>CM062809.1:1114057297-1114657297 GCA_031772625.1 Pinus tabuliformis
CCTAACATGGACTCCTACTACAGGTTTATTGAAGGAGGCAGGGTCATACCTCAAAATTATGCTATTCCACTGTTCTTTGAGCTTGAGAAGGAGAGGGCTCGAACTCACCGATGGATGCAAATCACCAAATCAAAGGGGGTGGAAGACATTGGGCACATGGAGGAGAAGCAAAAAAGAGATGGGCAAAGAGCTAAGTAGATTGAGAGACAGAGAGGCCATAATGAAAAATCAACTAGAGACAGAAAATGCATGGTTGAGAGGACAACTGCAGGAAAGAGATAATCAATTGGCATGTATGTCCAATATCTCTTTGGAAGCAATCCAATGTAGGATGCCAGCTAAATCCTATGCCCTATACCTAAAGGAACAATGGCTGCAGTTCCAGATCAAGACCCTAACATAGGGAGGCACCATGCCATTTCAGGACTATAGGTAATTCATTAATCTTTGTGATAATAGCACACTAGAATATAGGGCCAAGATGGTTGAGTTTTATTTGCACAACATGGCCCTAATAGACATGAATGTATGGGACGCTAATGCCATGCTAGGAGATTTATAGTTGATGGCTTTGGCATCATGGATGAACATTGAGGAGTCAAGGGCTACAGAGATGAAGAAGTTATTGGAAAGAGAGAAAATTGAACCTCTTATGATTAGAGCTAAACAATAAGATCCCATGGCCCTCATCAGTACCCATAATTTGATTGCAAATGATCCTCAGCTTGCACCTAGATATCTTGCTTCTCAAGAGAAAGAAATTTCACATTTTGAGGACATGTTCAGGCTATTAGGGGATGATAGCATACATGCTTGCCTAAGGATATGGAACACATTTCCATACAGCTTAAAGATAAGAGAGTACCACTCTCCTCAAATATTGAGATAAGCACTAAACAGGACACCCATGTACAATCAATCTATGCAAAGGCTGAAAGTCAATTGGATTGGCCTGAAACTCAGTCCACCACTACTCTTAGGAATGCTAGAAGGAAGGAAGGAAGAAGAAGAAAGGAGGCAGTGGGAGGAGGTAGAAAGGAAAGCAGGCTTCTATGAACAAGAAGAGGAAACCACAACAGAGGCATGGGATGTCAGGGAGGCCACTAGAGCTATGAAGGATATGGATATTGATTGAGTTGCTCAGAGGATGAGCAACAATTTTAGTAGGGGGTGATGATGAGCCTCATCATTGGGTAATTATATGGGCCTTAATTCACCTCCTATCTTAGTCAAACCAATGTTTCTCACAACTTATTACATGTTTTTGATTATATTTTGTTTATGATATAAGTTAGAGTTGGATATTATGCCTAGTGGAATAATATGTATTGAATGCAGGATTGAAGGATAAAATCAAGGAATTTTTGCAAATACGAAGGTTAAAACTCGAATGGGACAAGGGAGAGGGATTGTAGGAGGTAAATCCTCCTCATTTACTTATCCCCCATTCAAATATCCTCCATCCATCACACCATCTCGAAGTGCAAGCAACCAAGCCATGAGGATTAGAAGGCAGCCGAGCAAGTAAAAGACAAAGAGCTAGTTTATCTCAAGTTCAGGAGCTGAGCCTCTCTAATTTTAAGGAAGTCTTTGGGGACTTCAATTGTATAAGTAGAGAGGCCTAGAGCCTCATTAGGATTCAGATTTTTATGGTAAAACTCTAAGCTATTTTTGAGCTCCAGACTTGTGAAAGTTCTATTGATGTAATTTGTTGTTTTTGTAATAAAAATGAGTTTTGTTTTGAGCCAGCACTGAGTTAACTCAGAGGGCTGAAGCTCTTGGGTTAGGGCCCAACCCTAGCAGCCAAGTCTCCTCTTTCTTGTATATGTATGTTTAGTGTAGTTTCATAGCTTCATTGTTAATTTTCTTCTAGATGCATTTCCATTACAAGAAGTGTAGATTATATTGGGTGTTTATTAGTTTGCTTCCATTTGTGTCTTACTTCAGTAGCAGATTAGCAGGGATAAAAGGAGCACCACAAGGTTTTCATTAGGTGTCTCGACCTCACTTCCTCCCTCTGGGATCATGACTTGAGGAAGGGACCCTTAAGCAGCCCCAAAAACATAGATTTATATTTCTTTTATGAGATTTGGAGTTTGTTGTCTTTAAATTAGTATTTGGTTAGTTTTTCAAGGTAGGATTCCATTGTCATCTTTTTCATCTTCATTTTTGTAGTAGATCTCATCCATGCTTTCATTCCTTTCAACAACTTTCCTCATGCATAATGTAGGCAGTTAGTTCATTAATTCTGCTTTTCTAGTTTATGAGAATGTTTCTTGTTTACATAGCTTTTTGGAAGATATACATGTTTTATGAAAAGTAGGTGCTTCAGGAGGAGACTAAGACTTCATAACTAGCAGCCACCTTCCACTCCATCCACCTTAGCCATCCCTTGTTTTCACCATCACCTTCACTAGTTTTCATCATTTTTCATAGAAATTATTCCAAACACATTAAGCGAATCTAGCTATCTACTATATTTGATGTTGACTTTTGAGTGATCCTAGACCTTCTCCCACTCCATTCCACCCATCAACCACCTTTCCTAGGCCTTCCATCACCTCCAACACCTCACATTTTTCTCTTGGCTGTATCCTGTAGGTTTACAAGGAATCCTGTAGGTTTCTAGTACATCCTGTAGGTTTTCCTGAAATGGCCTGTTTTGAGGCCGAATTGAGGGAAAACCTCTAGGAAGTCACCAAAAGCCTCCCAAGGGTCTCCCACACCATCCAACCATCTCATAACCCTTCCAGCCATCCTCAAACATCCTTAATTCACCTGCCACATCACCAGAAGAAATTAGTTTGCATACTTGATTTTGCATGAAAAGACAAAAAGGCAAAAACAGATTTAGTTCAGTCTCTTTACTTGCACATTAGTGATGTTTGATGCTTCTTACTTCTATAACTTAGATAGTAGCATTTGGTTCATGTTGATTTAGCATTTCTACAAAGCATAGTTTCTTAGCAGTTAATTAGGAAATGGTGTGATTTAGCATTAAATTTCGACCTTCTCCATTATTGCAGTAGAGTAGCTCTCTCTTAGAGTAGATTTACCTTTCTTCCATGAAGAAATAAAGCTTCTTCTAACTCCATAGAAGTCTAGCTTGAAACCCTAGTGGTCTCTCGCCAGCTGAACGGTGACAACAGGCAGAACCATCAATTTTACTTGTGTATACAACACTGTCACCTCCAAGTTTGTAAGAACCCCTGGTTGATAAAGTAAAGATGGTAGCCCAGGGGTTGCAATATCCTTGCTGCAATACTGGCGCTCATCACATACAGAAACTCTTTTCCTTGGCAACTCCGAATGGTTTGAAATTCCATCAAATGGATGTAAAAACTGCTTCTTGAATGGAGATATGAAAGATATTTTTTTTTTTTATTTCCCAACCAAAAGGATTATTTGTGAAGGTCCAGGAACAAAAATTATGCAAGCTTGTAAAATCCTTGTATGGCCTCAAGCAAGCACCGTAATCCTAGTATGAGAAATTGACTAAGCATCTTATTAAACTCAATTTCAAACATTATGATCTTCATGATGCAATTTTGTTTGTCAAGAAAGTTTGAAAAACAGTTGTATATCTTGTGGTGTATGTAGATGTTATTTTGATGACAGGGAACAATGAGAATTACATTGCATCTATAAATAAAGAACTAAGGAAAGGATTTGAAATGACATATTTGGGCTATGTTCACTACTATCTTGGTATTGAAGTAACCCAACATCTGAAGTTTATATTCCTCTCTCAGAAGAAGGACATCGGAGATATGTTGAACATGTTTTGCATGGATGAGTGCAATCCTTTGACCACTCCAATGGAACAAAATTTAAATCTCACATCCATTAAAGGAAAATAATTTGAGGGTGCAACAAAGTATAAACAACTCATAGGAAGTATAAACTACCTAGCTACTACCAAACCAAACATTTCATTAGCAGTTGGAATACTCTCTAGGTTTATAAAAATGCCTTGAGAGGGTCAATGGTTTGTTGCAAAAAGAGTTCTAAAGTACTCGAAGGGAACTCAAGAATTTGTACTCAAGCATACACAGATAGATGACTTCAACTTGATTGGATACTCTGATTCATATTTTGATGGATATAAAGAAATTTGAGTTGTAGGAATTTACAGAGTAAGTTTCTCAGACAGAACACCAAGGACACCGCTCACAAGCACATCATAGATCAATACACCAATATTGTTGACGTGGTTAAAACCCTCAAAGAGGGAAACAGTCCATGACTGAAGCCAACGCAGCCACTTCAGGCAATTTATTAATAAAAGAATGAAAATTTACATAAGCTTCTCTCATGCATGGTTACCCTACAAATGACCCTCCATGCTCTTTAAATAGAGATCATGGACTAATCAGGTGTTAAGCCATGGATCAAGTGTCGGTAATACCGAGGAGAGAATGAACCGTCAGATCACTACATATCGTGACCGTTGGATTGTAAGTTACAAAATTACATAGTAAAGAAACACACTTTACCTAACTCTACACTAGACCAAGTTATACTCAACTACTATGTGTCGGAATATCCTAACATCCCCCCTTAAGAACAACTTGGGATAGGATTGAAGGATGTACAAATATGACACAATAGGAGAAGGAAGGAGGCATTAGAGCCTATCCCCCCTTAGTGAAGACTTCCTGAACTCCAACCATAAATCAAAGTTTAGTAAAATTCCCCTCTGTGAGAGCCTTTGTAAAGATATCTGCAACTTGATCATCTGTTGAAAAATATTGCACTTCAAGAACATAGTCATGAATGAGATTTCTGATGAAGTGCATGTGCAGTTCAATGTGTTTTCTACGCTGATGTTGGACTGGACCTTTGCATAGTTGAATGACATTTTGATTATCACACCAAAGTGTAGTCGGATGCTGCTGCTGAAAGCCAAACTCTGATAGGATCTGACGAAGCCATAGGGCTTCCTTACTAGCTTCTACAGCACCACGATACTCTGCTTTCGCTAAAGAAAGAGAAATGGAACTTTGTTTCTTGCAAGCCCATGTAATAGGTCCTGAACCAAGAGTGAACACATAACCTGTAGTAGACTTCCGATCATCAGGGTCACCAGCCCAATCAGAATCAATGAAACCAACCAATAGAGGAGATGCTTCTACATTGTAATGAATCCCAAACTGAACTATACCTCGAACATAAAAAAGTATTCTTTTAGCTGTTTTCCAATGACTTTCATGTGGGTTTTGCATAAACCAAGAAATAAGGCCAACAACAAAGGAAAGGTCAGGACGAGTATGGGTCAGATACAAAAGTTTTCCTACAAGTTGACGGTATAAGGTAGCATCAACTTCAAGGAAGTACAAGTGACTGAAAGTTTGGCTCTAGACTGAAAGGGAGAAGGGGCTGGCTTACAATCTTCCATGTGAAAATGGCGTAGAAGATCACATGCATACTTGGACTGGGAAAGGGAAATACCTTCCTTGGATTGCAAGACTTGAAGACCAATAAAATAATGCAAGTGTCCTAAGTCTGTCATTTCAAACTTCTTTTTAAGGTTGGACTTCACATGGTTTATAAGGTTGGGATCACTACCAGTAAGGATAAGATCATCAACATAAAGAACAAGAATGATAAGAGACTTGCCCACTTTCTTGGTGTAGACAATATTGTCAGAATGACACCTAGAAAATCTAATTTCTAAAAGAAAGCTATCCATTTTGGCATACCAAGCCCGAGGGGCTTGCTTGAGACCATAAAGGGATTTCTTAAGCCGACATACAAGGCTGGAGTCTATTTATATAAAGCCAGTAGGTTGTTCCATATAGATTTCTTCATGCAAGTCCCCATGCAAGAAGGAAAATTTAACATCCATGTGTTGGACTTCCCATTTGAAAGAGGCAGCAAGGGAAAGAACAAGGCGGATAGAGTTCATTTCGGCAACAGGGGAGAAGGTTTCAGTATAGTCAATGCCTTCAACTTGTGAAAAACCCTTAGCAACAAGACGAGATTTATGTTTATCAACTTTTCCATTTGGTCCATACTTGGTTCTGTAAACCCATTTGCATTTAACAAGTTTTTGTCCCTTTGGAAGGGGAACAAGATCCCATGTATCATTTGCCAATAATGAATGAGATTCTTCATTCATAGCTGCGTCCCAATCTAGATGGCTTGAAGCTTCTACAAAGGTGTCAGGATCATAATTAGCTGAAGCTTGATGTGAGACAACCGTGTGAAGTCTATATACGTTATAACATAACTCATACCCAGGTTGTGAGAGAGAGAGAGAGGTCGCGTGTGATTAGCTTTTTAGCATTTTCACATATATAATAGAAGAGCAATCAAGAAGTTTTTACGTTAGGTCACTTTGACAAGAAAATCTATTCACTCACCTATCCATAAACTCTCATGAACCTTGCCGAACAACAACTACTACAACCTCCCGACACCTTGCCTTACCTTTACTCTCCCCCTTAATGAAACTTCCCTATCACAGACAATGCCATACCATTCTATTCGTTCAACATAGGAGGAAGTTCTTTGTAAGAATAGGCTCTATCGAACTGAGAACGTGTATGTCACTGATCTGTAGGATCACCGACAAGAGCACCTGCTGCATCCCAAGTAGCACAGACCCATTTTGGAAGCTGAGGAGCTGAAGGAGGATCCTGAGAAGGCGGGGGAGGATTGTCATCCTCGCTGTCATCATCTGAAGAAGAAATATTTTCAGAAGTAGAAGGGATAGAGAGAGGTGGCACATCCGCCGAACTAGGCTCGTACGCTGATATATTTTCAGCAAACTTTACATCTCTTCTAATGATAACATTTTTGGACTTAAGTGGAATAAGTCTGTATCCTTTGACATCTTCAGAATATCCAACACAAAAATACATTTTTCACTCTTAGGTTCTAAAGCTTTATGTTTCTCATCTAGAATATGGGCCCATGTTTCACTTCCAAAAACATGAAAGTGAGTTACATCTGGTTTAATTGAGCTCCATGCTTCTTCTGGAGTTATATTCTTTAAAACCTTAGTAGGAGTGTGATTTATTATGTAATTTACACAGTTAATTGCTTCTGCCAAAAAATTAAGACTAAGACCTTTAGATTGAAGCATACAATTAGCCATTTCCTTTAAGGTGTGATTCTTCCTTTCAGCTACACTATTTTGTTGTGGAGTATATGGAACAATATGCTGCATTTGAATTCCATTCTCAGTGCAAAAGTTGATGAATTTGTTGTTAACATATTCTCCGCCATTATCAGATCTTAGCTTAAGAATTTGATGTCCGGATTGTTTTTCAACAAAGGCCTTAAAGGCCAAGAACATGTTAAATACTTCACTCTTGAGTTTTAAGAAGTATACCCAAGTGCGTCTGGAGAAATCATCAATGCAAGTTAAGAAATACTTGTAGCCAGAGAATGAAACAACTGGAAGTGGACCACATAAATCACTATGCACAAGTTGTAAAGGGGCTGAGGTGTGCCAAGAGGCATGTTTTTCAAAACTATCCCGATGATGTTTTCCGAGCACACATTCAAAACAAACACAATCTCTGCAAGATACCATTGGAAGACCTGTCACCATATTTTATTTACATAGATTATGAAGGGAGCGATAGTTTAAGTGACCAAATCGCTCATGCCAAAGTTTGCTCACTTCATCATTATGAGCAACAAATACCGAGGGAAGATTTGATGATCCAAAGTTGTTAAACTTATACAACCTTGTAGAGTCATCAACAATGCCAATAGCTAAAATCTGTCTAGGATCTCTTAGGTCCTTAATTACAACATTGTGAGGTGAAAATTCAATGATTTTACCTTCACCTGAATGAGTTATCTGATATACAGATAGAAGGTTTCAGGATAAGGTTGGAACACATAATACATCATTGGATTGACCATTGTATATATGAATAGTTCCAGTCCCTACAACACTAAGATATCTATCATCACCAACATATATATTTTTGGTGTTACAATCATTTAAAGAAGAAAACATGGCTTTGTTTTTGGCCATGTGATAAGAAGCTCCAGAATCAATGAGCCACTCATGAGAATGAGAAGAAGAAGATACATTTAGTGCATATCCAAACCGAGATGCTTGACAACCACATGCAGAAAGTGCTATTCCTAAAGATGAAGTTGAAGTTGTTGAGTGCTCCAAATGGATGCTATGCTTCTTCATTACTCCTTCCAAGGCTTCCATCTTCTTGAAGCATTTGGATTCTAAGTGGCCATCTCGATTACAAAAGTGGCAATGTCTATCAATCTTCTTCCCTTTGTTTTTATTTGCCTTATAATTTTGTTGAAATGATTTTTCATTTTGAGACTAAAATGGCTTAGGACCCTTGTTTGGTTTAGGACCATTCTTTTTAGGATACGACTTAGGATTCTTTGAATTTGGTTGCTGCTGAGTGGCTAAGGCTTTTTTAGAAGAGTTTCCAAGATTAAGAAGACCAAGATGTAAGAGTTTTTCTTGTTCTCTTATTAAATAAATCACAAAAGGCATCAAAGGAAGGGGACCTGTAGTCTTGTCCTTGAGAAATGAAGGCTTCTCTTGTAGAATGGAAGGTGGAAACAAACACAGAGTAGGCTGGTCCCAACTTGGTAAGAATGGAATAGATAAGGTTACCATCTTCTTTCTTAACCTTAACACCTTCCAAGAGAAGTCTAAGGGTCTTGAACTTGCACAAAAAATATTCAATGGAAGAAAAATTATTGGGGTCCAATGTAAGAAACTTATTTTCGAGTTGATGGGATCTAAGTTCATTTTTAATTCCAAAAACTTTAGTGATCTGTTTTATTGCTTCATTAGGAGTATCAAGTTCTGCGATATGGAATCTACAGTTTGGATAAATAGACATCCCTATCAACCCATGTGCTTGATCTTGCCTATTTTCCCATTTGGCTGCCTTATCTTGATCTTTCGGTTTCGTTTCTTGGCCTGAGGCTATTCTATAAAGACCTTTACTTCTAAGTAAATCCACAATGTAGGACCACCATTGGAAGTAGTTGGTGCTGTCAAGAATAATTTGGCATGGACTTTCCATTTTAATAGAAACTAAAGCTATAGATGCTGAAACTAAGTGTTCCAATGGAAAGATCTTGGAAAATTAGGCTGATTAAGAAAAAACAGCTCTGAAAACGGCTTCCGGATGAAGAAGTTATGGCTTTTTGAAGAAAAGTTGTTGAAGATGCCGACAAAGTCCGGGAATGTGCGGAAATGAATGATAATGTTATATTTAAAAAAAACCGCCCCCTTTCCAAACTTAATCTAATTAGCTCAACACAAAGAAAGACTTTAACTCAAGACCTCTATTCTCATAAAGTAGCTTTGGACAAAGTGGGCTAGATTAAAAGGTTAGTAATTTTTGGAAAAGAGGAAGGGGTTTTTTGTTTTTGTTTTTGTTGTTTTTGTTTTTGTTTTGTTTTTTTGCTTTTTGTTTTTTTGTTTCTTGTTTGTTTGTTTGTTTGTTTTTTTCTTTTTCAGTCACTGAAGCTTTGGGGTGCGTTATTACTTGAGAAAGTTCTTTTTTCCTACAAAACAAAAAACACAAAACCCAACATGGACATACAAAAAAAAAACAAACCTTACGGCTTGAAGTTAGTTTTACTCGGAAACTAAATATTTTCTTCAATGTTTCTAATTTTCCGAGATCACACTAAGGCGCGGCGGAAAAGAGCATACGCATGAGAAAAATCCTTCCTTTCTGTTTTTGATTTTCCCAGATCACACAGAGTCGTGGGGCAAAGAGCATATGTAGAAATGAAAGGTATATATCCGTTAATAAAAAAATATAAAGAGCTAAATAAACAGAGAGAAAATAACGAAAAACTACAAATAAACACTGTATACCTCCAGCTCTTAAAAATGACGTAACTAGGGCTACCAGAAACCTTTTCGCATCAAACAAAAGGGGTTCCTCACTGGAACAGATGCTCCTAACACAATAGAGCAGTCCTCTCGGCCCGAAAGTAGTCAGTAACAATAGATCTAGGAAACGAAAATCGGATGCAGTTATATCGGCTTCATATTTGGATCACCAACGGATGCGACCCTTAAATAGCTCTAATACCATGTAGGAGTTTACAGGGTAAGTTCCTCAGATAGAACACCAAAGGACACCGCTCACAAATAGATCACAAATCAATACACCAGTATTGTTGACGTGGTTAAAACCCTCAAAGAGGGAAACAATCCACGGCTTGAGCCAACGCAACCACTTCAGGAAATTTATTAATAAAAGAATGAATTACATAAGCTTCTGTCATGAACGGTTACCCTACAGATGACCCTCCATGCTCTTTAAATAGAGATCATGGACCAATCTAGTGTTAAGCCATGGATCAAGTGTCAGTAATACCGAGGAGAGAATGAAGCGTCAGATCACTACATATCATGACCGTTGGATTGTAAGTTACAAAAGTACATAGTAAAGAAATACACTTTACCTAACTCTACACTAAACCAAGTTATACTTAACTATTTCCTATGTGTCGGAATATCCTAACATGAGTATCTACTTCAGGTTATGTTATGAGTATTGGATCGGGACCTGTCTCCTGGAGGTCACACAAACAATTAGTTCTAGCAGAATCCATAATTGAGGTAGAATATGTGGCAACAACTGAAGCAACGAAGGAAATTGTGTGGCTCAGGAAAATTCTGGAAGATTTGCAGGAGAAACAAGTGCACTCAATTCCTCTTTTGATTGACAACAATTCTGCAATAAATTTGGCTAAGAACCCAAAGTTCCATGATTTAACCAAGCACATCAATACAAAGTATCATCTGATTCAACATCATGTTTAGGCCAAGATAATCCACCTACGACATTGTTCCACAAATGAGCAAATTGCCAACATCTTCACCAAAGAACTTGGAAGAGAAAAGTTTGAAAGATTCAGAATGATGCCTGGACTCACCAACATCCCTTTAGATTAAGGGGAGGAATTTTACCACCTAATCTTTGGGATTAGGAAAA
Source organism: Pinus tabuliformis (assembly GCA_031772625.1). Taxonomy (NCBI): domain Eukaryota; kingdom Viridiplantae; phylum Streptophyta; class Pinopsida; order Pinales; family Pinaceae; genus Pinus; species Pinus tabuliformis. The sequence continues at coordinate 1,114,068,262 of CM062809.1, forward strand.
TCCATCTAAATATTGTAAATAGAAAAATAAAGGAAATTGGAAGATGAAGAGACATTGGGAGATGAATGCCAGTAGTCTCCCTCTCCTTGTAAGAAATTTTGTAATTTTTTTTACATGTTTGCTTAATGTGTTGAATTTATATTAATATGTCTTAATTTATAATATGTAAATAATTGGTAAAAATTTACATGTCAGTTAAAAGTAATATAAAGTCTAGTATGGGTAGCTATTGTAATGTCCGTAAACAGTTAAACATAATAAAAATTGTTATAGATTTCCAGAAGAGCACTAACATTTTAGATGGGAACTCCATCAATCATCAGGCTCTCTTTATGGTCCCTGATGATGGATAGAGTTCTCATCTGGAACGTTGGACGAAGTCTCGAATCACTAGTAATAAAAGTAATAAAATTCAATTTGTTACATTGCAATTTTGTTTTTATTAATAAAATTACGAATACATTTTTAGATAAAAAAATCATAATATACAAATTACATTAAAATATTTAACATATAAGCAACAACAATAATCTAAGATCCACTTTACTTTATAAAATAGAATAATGATTCTATAACCATATTTAAATTTAATTAATAAGCACACAAAAACTTTAATACTTACAACAAACTTACAATATAACAATATGCTTAACCATGGATATTCACATCCACTTTTCCATAGATATTATTAACTTATAAATAGGCTATGTTACAATACTGTGGGCCAATACCATGGCTCATTAATACCACTGTGTTGAGATTAATGTTGAAATGTCTTAATGGAGTGACGGTTCAAACCAAACCTTAGATTAAGATTTTGTTCCTGTTTTCTAGGGTGTTGTTTCAACTTCCCTAAATGTGTGTATATTATATATATATCTCTCATGTAATGCATGTAAGGTAGAGTGTGCTCTGCAGTGGCAGTCTCCATGTGGTGTTCCACACCTATGAGCTGCTTAGATTTGATTTAATAAAGTTTGATTCTTATTTTGACATGGTATCAGAACTACGGGGATGAGGACGTCTGTAACCCTAAGTGGAGAGAGAGACCGGCGTGTTTGAGGTGAGATCAACGCGGAATTTGGCACGATAGTCACGCCAATTCAGTTCTGCCCTTACGTGTTTTTTGTTCCCCAGAGTGGCACGAGTGAATCATTGTTGAATCAGGCTGACCGACCGTCTGTAATGAAAAGGCTGTGTGGTATTTTGTTTATTTTGCTGTGGGACTGCCGCTGGTATTTTGTTTTTTATTTCCCTACATGGTATGCGAACAAGCCGGCAGAGAAAGTCTGTGGTGAAAGGTGGAAGGATCTGTCTGTCACAGCCGAGTCCTGCAATGTGAGTCCCGTGATTTGCAAATTGCGTTGGGCCACTGCAATCGAGATCGGAGCTGTCAATTGGACTGAGGAGGAAGCCGCTGCGATTGGGCCACTGCATCGCCCCACTGCTGCACCAATCGATTGAGCCACTGTAGATTTGGAGATCTTCTCCTTTCGGATTGATAGAGGCTGCGCGAAGGAGATCTATTCCTTCAATTTGTGAGAGCTGGAGGAGGCCGCAGTAGATCGTGGCATTGATGGCCATGGAGGAGGACGAGACAGCTGAGGAGAAGGCCACAAGAGGCTGAGACAGCCGTGGAGAGCACCACTGTAGAATGAGTATTGTTCATCAATTGCGGACGAGTTGTCGACTGTCACATATGTGGTGATCCTAGTTCAGTTCTTCGTTTTACATTTATAGAATTCTCCGATGAGCAGGGTGCAAGAGAAGCTTTGAGCATCACAGGAACCATGTTGGGATATTATCCAGTCAGGGTCCTCCCTTCCAAAACCATGATTCCTCTAGTAAATCCAACATATATTCCAAGGTCTGAGGATGAGCGTGAGATGTGCGCATGGACAATTTTTTTTTAAGGCGAAATGGAGTTGGATTCTGATTTTCATTTCTGTGAAAGGAGATTGAAAATTTTCAATTAAAGATTTTAAATTAAAAAGTTTTAATTTAATTCTTTAACTGAAAAAAGGGCTTATTATTTGATAAAGGGGGCAGTTTTTTTGTGATTTCTTAAAAAAAAGGGGATCCGGGCTCATTTTTCATTGGATCTAGCATTTGTAGTAGTGTTGAAGATCCGGGGTTGATTTTTTAAATTGTTGGGGTTGAAGTTTTTTTATTCATTCAAGACGAATAATCAGTTAGCAGAAGCATACCTCAATGAAAATAACAAGCTAGATGGATCCAATTACTTTGGTTGGAAATTCAAGCTGTAGAACCTGCTTAAGGGACACAATGCATGGACAATTGTGAATAATGATGAGGTGAAGCCGAACCTGGCTGCAGGAGGAACAACAACAACTGATCCAGGTGGCTCTAGAGACACACACACACACGACAAAGAGGGCTTATGAAATCTTGAAAATCAAAATGATCGGAATGCTTTTGAACCAAGACCAAAGCGTAGATCTTGTCGTCCTGATCGCGACAATGTGAACGATTCGTCAATCCGAGCAAGTATGAGGGAGAATGAGCCAGTGAAAGTTCTAGTCAAAGTTGGGAAGTGGGCTAGGTTTAAGTGTGCTGCAATTTGACTAACCCCGAGGCATGAAACCTAGCTCCCGAAAGCGATAAATTGTGGCCTCGTTAATTTGTGGAAAATCTCCCCTATTTTTAATTTTATAGAAAAAAATATATAATGTGGTGGAGGGCCACCACCCCGCCACCCCCAAAACTATTACACAACAAAAAAAAAATTAATTGTTAAAATTCCAATCGACCATGACCCCCGCTGGCTTAATCGAAACAAAAAAAATTAAATTTTAAACATAGCTTGGCGGTCATCACCCCGCCGAGCCCTCCACCCATCACCGCACCACATTAAACTCAATACTGGGGCGGTGGGCGGGCCACCTCCGGTGGACCCGGCCCATGCCCCACCACCTAACAACATTACCTTAAATAGATCGAGGGTGGCTGGGCTCGAACCTGCTCGGCCGGTACGACCAGCCCACCTTCCGGGCACCCTCACACGTAACCTCCTCCAAACATAAACAATGCACCCATAATAAATGCGTCGAACCAAACAGTAATGCGCCCCAAAATCATTAACACAACGCACCCGAAAATACAGAGGTTATGGGGGTGGGCCGCCCAATGTAGACCCGACCCCCCAAAACATGCAATTTTTTTTTTGAAACAATAATGTGTTAAAATGAGAGGGGCGGGGTTTGACCACTTGACCCCTCCTCAACTAATGCATAATTTTACCAACATGCCAAACCAATTTGTTGGTAAATCCGCCATAAAATTATATATACCCTCATTTTCACAGTGCACCTGGGCAGATGGAGGAACCAAGAATGGGCACAGAAAACGAGGTAGAATATTTTTTAATGCAGGCGGAACCATGACTGAGCGAAATTTCTAGGAGGGTGGAAATTTTATAGTGTCCAAATTGGACAAATTTTATGTCGATCCTACACCTCTCGGCGACACAAACCCAATGGTGTAGTCAGTTTCTTTATCTGAGCAACATATTTGTAGAGGACTCAGAGGAGGGAATCTTTGAGGAATCTAAAAGATTCCTTGAGCCCCAGATTCTCACTTTCTTAGAATTCAGAAATTTTACAGTCGATTCGACACTACTCGATGCCACAAATCTGATGGTGTGTTCAGATTTTCCATTTTCTCATTTAATTTTTCGGCCACTTTTCTAAGTGGAGTGCAGGTGTCAACATTCATGTGCGAATAGTGATTTCCATGAGATTCGACGCCACGAGATTCGACGTGTGACCAGCTTCAGCAGCTTGACATCCTTCTTCAGATGGCCCCTGGTTGTGAGGTATATGCAATGTGTTCATGTACTTCTTTTGCTATGCGTTGTGCTACACAGATCCCTATTTGATGCTTGATGTGGGATCTTGTTTCTTACTTGTTTCCATGATTCCTACTTGATGTGACACGAAATCATCTATGTGATGTACTTGTTGTCATGATTCGTCGTGTTTTATTCGAGATCCCTTTGTTGTATGTTGATGGGATACTCATGTTGTCTCCATGTATGTTTGCATTGAGATCCCTTTTATGCCATGTTGGTGGGATGCTCATTATCATCATGCATGAGTTTGTGTCATACTGAAAGGAGTCTTTTGACAGAGAGTCCCCGTAGTGGAACATATCTTGGAGCCACTCATGCGTGAGGGCATTTTCCTTGTATGATAGAGACATCACCTCTTATGTACATCATCACTATTGACAACACGTAATGCAGCGGCCTACACCATCTTGACATCGGCGCCCGGAGACGTAGTCCCTCCTGGACAAACTCCGTTATCAACGTCTTGTTATTTCATGTGTTAACAATTGTCATGTTCCTCTTCTTTACAATATGCAGATGTATTCATTAATGTTCTTTTAAAAATGCAGTTTAACACATCACAAAAGTAAAAGGTCTTGGAAGGGTCCTTTGTCACACCCAGACCTGGATAAAGTGGTATCAGAGCGGTCTTTGCGTGGATGTGAATTGCAAGCATGAACAATGGAACGTGCAATGACAAAGGATGAAAAAGTGATGTACGAGACCATGCTCAAAATTTCCAAAAGGGTGGAAATAATGTATGAAACTCTACAGAAAGAGATAGACGAAAAGGAGTGATTGCAGCTTCAGTTGCAAGCCATGGAAGAGGCCCTGGAAGAACTGAAGCACAACAAACATAATCTTCAAACACAAAACGCTGAATTGAAGATGCTTTTACATGAAGAGAAAGAGGAAAAGCAGAGTTTGCTACAATAGCTGCAAGCTAAGGACGAGGCCTTGAAAGAGCTGCAGCGTGACCCATGTGAGGTAAAAAGTAGTTCTTTGAATTCATATATGTGTCTTAATGATGATTTCACTGTTTTTGAAAATCATACCACAGGGATTGGCTCCAAATTGTTGAAGAGAATGAGTTATGAAGGAAAAGTCTTGGGTGTTAATGTCCAAGGCATTGTCAACCCCATCAAAGTAGAAGAATTACCCTATCGTACAGGACTTGGGTATGTGAGAAAAGAATTTGGGGAATGCGCTGAGATAGCAAGCGAACCACCAACAAAATATGATGAGAAGCCCTCATCAGTTCTTTCCAAATCGACAGAGGAGGTAAAAGATGTTGATTTCCTTTCGGTTTCGTCGTAACATAGTATGATTTCTATTGGAGATTTGGAGATCCCAATTACAGGGAAAAACATGAGGCTCCTTACAAGGATGAGGCACGAGGAGGAAGAAAAACTTGGTGTTAATAAATAAGGCATAACTCAACCATTGGAGGTTATGCAAAGACCTCAATTTGCAGGCCTGCGATACACCGAGGGAGAATGCTCGAAGGCGTCAGATTCTTTCAAGACATCGTTGAAATCGTCGAGGAAAGAGAATGATGGGAACATATCCCCATCATCCCATGGCAATTTCCATTGCAACGAAAGAGCTAAGGCCAGCTCTCATCACCATAATTACACCAGAGTCGACAAGGAAAGGTATAACCACTCTCGACATTCGAATGTTCATTTCGATTATAATCATGTTGTTAGAGATGAACGTGAACCATGGAATCGAAAAACATGTACCTTTTGTGGATTACATAACCATACATTTTCTAAGTGTTGGAAAAGAATGGCAGCACACAAAAGGATGAGGCGTGAAAGACCCTCTCAACAACAGGTAAAGAAACATGTTAAGAAAATCTGGAGAAAGAAGATGTATTGTAGTCATTGCGATAGAAGTGGCCATCAAAGAGCCACTTGTTGGAGGCTCCATCCAGAGCAGCGCCTTAAAGACAAAGTGTTGGTGCGGGAACCAAGTGAAGCAATTGGTCGACAATCAAAACCGCCACAGAGAGGCGACGCATTCACCTTGATAAGTGAAAAATGGTTTCGAGATATGTTAGCTTGTCATGGTCGTGCTTTTGTAAATCATTTGTTGCATTTTAAAATGTAAAAGTGATGATGTGTTTTCCATCACTTGTTCAACAACAATGATGTCTGGTCTTATTTTGAGTTGCATGTTGAATTGTGAAAGTGATGTCCTGTTTCCATCACTTGTCAACACAATAGTGTTTGGCCTTATTTTTGTAAATCATGTGTTGCAGTGATGATGTGTTTTCCATCACTTGTTGAAGCAATAATGATGTGTTGGCCTTATTTTTGTAGCTGGGGTATTTTTTCCATCTTGATGTAAACTTGACCACTGAGATGTGTAATGAACTTGTGGCAAGTGTGGGACACTTGGGTTATTAGTTGGTCATGAAAGTCAAGCATGTAATTTGCAAAACAATGTACTACAAGTTGCATAGGTTGCAGGTGTCAGCTCATCGCTTAAGGCTCCGAAGAACAAAGGTGAAGGAGATGGAAGCGAGGCCTTTCATGACACTTGTGATGCAGATAAGGTACAGAGAAGTTGCAGATTATTTTTCATGCTTTTGGAGGACCAAAAGATCCTCAGTGGGGGAGGATTGATCCAGGTGGCTTCAGAGACACACACAAGACAAAGAGGGCTTATGAAAGCTTGAAAATCAAAATGATTGGAATGCTTTCGAACTGAGACCAAAGTGTAGATCTCATCGTCCTGATCGTAGCAGTGCGAATGGTTCGTCAATCCGAGCTTGTATGAGGGAGAATGAGCCAGTCAAAGTTCTGGTGAAAGTTGGGTTGTGGGCCAGGTTTAAGTGTCCTACAATTTGATCGACCCCAGGGCATGAAACCTAGCTCCTGAAAGTAGTCGAAATTGTGCCTCGTTAATTTGCCAAATATCGCTTATTTTCTAAAAGTTGGAAAATCTCCCCTATTTCTAATTTTAAAGAAAAAATTATATAATGTGGTGGCAGGCCACCACCCTCGCCACCCCCAAAACTATTACATAACAAAAAAAAATTTAATTGTTAAAAGGCTGACGGGCCATGACCCCCACCGGCCTAACCGCAACAAAAAAAATTACATTTTAAACATAGCTCGACGGCCATCACCCCGCCGAGCCCTCCACCCATCACCGCACCACATTAAACTTAGTACCCGGGCGATGGGCGGGCCACCTTCGGTGGACCTGGCCCACGCCCCACCACGTGACAAAATTACTTTAAATGGACCAAGCCTGGCAAGGCTCGAACCCGCTCGGATAGTGCGGCCGACCTGCCTCCTGGGCACCCTCACACGTAACCTCCAAACATAAACAACGCACCCATAATAAATGCGCCCAAAAATCATTAACACAACGCGCCCGAAAATACGGATGTTATGGGGGTGGGCCACCAAATGTGGACTCGACCCCCCAAAACATGCAGATTTGTTTTTTGAAACAATAATGTGTTAAAATGAGAGGGGCGGGGTTTGACTACCCGACCCCTCCTCAACTAATGCATAATTTTACCAACATGCCAAACCAATTTGTTGGTAAATCTACCATAAAAATTATATATACCCTCATTTGCACAGTGCACCCGGGCAGATGGAGGAACCGGGAGTGGGCACGGAAAACGTGGCAGAATATTTTTTAATGCAAGCGGAACCATGACTGAGCGAAATTTCTAGGAGGGTGGAAATTTTGCAGTGTCCAAATTGGACAAATTTTATGTCGATCCTACACCTCTCGCCAACACGAACCCAATGGTGCAGTCAATTTCCTAATCTGATTAGTATATTTGCATGAATCTTTGAGGAATCTAAATCTAAAAGATTCCTTGACAGATTCTCACTTTCTCAGAATTATGTCGATCCTACACCTCTCGCCAACACGAACCCAATGGTGCAGTCAATTTCCTAATCTGATTAGTATATTTGCATAGGACCCGGAGGAGGGAATCTTTGAGGAATCTAGGGGGAATCTAAAAGATTCCTTGAGCCCCAGATTCTCACTTTCTCAGAATTCAGAAATTTGAGCCCCTGTGTGAGGGAATTTTCCTTGTATGATAGCGACATCACCTCTTATGTACATCATCACTATTGACAACACTTAATGCAGTAACCTACACCATCTTGACATAGGGGCTCGGAGACGTAGTCCCTCCTGGACAAACTTCGTTATCAATGTCTTGTTATTTCATATGCTGATGATTATCATGTTCCTCTTCTTTACAGTATGCAGATTTATTCATTAATGTTCTTTTAAAAATGCAGTTTAACACATCACGAAAGTAAAAGGTCTTGGAAGGGTCCTTTGTCACATCCGGACCTGGATCAACAATAATCCAAGACTGGGACAAGCGGGAGACTAAGGTGAGAATGCTCCTGAAATTGTCAGTCAAAGATTGTGTTATTCCCCATATCCGTGATTGCGATACTACACCAGAGATCTGGAAGATGCTCAAGGACCTATATGATGTCAAGAACACCAATCGATTGCTGTTCTTGAAGAGCAAGATTCTCTCCATCAAGATGGAGGAGAATGAGACAGTTGTAGCATTTATTTTGGTGGATCAAGGAGCTCAAGAATAAGCTGGGCGACATCGGTGAAGCTGTGTCAAATACAAATTTGGTCCAAGATTACCATGAATGGTATGACTGAAGAGTATCAGATGTTCATCACTGGATTGAACGCAAGAGAAAAAGGCCCTGCGTTTGAAGAATTGACAAGGATCCTCATGCAAGAGGAGGAAAGGCGGCTAACTCATAAACCTCAGAGTTCAGATCTGGCCTTAATGGCGAAGAAGAATCCCTTTAGAGGAAAGCCAAATGCAGCACAGAAGAGCAGTGCAACCCCACAGAGAAAGATGCCCCCACCTCAAGGTACGTCTTTCAATAGAAATGACTCTACGACCAAATGTTTTTATTGTGGTAGAACCGTGCATATAGTTAGATATTGCATGAAGAAGAAGTTTGATGAAGGCCGAAAGAGAAATAAACTTCATGCATATCATTTTGTTAATGAGGAACAAAGTCAGAACCTCAGACTGTTCATATCTGACTCTGCACTTTCGGCTAAGGATGATGAAGCAGATACCTGGTTTGTGGACTCAAGTGCATCCATCCACATGACAAGGAACAAACAGTGGTTTGAAGACTTCAAAGAGACCAACAGTGGAGCAAACATCTATCTTGGTGATGATAGAGGGTACCAAATCAAAGGTTATGGTAATATTCCTGTTGTTTTGCCAGATGGAAATATTAGACATATCCACAATGTAATGTATGTACCCGAGATAAAAAAGAATCTGATCTCTATTTCTATTATAACTGATCAAAATCTCAAGGTAGAGTTTTATAAATTATATTGTGTCATTAAAGACATGTTGGATTGTATGAAGCCTATTGCATTAGGTATTCGTGTGGGAGGATTATACAAGCTAAATGTCAAAAGCGCACCACATCAAGCATTGACATCATCTGCTATGACTACAATGGACTTATGGCATCAGAGGTTCAGCCATATTAACTTCAATGATCTGTTGCTATTACAGAAAAGAGGTATGGTCAAAGGTCTTCTTGTTTTAAAACCTGTTCATATTGATTGTGATGCATGTGCACTAGGAAAGTTGCATAGAGATGAATTTCCTGTGAATCCTGATAGAAGGAGGAGAGATATACTCGATCTGGTACACACAGATTTATGCAGGCCTATGCAGACAAGATCGTTAGGTGGTGCATACTATTTTTTACTATTTATTGATGATTGTACTAGATTTACTTGGGTGTATTTCCTCAGGAAGAAGAGCCACACTTTTGAATACTTTAAGGAGTTCAGAAGTATGGTTGAAAAACAGACAGGTAAAAGCATCAAGATTCTCCGCTCGGATCAAGGGGGAGAGTACAAGAAAGCTTGTGTCCTCAAATACTGCAAAGATAATGGGATACAAAAATAGTTTACAGTACCCCACACTCCTCAACAGAATGGGGTTGCAAAGAGGAAGAACAGAACCCTTGTGGAGTGTGCTCGCAGTATGTTAAAAGGTAAGCATATTTCTAATGGGTTTTGGGCTGAAGCGATTAAAACTGCAGTATATCTAAATAATAGGAGTCCAACAAGAAGTTTAAATTTAAAAACTCCTTTTGAAGCTTTATTTGGTTATAAGCCCGCAATTAAGCATTTGAGAGTTTTTGGCAGTAAAGCATTTTCCCATGTCCCAAAGGAAGATAGAAAGAAACTGGATTCAAAGGCCATCAAATCTATTTTTGTTAGGTATTGTACATAATTTAAGGCTTAAAAACTGTTTAATCCTTCTACTCATAATTTTTTTGCGAGCATAGATGTAGTGTTTCATGAGTAGGTTAATGAAGGAAGCCATGAGAGTGCTAACGAAGAATGGCACGTGCCCTTGTTGGTGGAATAAGGAAGTGATGAATCAGGTGACAACAATGAGCAACAACAGCAGCAAGGGAAAGAAGATGATGTAGCTGTCAAGCCAAGTCTAGAAAATGATGATCAGACAAGGTTTGAAGCTACCCCACCACTTAGGAGATCAGGTAGAGAGGTTCAATTTCTAGCAAGATATAGGGAAAATTCTTTTATAACTAGTATGATGAATGTTGTTGAACCCTCTAGTTATAAAGAATCCAGTCAATATAGTGAATGGAGGGCTGCTATGGAAGCAGAATATGAATCGATCCTCAAAAAAAAAACTTGGGATTTAGTTAAACTACCTAAAGCAAAACAACCCATAGGATGCAAATGGCTGTATAAGCCTAAATTTAAAGCAGATGGGAGCATAGATAAGTATAAAGCTAGGCTAGTTGCAAAGGGGTATTCACAATAAGAAGGCATAGATTATGATGAAACATTTTCCCCTATAGCTAAACTAAAGCCAATCAGAATGATAATTGCTTTAGCTACCAAACACCATTGTATGATTCGCCAGCTAGATGTTAAATCTGCATTTTTAAATGGGGACTTAAAAGAAGAAGTCTACTTAGTGCAACATGAGGGGTTTGTCAAACAAGGTGAATAACATTTGGCTTGCAGGTTGAAGAAAGCATTGTATGGACTAAAACAGGCACCCAGGTCATGGTATGACAAAATTGATTCATTTTTCTTGCAGCATGGTTATAAAAGAAGCAAAAATGACCCTAACTTTATACCGTGTTTGATAAAGAGGGAAGGATTGTTTTGATTTCTTTATATGTAGATGATCTAATCATTACAGGAAATATTGATAATCTCATTAAAGAAACCAAGGAGTAGATGTCACAAGTATTTGAGATGAAAGACCTTGGAGAGCTACATTACTATTTAGGTTTGGAAGTCTGGAGGGATTCTAGACAAAATTTTCTATCACAGAGTAAGCATGTTAGGGGCTTACTGGAAATGTTCAGAATGGATCAGTGCAAAGCTGCAACAGTACCTTTACAATAGAATTTAAAACTTCAGAATGATGATGGATCTAAGGAGGCAGATGCAACTTTGTATAGACAGCTGGTTGGGAGTCTAATCTACTTGAACACAACTAGATTTGATTTGGCTTATGTAGTCAATGCATTGAGCCAATTTATGTCAAAGCCCCTTGAGAGCCATTGGGTTGCAGCAAAAGGTGTTTTAAGGTATCTCCTCGGAAACTTAGATTTTGGTATTGTTTATATTGATTCGTGTGATGTTAGATTGATAGGTTTTTCAGACTCCGATTGGGATGGAAATGTAGATGACAGACGATCCATAACAGGCTATGAATTTAGCATTGGATCCGGGGTCATTACATGGAGAAGCAAAAAGTAGAACCTAGTACCCTTGTCTTCTGCGAAAGCTGAATATCAAGCTATGTGTGCAGCAACATGTGAAGCAGTTTGGTTGAGGAGACTTTTCCTTGATGCTGGAGAAGAACAAAAGGTTGCAACAGTGATCAAATGCGACAACCAGAGCTCCATCAAACTTGAAAATAATCTAGTATTTCATAAGAACACAAAGCATATCGATACATAGTTTCATTTTGTCAGGGAGAAAGTTCAGTCAAAAGAAATCCATATTGAATATTGTAATAGTTGTGACAATGCTGCTGATATTTTTACCAAACCTCTTCGTAGAATCAAATTTGAGTTGTTTAGGGAAGTGTTAGGCATATTTGTGAATCCATTTCTCCATTAAGGGGGAGTGTTGAGATTAATGTTGAAATGTCTTAATGGAGTGACGGTTCAAACCGAACCTTAGATTAGGATTCTGTTCCTGTTTTATAGGGTGTTGTTTCAACTACCCTAAATGTGTGTATATTATATATATCTCTCATGTAATGCATGTAAGGTAGAGCGTCTTTTGCAGTGGCAGTCTCCAGGTGGTGTTCCACACCTGTGAGCTGCTCAGATTTTGATTTAATAAAGTTTGGTTCTTATTTTGACAACATGCCCAAAAACTATCTCTCATTTCACAATCAAGATATCTTATTAATATTTTATCTGAATTTAATTTTATCACATACTTTTGATTAAATCTAAAAGAAAAAACACTATAATTACTTTTGAGATATATTTACACCTATATCACATTAAATAATATAATATATAAATAGTAGCTAGAAATTAAAATCCATTTGACCATATAAATTAAAATAATAATTTTGTAACCATATTTAAATTTCACTAATAAGCACATAAAACTTAATACTTACAATATATCAGGAATTTTAATCATAGATATTCACCTCGACTTTATCATGGATATTATTAACCATACCATATTATGGGCCAATAGAATGGCTCATCAATACCACATGCCCAAAAACCATCTCTCATTTCACAATCAAAATAATACTTACAATATAACAAGATTTTTAACCATGAATACTCACCCCACTTTACCATGGGTATTATTAACCATACCATACCATGGGCCAATACCATGGCTCATCAATACCACATGCCCAAAAACATCTCTCATTTCACAATCAAAATATTTTATACATTTTTTTAATTTAATTTTAATACATTTTTGGGCCAAGACACTCTCCATTCGAGTATGGAAGAGATGTTGTAATGTCATGCTATATTATGTTTTATAAACATTTTGACCTAGTTAAATTACATAAAAATAAAATACAAAATTATTAATTAAAACATTTTGACTTAGTGAAATACATAAAAATAAAATTTAGGTAAAAAATAAAATTAATAACTAAACCAACCTAGATCCATCTTAACTTTGGATCTATCAAGCTCTAAGAGAGATCAAATCTCTCAAGATGCAAACCTGTCTTTAAGTTTTTGTTATGAAACCAGCTCAAGAAAAAGATAGAAAAGATAGATCAACGCCTTAAAATTCAGCCTCTTCGAGGGGGCAACCTCCTTTACATTACATAAATGAACAATTCTTGGATGATTCAAATGAAAAAACCTCCTTTCTATATATAGGAGTCTAAGGAGTCACAAAATAATCCAGCCGACCTAACAATAATAATATAAAGCCACAAAAATAACAATAGAGGGATTCTATGGGGCACAATAATAACAATATGGGGGCAATAGGGGCACAAAAATATTAATAAGGGGTATAACTACAATAGTAATGGGGTAATCACTAGTATTATAGGGACCCAACATGCCCCTCGCCTTCAAAAAAGTGTTGTAGTAGTTCTGGATACTTCTGCATAAAATTCTCATCCTCCCATGTGGAATCTTCAGTAGATAAGTTCTTCCACTTGATAAGATACTTTGAAATTGATCGATTTCGTAGCTGTCGAGTTCTTGTTTCTATGACTGCGTCCGGTTCCAATATAATTTTTCCTTCCTCGTCAAGTTCTGGCAATATTGTTTGAACTGGGAGCTTGTCGCCTATAACCTTCTTTAAACATGAAACATGGAAAACTGGGTGCAATCGAGAGGTTGCAGAAAGATCCAATTTGTATGCCATAGTACCAATCTTTTGTAACACCTTGTACGGACCATAATACTTTGGTGATAATTTATTATCCTTCTTAGCTTGCTTGAGGGACATTTTCTTATATGGTTGTAGCCGTAGGAATACCCAATCACCTACATCAAAACTTCTTTCACTGCGATGTTGATTTGCCTGTTGTTTCATTCTATTCTGTGCCAACACGAGGTTATCCTTTAAGAGTTGGAGGACTTGTTGTTGATGTTTGATGTGATGTTCCACTGCCTGAACCTTAGAATTTTCTCTTAAATATGATGTGATGGATGGTGGTTGATACCCATAAAGTGCCATAAATGGGGTCATTTTTGTTGATGTATGGAAGGAAGTGTTATACCACCATTCAACCAAAGGCAACCATTTGACCCATTGTGTCTGTTTATCAGATACAAAGAAACGAAGATATCCTTCCAAACATTTGTTTACTATCTCAGTTTGCCCATCAGATTGAGGATGATAAGATGAGTTATGAGCTAACTAGTACCAAGACAAGAAAATAATTCTGTCCAAAAATTTCTAGTGAAAATGGGATCTCTGTCACTTACAATAATCTTTGGGTTTCCATGTAGCTTTTGAATTGTTTCCATAAATGCAGTAGAAACTGTACTGGCTTTAAATGGATGTGATAAGGCACAAAAGTGTGCATACTTGGTAAGTCTTTCAACTACCACCATGATGACACTTTTTCCCTCAGACTTGGGTAAACCTGTGATAAAATCCATTGAAACCTCCTCCCAACATTGTCTTGGAATGGATAAAGGTTGTAATAGACCCGGTGTCTTAATTGTTTCCACTTTATTTTGTTGGCAAACCAAACATTCCGCCACAAAATTTTGAATATCTGATTTAAGGCCCTCCCAAAAAAATTCCTTCTTAACCCTGTGGTAAGTTTTTAGAAATCCTGAGTGCCCTCCTAAGGGAGAAGTGTGCAATTCCATAAGAATATTTTGTTTTAGCTGGGAATTCTTACAGAGGTATAAGCGATCTTTGTACCATAACGAATCATTTTTCTAGCTAAATGTATCAGAAGTACTGGAATCTTGTTGTAGCTTTCGAATAAGTGCCCACACTTCTTTTTCATTCTTCCATTCCTCCCTTGCTTCGTTTATCCAATCTGGTTGGATAATAGAAATGGTGCACAACAATGCTTCCACATCCTCATCCTTTCTTGAGAGTGCATTTGGCACCACATTTTGCTTCCCTTTTTTGTAGATGATTTCAAAGTCATAACCCAACATCTTTGTGACCCACTTTTGTTGCTCTTCAGAGGATAATCTTTGTTCTAAAAAGTATTTAAGGCTATCATGATCCATTTTTACCTTGAAGTATCTTCCCATTAGGTAGGGTCGCCATTTCTTAAGTGCATGGAGTATTGCCAACATTTCCTTCTCATAAATAGCTTTTCTTAAAAACTTTCCCTTGATTGGACGACTTTCAAAAGCAATGGGTCTTTCCTCTTGCATTAGAACAACACCAATTCCATTTCCTGAAGCATCACATTCCACAATAAAGGTTTTTGTGAAGTCCGGTGTAGCTAAGACTGGTGCTTAGCACATTGCCTCTTTAAGATGTTCAAAGGCCTTTGTTGCTTCCCGAGTCCATGAAAATACATCTTTCTTCAATAATATTGTTAGAGGTGCTGCTATTCTCCCATAATTCTTAACAAACTTGTGATAATACCCTGTCAACCCAAGAAATCCTCGCAAATGCTTTATGGATGTGGGCATTTTCCATTCCTTAATGGCTTTAATTTTGCTATGGTCTACCTTAACTCCTTCATGAGATACAATATGACCCAAATATTACACATCCTGGACTCCAAAGAAACATTTGGATCTTTTTGCATATAATTGTTTCTCCTCCAATAGTTGTAGCACCCTATCAACATGTTCAACATGATCCTTCCAAGACTTGCTGTAGATTAGTATATCATCAAAAAATACCAACACAAATTTTCTAAGGAATGGTTTGAAAATTGAATTCATCAAACCTTGAAATGTTGAAGGTGCATTGGTAAGGCCAAAAGGCATGACCAAAAATTCATAATGCCCCTCATGAGTTCTAAATGTTGTTTTCGGAATGTCTTCAATCTTCAATCTGATTTGATGATATCCTAAACGAAGATCCAACTTGGTGAAGTAAATTGATCCATGCAATTCATCCAGTAATTCATTAATGACAGGAATGGGGAACTTATCTTTAATAGTGAGCTTGTTGAGCTCCCTATAATCCGGACACATGCGCCATGATCCATCCTTCTTGTGCACCAATACTACTGGAGCAGACAAAGAACTTTGACTTGGTTGAATTATACCAGCCTCTAGCATTTCTGCAACCATACGTTCAATTTCACTCTTTTGGACATAAGGATATTTGTACAGCCTGATGTTTGGAGGAACACTTCCTGGAATCAGATGAATAGCATGATCATGATCACGCATAGGTGGGAGACCTTTGGGAGTCTCAAATACCTTGGAATGATTGTCTAGGACTTTTTGGAGACCTGGAGAAATAGATGATTCTGATGTGGAAACATCTAGCGAACATAATTGTGCAATTACACCTCTTTTCTCCTTTTTTAGAAGCTTTGTCATACCATTAGAACTGATTATCTTTCATGGTTTCCATGGAATACCCCTTAATTCAACTTCCTTTCCTTCCGCAGAAAATTTGATGAAAAGTTCTTGAAAGTTAAAAGCTATTGTACCCAAGGATTGTAGCCATTGGACTCCTAGTACAACATCAACACCTCCCATCGGAATGGAAAGCATTGGGCTAGTCAATACATATTCTCCCATGGATAGCTTGATATTATGGCACTTTCCAGAGCAATTTATTGTTCCTCCATTTGCAATCATCACTTGACACTCTGGTGCTGGATATAGGAAGCAATTCAATTCTTTTGCTACCCTACAATGAATAAAATTGTGGGTACTTCCTGAATCAATCAACACTATTACCTTTTTCTTCTTGATTTGTCCTTCTATCTTGATGGTTTGAGGAGTGGTAATTCCCGCCAATGCATTACAAGATATGGTCGGATTGATTTTTTCTTCATCTAGGCTTTGTTCCTGGAGTATATCCTCTTCCTTTGACCTTTCTTGCTCCTTTTCTTCTTCCTCTTCACAATCTATGTAGAATTAATTTCTTCTCAGCACACTTATGACCTTTAGTGTATTTGCTATCACAACTGTAACAAAGCCCTTTTGCCCTTTTTTCTTCTAATTTTTGTGGTGTCAACCTTATAGGTTGTGGAAGACTAGGGGCAACAACACTTCCGTCTTTATAGTTGTGAGTGGTATGCTTCCTGGTTGCCATAATTTTGCTTTCCATTTTTCTTGCTAACCTGAATGCCTTCTCTAATGAATCAGGGTCCCAAAGGCGAACATCATGTTGGATATTATCCTTTAAAGACCCTATGAACACATCAATTCTATGCTCCTCTGGAATATCTTTTACCCTTATGTTCAATTTTTGGAACTCCTCAATGTGCTCCATTATTGAACCCTTTTGTTTGAGACTTATCAATTGGCTAAAAAAAGTGTTGCTTTTCGTATCCTCATAATGTGCTATCAATTCTTCTGTAAAAATTTCCCAAGTGATAAATTGTTTACGAGATCAAATCCATTGATACCATACCAACTGATTTGGTTCCAAATATAAAGTTGCCATACGTACCTTTTGTGTGTTTTGCACATTATTGAGATCGAAAAATTGCTCCATCTGTAATATCCATGTTGCGGGATCCTTGCCATCAAAATTTCTCATATTGATTTTTGGAATATGGTGGGTCTTCGATCCAACATTAGAGTCTATGATATCATGATTAACATTTCTTTTGTTCGCATCATGAGTTTCCTTTACTACCTTTTCACCATTAGTAAGTATTTCTTGTAGAAAATTTGTCAAATCTGTCTTCATATCTGTCATGCCTGTCTTCAAGTTTGTGTTCAAATCTATCTTCAATTCTTCCATGTCTGTCTTCAAATCTGTCTTCCAATCATCCATCTTAGCTTCCACGCCCTTTATCTTAGATTCCATGCCATTTATCTTAGCTTCTGTTAGCTTTTGTGAGCGTGACATTTGTTGCACTTGTTCTTGTAATTTTGATATATCATGTAGCATTTCTTCCTCTTCTTCATGAGTCATGCTAGAGATTTCAGGTTCCTTACTAGGTGTTTGCATTTTCTTTCCTCGGGGCATCAGTTACCGATAATAATTCTTTACTATGCCCTTTGAATTCCTTCAAACCCAGCTTACGCAAAAATTTAAAAAAAACTACACACCTTTTTTCACTTTGTAGAAGCCTGATATTGAATCTGATGTATCTCTGTAGATCCAAATCCTCCAATTCTGAAATTGCGACCTGTAGTAGCCTTCTGCGTCCTCTTTCCAATGCCACAAGTCTGACCCAAATTGGATTCTCCAAGGAAGAGTTATGCAAAATATCCCACAGTGACTTGATTATAGATTAGTTCAGTAGAGCGAAATTGTACGACGTGCCACAAGTCACTATTTCAACCTTTGGATCTGAAAAATGCATACAAGAAACTACAGTCCGTCCTCTTTCTGTACCTTCTTACGAAATTTCAATCCGATCCCCGGAGAGAAAGTTATGACGATTTTACCCAGGTCCTTTTTTGAATGTAATTCAGGAGTCTGCAAAAAGACCAACTTCCTCAGATCATATCCCGCAAATATCGTGTGAAAAGCTCTGAAATTCGGACCCAAGGTTCAACTCGATTTCTTATCAAATGGGTTCTTTTGCGACTTCTGAAACGTCACAGAAAAAAAATTATAGCGAAAATTCCATGATGACCTGTTTGGAGCAGCGAAACCCTAGAATCCAAAGCTCTGATACCAAATGTTATGAAACCAGCTCAAGAAAAAGATAGAAAAGATAGATCAACGCCTTAAAATTCAGCCTCTTCGAGGGGGCAACCTCCTTTACATTACATAAATGAACAATTATTGGATTATTCAAATGAAAAAACCTCCTTTCTATATATAGGAGTCTAAGGAGTCACAAAATAATCCAGCCGACCTAACAATAATAATATAAAGCCACAAAAATAACAATAGAGGGATTCTATGGGGCACAATAATAACAATATGGGGGCAATAGGGGCACAACAATATTAATAAGGGGTATAACTACAATAGTAATGGGGTAATCACTAGTATTATAGGGAGCCAACAGTTTTTCACTCAGAAAAGAGGTTTGCACTTCGTGAGATTTGATCTCCCTCGACGCTTGATAAATCCAAAGTTAAGATGGATCTAGGTTGGTATATATCCATGTTTTCTCTTAATGAAAAAACACAATTAGTTTGTTCAGTTACTCTTCTGGCATGACAGAGAGTCATGAACGAAGAAGCGAACCATGCTAAGCGCATGAGAGGATGTCAGACCTGTAACCATTGGAACCAGGAGTGGAACCTCACATCGAACACAGATGCCAGGGGAATATTCTACGAAATATCTTGCAATATATTCTAGGGAATATTCATTTTAAACGTCGCTGAGGAATCTTGAAGATTCTCTTGGCAGGGGGGGGTCTAGGGATGAAAATGGAAGAATATAATTGAGTTTATACTCATTTTACTCATAATTTCGTAAGGATTTCAACAATGAAGTTAGATTTGGGATATGAGTAGTGGATCTTAGGGTCATGAAATTAACCCACATTCTTCATTAATTGTGAGGCATGAAGTTCAAAACAACAATGCACCTTTCAAAAGTGGGTCATGTTTATAGTGAAAAGTCTCAGAAGGATGAGACAGACTAGCTGGTGTTGTGATTTTTGTATTTTGAGCAGTGAAACTTCAAGTCACTCCTAAGATGGAGGTATAATGATGTATTTTTCCATGTACTCATTTTTGTTTTTCCTGAGATGAATGAATCAACCTCCCCACTATTGAAGAAGGGTATGGATATGTAGTCCACATTGGATAAACTCCATTATCAAATATTGTGTGTATTATCTTTATGATCTACTTTATTTGGCTTCTTCTATAACTGTTTTCATATATGTTTTTTAGATGCTCTTTCATTCAATTATGCTAACATCAACTAGAGAAAAGGTATTAGATCATGATATTATCAGAGGTATACTGAATCATACATGGACTAATTGATAGGTGTTATAACATCAGCATGTCCTGCACATGGGAACTCACCCCTAGGAAAAAAAGCTACATGTATTGATGGCACTGGCCTAGGGGCTTGTTTGATAGTGTGAAATTTCTTAAAAACATCTGTGGCCTCTTATGTTTATATATTCGCACCATTCATATATAATAAAGTATTATTTTATAGATAACGATGTTATAGAGGTGGTACTTTGATTGACACACTAAAAGGATAAATATCGTGTGCTGGTTGGCATTTGTTTCTTACACAACAATAATTTTCTTCATCATCATATAGTGAAGAATGACCCTTTTGATCAAGTTATACAAGCCCTTAGAACTAATGGAAATCTTAATAGCCATATCAATTCGATAGTGCTTGAGCTTATTGAGTACATTCACAAGAAAAAAATCAAGTCTCTCATTTCATATGCAGTTGAAAACTATTCTCATGAGTTAGAAATGATGAATTATGTTAATATCCCCAAACAACCAAAACTGAAATATGAGCAATCTCTCAAATATTATCCCCCTCAAAATGTTACAGCTACAAGAACAGATCATGGTGAACATCAACCTAGTGATTTTAGTGGTGTACCTGCCATTCTTAAGCCAATGAAGTAGAATGATGCTCTTGAGAAGGAAGAAGAGTGATTCGTTAAAGACATTACTAATGAAAATAACTTGATATCCACTCATGCCTTTGCTTCCTACTATGAATCAACAAGCACAAATATTGGAAATATAGATGTCATGGACTCTTCAACAGCCAAGGAACAATCTATTGGGTTAGTTGATTATGAACATGAAGATGGTGATGGGTTGCATGTATCGACTGGAAAAAATCTTCTCCAAGAAACTCATAAGATAAGGGTACCCAATCAAGAAAGGTTTTCCTTCTGGAAAATATAAAGGAAAATTTTGTAGCACCCAAACTTAATGCCATTGCTTAAGGGCAATCAATGTCAGGAAGGGGAGACTATAATGTAACTTATGAATTAATTTCCTTCAAAAGGATAAAATAGTCTATCCAACCCCGTAGGCTATAGTCTTGATAAAGGGGTAAAACCCAAATTTTGCAATGTTGGGGTAACATTGTGTAAATATTGGGTCAGCTACGGAAAAAAAGTCCAAAATTGGGGGTTGCTTACATAACCCTTCAAATGTGGAAGCACACAGAGAGAACTATAAATTGAGGAGGGTTGGAATCAGATTATCATCATGGTTTTGGATTAATTTGTGTCTATTTTCTTTTGAGCCTGAGGCTCTAAGGGTTTTAAGATTCCTTTCACCTATTTGACTAGTTTCAGTGGAGGTGATCCCACCCTACCTAGTAACCCTTCTTATTGTTATAGCACAAGTTATGGGAGAAATTTTGTTCCAAAGCATCTAAAAAATTGTGGTTTTTATCTATCTAAAGACAAAGGATTGTGGAAAATATGAGGCATGAAATCGTCACATCTCTTAAAGCTGTGTGAGTATGATCTGAGACAAATAATGACATTTTTTGTGGCAACTCGTAGAAATCCATACGGTGCAGGGCCGCATGCAAGCGATAGGCTATAATGTTGCAGGGTAGGGACACATGGACAAGTTTCTATGTGGTTTCATCTTGGTTAAACACATTCTACTCAGTAGCCACAAAAGTCTCCTGTGGTATATTTGGGCACTCCAAGTTGTAGTTGATTAGTTAGCTGTTCATTAATTTTGTTGTACAGAGTAAAAAACAATGTGATCTATAACCAAGATATTGAGTATTGAACAATTTGGTGGATTTTGGTATTATATACATTTACTTTTTTTGGGCATTCAACCCTAGTTTTATTGTGGTTTTCATTAAATAATCATCTTGCTATGGAGATCTGTTATTCATGCATACAATGAAAGTGCTTATGTTGCTTAAATGCAAATTGTTGTTACATGTTTTTCATTTTTTATTAATGAAGGAAACCATAACTATAATAGAATGAGTATTGTTGTTATATTATATTGAATAAGCCCTAACCAAAATAGAAAACCCTAAGGGTAAAATTTCCCTGGGACATTACACTCGTGGTGCCACCCAACACCCATGTAATTTACGTAGAATCCACGTCACCTACCTCCACTACATCTTTCTGAAATCATACTGATGTCAGGGTGACATCAATTTTCCATGCGGCATCCTATGATGGCACCACTTGTAAGCCAAAAAATAGTCACTTGACCTTCCAAAAGGGTCATTTTTCCCTGCCACATATCACACCGACAATGTGCTATGTCATTTAATCCACGTACTCTAGACTCCTTTTGTGGCATCCATGTAGACCTATCTTATTTTCATGGTGTCTTCCACCTCAGTTAGATTTAGGGTCCCACAGGGTAGGGCCCCCTTTGTGCAATTTTATGCTTTCTTGTTTATAAAAAGAAGATACGCCCTTCATGATATTTCTTAACTATGATCAAGTCTATAAAGGACTCAATCAGAACATAGTGTTGAACAAATGGAACGATGTGAGTTTCCTTGTCATTTGAAGCCGATACTGGGTGTCGCGCTTTCTATTTATTGCACATAGTCCAAGGGGTTATTGCCTAAAAATGAGGTGCGGTGTGAGATTAAGATTTAATCACTTGAATTTAATGATAAAATTTCCATTAAGGTAATCATGACGGTTAGTGTTAATATAAAATCCCCAGTCTGCATACCAATTTCTACTCTACAATATTCAAACTTAGAACCTTAAGGGTTTCAAGGGCTTTCGCCCAAGCCTCCTATTAAGGCATAATGTTGCACATAACACCAAAACTCCATAGGTATAAATCCCTTATCTCTCACTAATCATTCATGGCATCATATATGTCCCAAATTCATGTAGTAACACTATTAATGTACCTACTAATTGACACCTGGGTAAGCCTAACCATGGCTACCCCTACTATGTAATTTTGAGAAAAAAATAACATATCATGAAACATAATGGATTCCACAAGACTTTAACAGATCAATTGATAAAAAAATGCATTGCAACATGAAGACAATTGATAGTCTCAATTAATCAAATGTGCATGACCATGGAAATGATGGAATCCACACATTGTAACAGTTAACTATGCACTTCAAGCATTCATACAAGACTATGTAAATAACTCTAAATCTCAAGAAAGTATTGACAACTATGGGAAATTTCACTCCCTCATAACCATGATAACATTCATATAACCATCTCATTAAACAATCATAATTAGCCAATTCCTCCATTAAAGTGTTAATACATGAACTGACATAACACATAACAACATCATTTACCATCCATAGTGAAACATATGTACACATAATATATACTTATCTGATTAACATAGATGAATAAAATTTAGGGGAGGGACTTCGACTCTCCACCTAACTATAGGTCAACCACATTACAATTTTTTTGCATCTGACCACCCTTAAGCCAGATTCAGAGACTAATGAGTTAGGTGCTCAAGGGAATTTACACTAATACAAGTCAACCAGGGTCATATGGGAATCCAAAGAACACAATGTCTCCACTTGATGCTTAGGATTCTAGAGCACAGTAGCTCCACCCAATCAAACAATTCAGAGATCTAGAGCATACAATGTTCAACCTACAGAACCCTATAAGAGTCCATAACACAATTTCTCCACCAGTTAAATACTACAGGAATCTAAAGCCCATGGTGTCTCCACCCGATTCACACTACATGAATCGAGAGCTCAAAGTGCCTCCACCTGTAATCCCACAAGAATCTAGAGCACAACGTTTCCCCACCTTATAGGTTCCATGGGAATACAGAGTCCACCCTCAAGGTCTCCACCTGTAAAACACCACAAGAAGAAACATAGTACATAATGTTTCCACTTACTAGGCTAGAATTCAAAGTCCATCGTGACTCTACCTTCTCAACAAAATAGTATTCTCTTTATATGAAACCCTTTAGTGTGCTTCCCTCCCTATGCATACACTAATATTTCAGCCCTTTTCTTCAACAAATTCTCTTGGAATTCTCCTTGCACATCTAAGCATGTGCATTCCCTTCGTATGCTCTCCTGCATGAAAAACCAAGCATCCCCTTGTCAAGTGATCAAATTTGAAGGGCTGGTCTTAACTTCATTTGGAAGGGCATATATTTATTTAACCCTTTCAAAGATGAAAAGTTATAAAAAAAAGTATACTTCTATTGACAAGTGTATATTAAATAAACCTTCATAAAAATGCCAAAATGAAATAGTGTCCTAAATATTTAAAATCTTAGAAACTTAAAGAGTGGATACATTACAAAACTGTAAAATCTCAATAGAACTTAGTGAATAAGCAAACAATTTTCTCAAATTCGATTAAAAATGTAAACATATGTTTCTTTTATTCATTTGATGATCTTCAAAAGGTTTTGAAATTACATCATTGAAAACAAAAATCTATTTTCCCAATGGAAAAGGCTTTCTAGTTTTAATTTGTTTCCATACATCATAAATAACATTCCAATCTACCTCATTTAGAGAATGAGGTGCACTAAGAGACAAAAACATTAACATGTATGGAGTCTCCAATAAAAGTCTTTATTTATCATCATTTCTAATCCCGTTTAATTTTGAGAAGCATATTTCACACACTATTGTGCTTGTTGGGACAATGAGAATAACTTGCCATAATTTCATCAAATATGGAAAGCCTTCAAACCATTCAGGTTCATCCCCATATAGATCCCATTTTCCATAAATATTCTTTTTGGGGTAGATTGTAGCGGCTACTACCACCCTCCAAAATTTTGGCTTGCATGCAAATTTTGGAGCCTACCTTAGATCCTAGGATCGATCGTTCTTTGATCACTTGTTGGTAAGCTGATGATCTCAAGATCCCCTCCTTGATCTTAAGAGTTGTTCATGTTCTCATCTTTATGCATCATGCGTCATCTTTAAGCATAGGGATTGTTGTTTGTCATGCAAAGGGAATGTTGTTTTTCTTCAAGGGAAATCTTTTATGTATGAGTTGTTTTCATTACATAGACATGTTTCACACTCACTTCACACACTCTTGTCGTGAAGGTTGTTTTTTTCTTAGAGGTGGTTCACGGGTGGCCGCTACGTCCATGGAAAATCTAGGCAGATCAACCCCGAAGGGAATCTTTTAAAGCTTGTCGGCCAGACTAGCAGGGCCTAACCTGAAGGGCATTGAGGAGAATTGACCCTGTGACCTCCCAATCAGCGAGGTACTTAACAATGGGGACTCGACCAGTTGAGCTAACCCCTGGGACTTGTCCTGAAGGTTGTTGAATCAATCATAGTATGTTTTATAAATTTTTTATGGTCTACGTTGTATCACTAAGTGTTCGTGTGTGATCATAGTTGAGTCCTATCACTGTGTACATCTATTCCCTTATCTCAAACTTAGCCAATTTCCCGAGTAAACTAGCCTCATCTAGCTTCCCAGAACTGTGCACTTTGCTTCTGCAACCCTCAAGATTTTTCCATTATCCACTGGAACTGCGCAGTGTGAAGAGATCCCAACCTCCCTTGGAATCCAAAACTATGCTATGGTTTCCTCCAACGTCTTTCCCCTAGCCAAAACCCACTGTCATCAAAAACTACGCAATGTTGTCCCTAAGCTACTCAGTCTGCCTTACATCCAGAAACTGCGCAGTATTGCCTCTCAGCTGCCCAGGCTACACTGCACTCAGAAACTACACAAAGGTGTCTTCCCAGGACCCCATCCCACAGCAATGTCCTATGCCTCAAAACTGCACAATGTTGTCCAAGATGTCCTTTCTGTCTTGCATGCGAAACTACGCAGATGGGCCTCCCAGGGCCTCATTCCGACAACAATCACTGCCCACTGAAATTGCGTTGATCTATCTTTCAGTGACTATAGGAAAAGGTGACAAGCTAAGATCACTCCCAAGGAGTTGAGGAGAAGGACTAAGAGACTAAGTGATGGCAAAGATTAGGACCACATGCAAACTCCGTCAGATGAATGATCATCTTGAGGGTAATTATGGTAAGTAAAGAACACCTTTTAGAGTACATCTCTTAGTTGAGTTTGCAGGACTGCTTGTCATTGTCATATCATCCTATCTTTAGTAACATGCATGTGTGCAAACGCAAAAGTCATTTCATGTGTTTCCTATACATGTCTTGCCTCCTTTTTGCTTGTTTGACCAACTTTCGTCTTTGGCATGCTGATTGCTATGTCATGCTTGTGACCTTGTTATGGTGATATCGAAGGTTTGTCTTTGTGTGCATGAGTTTTTCCAACTATGTAAATGCCCATCGTACTCACAAACAAAGTTCTAGACATTGTTGCGCAAGTGTCGTCACAATCATTCAATGACCCATCTTAAGTGTCTCACTTGTCTCTCTCACCTTTAGACGGTCGCAATGTTGTCTTGTTGGTTTGAGGTGTCTTGTCATCGAGTCATGCTAAGTGTGTGTTCACAAGGTCATATATACACGAGTTCTCTCGCTCACACACTTAACCATTTTTCCCAAAAATCTGTCGACCGAACAACCTTCCATCAACTGAACCTCCACTGAGTTGCACTACACAGTCTCAGCCCTCAGTGACCTTGCATTGTTGCCCAGAACTGTGCAAAGCTTGAGGCTATCCTCCCGGGCAGCCTGCACTATGCAATTATGGAAATGAGCCAGTTGACTGTCTCCTAGAACTACACAAAAGTTGTCCAAGAAGCCATTCTAGTTTGTGCTTCCTGCAAGACCATCCACCAAGCCTCCCTCTGGTCAACTAGAAGATCTAACTTGAGTTGTGATACAGGGCTGCACTCATCCAAAAATTACGCAGTAGCAGTCGAGCCTGCCTACCTGCACTTCCTGCAGAAACTGCGCGAACACGAGGGACATGCCTCTGCTGCCTGTCACTGCACTGTCCCAAGAAATTGTGCAGTTTTTCCAGGCAGTTCCCATGTTGTCCTACTTTTCTCTACTACTGAAAACTGTGCAGTTTTCACTGACATTCCTCCTGCTGCCTGATACTCCACTTAGCCTGGAAACTTCACAGTCATGTCCTGCCTTGATTGTCTCCCAGAACTACGCAGTTTTGACCAGTAGATCTCGTAGCCTGATCCCGGCCTCCTCCAGAGAACTACACAATTTTCACTACCAGTGCTTCCTGCTGCCTGCATTGCCTCCCCGGAAAAACTGCACAATTCTACCTCCTAGTTGAGCCCTCTCCTACAGATGTCACTGTTGTCCTAGACTACTCAAATCAGCCTCCCCGTGACCTCTCTGTAGTTTTTCCCGACAGTGCCCCGGAGTCTCACATCCCAACCTGAGATGTCCTCTGCATAGTCCCAGTACCTTGTCCGCCCTCCTGGTCACTCAGACCGATCACGGAAAATAATTCATCATGGTATATTATGATATTTTTGGATTTGTTGTTTTCTCTTCATGGGTGATTGCAGAAGAAGGTACATGAATGGAACATGGCGCGACAATGAATAGGATGAATTAGGAGCACGGGTTTGAGATACCTACACATGCATGAACCATTAAACTAATACCACGACCATCAAAGACCCTGCACACTTCGTCATGCGGAGGTGAAGATATGATACACCAAGAGCATGTTCATCACCCAACAACATAATAGCTTGACACGGACACCATAGTCAGCATGTTCATGTCAGCAGTGTCATGTCGAGTTGTGTCATGAGTCGTCTTGGCCACATCACTACTATGGGCCATACTTGTTGTAATCAATGTAATGTAACGTGGAAGTCCAAGAGACCCACAGATGAATTTGAAGAGTCATGTAAGTCAAAGAGTCATGTAAGTCGAATAGTCATGAGGGAAGTCAAAGAGTCACAAGGGTCGGTTCATCCTTGGCTATATATACCCCCTCATTGCACATGCAAAGGGAATTTTCACCTTGGCTCTTCCCACATAGCCTTGAGAGTCTGTAGTATATTCTTTGAGGAGTGAGGAGTGGCTCCAATGTCCCACTACTGGGGCTAGTGATGTATGGTGTACATATGTGTCTTAGAAATTTTGCTTAATTCAGAAGCTTGTCCCATGCCAACACGTTTTCATGCATGTTTTTTATCTATTTGTAAGACTATTCTTTAAATGTTTGTAATGCATGTTTGCTTAACCTGTACTAATATAGTTGAACTACTTCGTCTATTTTAGTACTCACGTTGTTGAATATGTGTTGTATATTTTATCACTGATGTCTCGTCCATGTGGACTACTCCGCTGGACACCAGACATATTCATTCTTGTAAACTTGTTATAATGGTCGTCACACTTATGTGGAATACTTCGCTGGGTGTTGTACATGCTGTCCATTAACCTTAGTGTTGTGACTACCGCATCCGTGTGGACTACTCCGCCGGAAGCTACACAGATCCTGTTGTGTTGTGTGTCTCTTCCTGAGTTGGGATTACTCCCTCTCGACCTGAGACTCACTTTCACCCTCCCCCTCTGTAGTGAAGGAAATTAGACACAAGTTAGAATAAGCACTCACCAGGAACACGTACCTCGTTGTTTGAAGACTAAGTATACCACTCTCATGTGTTAACAAACAAGAGCTAAGGAATATCTTTAAGATAATGGAAACCGTGCCATCATGCCAAATGGGACTCCTACACCAAACTGTGTAAGGTCTAGTTTGGACTTCATACCATGGAGATCCCCTGAATGTTGGCGGATCCAACACTATCAATAGGGTATGATTTAGAAATGGTAGAAATAAATTTATCCATTTCACCCAAACATAGAGTGGTATCCACAATAGGTGATTCCCCAATACTAAATTTTTCACATAAAAATTTCAACCATCTTTGTTTGATAGTCTCTATCATTTACTTCTTCATAGTAATGTCGAGGACATAAAAACTTAGCTACTTTAAACACATGTAAATATGTCAATCTCCTATCTAAAGATTCAATCACCTTTACATTAAAACATTTTCCCAAAAGGATTCAATCAACTAGTGTCCATGATCTTTGCATGTTTGGAAAACTTTCAAACATCAATGGATTTAAATGCACCATACTTCTTCTATCTACAAATTCAAGGGTTCCTCCTTGTGATTTAATTAAAAATAGGACATATGCACTGCATCTACCCCAAAAATGCTTCCTAAAAATGGTTTGCGAAGTATGCTAATAGAAGAATCTAAAGTAGTGCCAATAGATGTAATATCAACATGATTCTCTTGGAACTTTTGATTCAAAT
The DNA here is from genome assembly GCA_031772625.1 of Pinus tabuliformis. Lineage (NCBI taxonomy): Eukaryota > Viridiplantae > Streptophyta > Pinopsida > Pinales > Pinaceae > Pinus > Pinus tabuliformis. Next base: position 1,114,097,385 of record CM062809.1, read on the forward strand.
TATTTAGTTCAATGAGCACATCTGCAAGTATATGGATGGAAAATTGCACTTGAAATATCATTTCCAACTCATACATTTTTTTCTCCCCTAACTCCCAATCCTTTAACAAGGCAGGCATGAGTTTAACATGTTTTTCCATAACCTTGCCTTTAGAGAGCCACCTAATTTGATGAATTTGTGAGAAATAACTTAGTGATTTGAAATGATTACATTATCTATTTCAATTCTCCATGTCTTTTAGTTGATTTCCCAAGCCATGAATAAGCCTTTTTTGCAAATTTATCAATATATTGCAAGTATGGAAAATGAGATGAAGCATCATTGGCTGCTAATGCTCACCTATGAGCTATGCAATGGATATCTAATAAACGAGTATCATATCAATGAATATTATAAGATAAACCTTCATGAATACCCCTCACGACAGATGCATCATTCGAGCCAAAACTAACTAACTTCATTAATGATGGACCCATTTTTTGCTAAAAGAGTTCTCACTGCATCATGCATACATTGAGATGTTCCAACCTTTATTTGAAGAAAACTTATAAATTTTATTAAACATTGACCTCTTCCTCCATTTGTCAAATATGTAATATAAACAATCAAATGGTGTTCCATAGTTTGATCAATGCTTTCATCAACTAAAATTGAGTAAAATGGGCTATGTAAAATCTCCTCCTTTAGTTTGTTCCAATACACCACTTTAGCAGCATGAAAAAAATCTTTTCCTGACATTATATTTGTGTATGTGGAATATTCATTTGTTTGAGGCATGTGTGGAGTGCATTTATACCTATTCAAGTCACATATTGACTTATACATTTCTAAAGATAAATCATGTATAACAACAAAATGCATGTTTTCAATCACTGATATAATTCTCTCCTTCTCAACATCTACCATTAGTTTGACATGTTTAATGATTGGAATATTACTTCATTTTCTTTCTCCCTCCAAAATTTGTAAAGAGAATTTATGAGCTTTTGATTCTGCATGGCCACTTAGACCACTAACTTGAAGAGTGGTACTTCCCTCTTTTGCAAATGGAGTGTCTCTTTTAAATTTAATACACCAAAAATATTTTATCTTTTCATTACCATTACAATATTTTACAACGTAATCCCATGGAAATCTTGTCTTCCATTTAGATTTGAATATTCTTTTGTGTTTCTTTGATGCATTTTCTCTTTCAACAAGCTCTACACTATTTGATTCATCATCTTCATGTAGATGAACATCAACTTCATTTTGAAGATTACATGGTTGATTAGAATGTTGTGGGAGACCAAATGCATCAACAATTGACAATTGCTTTTTATCCTTCTTAGGGCAACCAATAGGAGACATTTTTCAAGATTTACACCTATTCAATCAATAAAGCAATAGAATAAGTAAATACATAAATTAAAAAGCAATAACATATTTGTTGGTGAAAAAAAACAACTTTTTAATAAAACAAAACAATTATAATTTTATATATATATATATATATATATATATATATATATATATATATATATATATATATATATATATATATAGGTAACTTTTGATTCTTTTTTCAAAATTTAGGATTACAAAGATTTTATGCTTTTCCAATTATGTTGTTGTTTTGTAAAACACAACTTAGAATTTCATGTTAAACTTGGAAAAATTGTAAACACATCTTAGAACTTTATTTAGTCAAACACATTTTAGAGCTTTATGTTAAATGAAAATAGATTCATCCACCCTCCCTAATCTCTCAAACTCACTACGTTTATTTTTAGGTTTATATGGCCATTTTGAAACTCAATAATGCATTGAGAAATTTTTGTATTTAAATTTATATGGCTAATAATGAATTGAGAATTTTGAATGGAGAAAAGTATCAAATCTTAAATGTTAGAGTGATAAATCTAAATCTTAAATGTTAGAGATATAAATCTAAATGTAAATCTAATTCTTAATTCTCACTACACCATATTTGATAAAGAAAACCAACAGTCTGACTCAAAACAATAATGAATTTCAAACCTCATGAATTAAAAACATAAATTTCAAACCTCACAACTTGTTTAAATAAATAATAATAACTTTCATTTTAAAGCAAGATTGAAGAAAATATTGCAGAGGGCAAACCGATTTAGAAGAAATTTTCATTAAAAAACAAGTTTGAAGAAAAAAATGCAAAGGATAAATAAAGGTGCACGACTACATAATTAAATACTCTATTGTAAAGTGAGAACAAAGGTAAAGTCCTCAATCAAAACAACTTTGTCTCCTTGCATCTCAAATCACGTGAGGGCCACATCATTTGTAAGTAATGATAAAGGATTTTCATGAATAAAATTATATATTTCTTTATGAAACTATGTTAAAACTCTTATTGTACATGTGTTTCCTGCATCTCAAAAGCGTGTGAGGGCCATATCATTTTTTTAGTAATGGTAATAATTTTTCTAAAGGTTTTTCATTGATAAAACTTTAGATTTCTAAATCTAATTCTATTAAAAATTACTACTATAAAAGTGTCGTAATGAATAGGCTTGAAATAACATGGACATAAATTCAGAAGGAAATTATGTTCTGTATGCTATGTGCTTGATGTTTCAATCCCTTATGCAGGATCGCCATGAAATTTTGAGTCTCCTAATGATGATCCCATAGAAGAGATCAAAATGTTGAGCACATAACATTCAGAACACAATTTACTTCTCATAAATATTTACCACAATGTATGGTTCTCTTCACAAAAGACATAACCCTTTCCATATTCTATTCAGTGCTACTTCAATATTCTATCTAGTGCTTCTTTAAATTTTATGACTATTAGAAATAATCTGAAATGTAATATGAATGTTAAATATTAATAATAAGAAATTAATAATTCAGTTTTTTTTTTTTTTTTTTTGTTTATAACGAGTACTTTGCACAAAAAACACAGGACCAAAAGTTCACACCCCACTACTACAAATTCACTCAATTTTTGACGACCTTTGGTCATTTTCAATCCACTTTCGATGTTATCACGACAAATCTGGATTCTAATAAACATCGCGTGTCATACGGTTGAAATTCATACATCCCAGGTTTTCATTAGAATTTTGATGGAAATGATTGTTGGAACCTTGGTCATCAAAGCCAAAGGTATTTGTCGAAAGTGGGCATTAGATGACCGATGGAAAGTGGGGTCAGGCCATCGACACGAGGTGTTTTCCTTCAACAATATTTCCATAGTCTCCACATTATCTATTTCTGTAACCATCATTAGAAGGGTAGGAAAAACGTCGCCAAACCTGCATAGTGTTGTTGAAAGACTAGGAAAAATGTTGTTAAACTTGCATAGTGTCATCGAAAGACTAGGAAAAATGTTGCTAGAATTGTGTAGTCTCGACCAACAAAAGTTCAAGTTGGTGTACCGATGTTGAGTTTTTCTTCTGAAAAAATTACCATAGTGGCAATGTATTGTTCCCTTGGAATCGACATTGGAAGACCGACATCATCACCAACTTAAAAAAAAAAAATTGTGCTAAGAAAAATTATATTTTTGTTTTTATTTTTTCATGCAAAGGAGAGTCTTCATGTAAAAAAATGTATCATGAAGGAAATAGATATGAACCATTATAACAACTAGAAGGATAAAAGGAAATATTCAACAATATAATTCTAGAAAATCATTAGGAGGATCCCTTACCCCTTCCCAAAATATGAAAAATGAAAGAAAAAAATGAAGACATGCCACATCTAGAAGACATCACAACTATTGGGAGAATGGAGGAAGAGGAATTTCACGCTCAAAAGAATCTAGGGAAAAATAAGGGCCTTGCATAGATGGGATAAACTAATGAAAAATATGAAGGAGAATTACTAAAACAACCCGATCAAAGTAGAACAATGAAATAGGTGGGAAGGAAGGAAAATAAATACATCACAAATGAATAGACAAATAGAGATAAATAAATGGGAATGCAACAAATAATAGATGTGGAATTTACCAAAATTACGAGAAATACCAAGAAAAGGAGTGGGTCTGCCCCTAAACTAGGGGGTACAAAGCATACTAGAAAATGATGAAAATCATCTCCTAGAAATGTAGGGGATTAGGCTGAAAAATATATTTTTTTGAAGTGAAAAGTTTGGTTAAAAATTAAACACTCTTGATATTTCTTCTGAAGGAGACAAAAATGTAGGAATGATAAGTCCTCTAGAAATTTAAATTTGTTGCGTGGATATGGTTGAAGGGAAAGTACCCCTAGGGTCCTTTGGGCTAAGACTCTACCAGATTGAAAATTTCTTATTCAAAGAAACACACACAACCATTATCTTTACTTTAAGCAAATTCTAATGTTAAGGGTACGTACCTAAGGTCCTACGTTCGAGAAGGCCTTTAGGGTCCAAACCCTTCTTGGAGTTCCCTTCTTCTTCCTTTGACCTGTAAAACAAACAAATCAAAGAACACAACAGTACATGGACAAATACTTATATATGAACCATCTTCATGCTATAAAGTTAGTTATAAAAATCTTTAAGTAACCACTTGCATAAGAATTCAAAACAAGAATCTCATAAGCATAAAGAAAGATTGTTTCGGGAACCAAGACGTGTTTCTTTTATATAAAGGCAAATAAAGTACATATAACGGAAAGATATCACCTGAAACACCTTCAGCAGGCTCCAAGCAAAGCTTCCTCCCGGATTCGTTCCAGCCTCAAGCCTCCAACAAGAACCCCTTCCAAGTCTTACTCAATGATGACATAAAGGATGAATAATCACCAATACACATGGAAACAAGAGTTTCCTATGCAAAATGGGGGAAGTGCAGAAAGCACCAAGGACTTCAGACCTGGTCTAAGGGGAAAAATCTCAGCATAATAATCTTGCTCTCTTTTCTCTCTCCCTTAGGCCTTCCCTTTGATGTCTTTTTATACCATCTCCAAAGTAGTTTTTTAGTTAGGAGTTGGTTGGGAACAGTTGGGCCACGGGCACTAACAGGTGATCAGCAGGTAAAACCCACGATCTCCGCCCGAAAATAAGGAATTATATATATTTTTAAGTGTTTTAATACATACACGTGGGTTGGGTATACACAGACCCACGTGTACACACGTTTAACTCAGAGCAATGTCGCGTATAGGGAATAAAACACTGTTTTTTAAATTTTTGGACCAGGTCTGGAAGGAGGGGTTGCCCTAGGCCATGAGTGCAGCATCACAAACCATAAGAGTGAGATTTGGAGCTATAACAGATGCCCCCTAATGTATGAGGTCAGAAGGGGAACATGATGGCCGAAATATATTATGTAAGTACATCGAAAGGAACTCTGTCGAAAAACCGAGGAGGACTGCACCAGAATTCAACCTGCCAAGCCACCGAAAGGAGATCAGAAAGAAACACTGTCTGAGGCGGGCATACCCATGCTCAGGAAAAGTAAAGCATGTCCGCATAGCAAGTACAAGCGGATCCACTAAGTATACAAGTATAAATGACTGGAAGATACATAATGGATCATCTGATCATAATGAGTAAGTACATGTCTGAATATCACATATAAAACTGTCAATGATGCTGAAAGATGCAACAGATCACTGATATCAAAGACTGATCCCAAAAGGTACCAACTGAACATGATGGAATAGGATGGTACTACACTGCAAACTCAGGTTCCAGCATATAGAATGTCGCCATGACTGACTGCAACATATAAGGTGGAGTGGTATCAACTAGCAGTAACAGGAGCAACTGTCAAGTGAACCAACGAATGCTGATACAACCTAAGGTCTTCACCGACCGCCGTGGTAAATTTCTACACCATGGGAATAAATGATCTGAAGTCGACCATGTGAGAAATCGTTTGATTACTGGTCATTGATGTATACTGTTAACAAACGCGAGACTACTCACCGATAATGATAATGAGCGTCAAGGTACCCAGTACAATCTAACAAGTGTGAATAGATGAGTTGAAGTCAAACACCTGTAAGAATCTATCGATCAGGAGACAATGATGGTTTCCCACTGTCGATAGCGAGGAATCTGCCACTAATGACTGCAAACCCCAAGGTACTGCCAAATGGACTCTAGATCTTTGCCCCAGAGCAATGAATCGGAGTCGATAGGAAAGCTCTGCTAGAAGGAAGGCATTAAGGCATCCTCCATCAATCTAGCGCGAGTGTAACCCATAGGCCAATAATGTGGAAGGAATCGGACGAAAAAGATGTAGTAACCCAACCGAAGTACGTTTCCGACATACACAAGATGTGGCTAGCGCACGGCAGAAACCCTCTGAACCAACCAATAATGAAAGCTGATACAGAGGCAAGGTATCCACCAATAGGGTCAAATGGAAACCAAGGTACTGCACGAATCCCAATGTGTGATAACGTATACTGATGTCGAACACAAGGGAAACCACTCAGTCAAAGACCCATGATACTGATCGATGCTGAGCACAAGGTGACCTATCAATAATGAAAATAGGGCCAGGGTGCGGCTCTAGGCCTGTCCTCAGAGCAAGGTGTCGTCGTCGATAAGGACAAGACCCGCCAGCAAGAAGTCAATGGGGACCTTCTCAAACCGGCACGAGTAAAGGACCAATATAACTGATGTGATGATAGACATGACACTGACAACCAGGGATGGCCGACTGAAAAATGAGTCAAGAGACACCGCAAAAAGGTCGACTCAGGCTAACTTCCCTTGAACAAAACCATGACTCAATGTGACTATGTGGCAGCATATGATGAATCTGTATAAGTTCGTCATGCAGGGGGCACGAACGAACCCTCCATATGATTGGAAGAGATAACCAATCGGGGGAGAACTGACTCGATAACAAGGTTATGGCGTACCTAAGTCAAACTAAATCCCACCCATGCGGAGGAGACTTTGTTTTGAGTGCTTTGTTCAAGGGTGACACGACTGACTCTAGCTGCCAACAATAAATGGAAATAATGTCCCTGTTCCCGCTCTTTTTGGAATATTTAATTTTTTTGTCTTTTTCTGATAAGCCGGAAAAAGAATAAAAGAATGCTATGGTACAGTGGAAAGAACGAGTGTCGGTGAAACAGATGATCTAGTTCCTGGGAAAGGAACGTTCCTATGCTCAATGCAGAGAGGTGAAAACTGGTCAGTGACACTCAGAGGTATGTTCCTTCCACGGATCTGGGTATGTCAAGCTGCAGAATTCAAAGGTATGCAAGGTTGATTTTGCAGACGTCATGGTCAAAAGTTGGCTTAAACACGAGTCCAAGTGAAGCCGGATCTAGGCCAAAAGGTGCAAATGGTCAACATGCAATGCAAAAGTACAACTCGACACTCATAGGAGCCTCTAGGGTATAAGGCCAGAATGATGCGAAGAAGCAAAGAGGAATGAGTCTTCAACGCATAAGTCATGGCGGGACTATAGAGGACTCCCGAGCCTACTCAAAACGAAGCAGCATGGGCAACAAATGTCAGTGAGGTGCAAACTAGGATGCCCATGTAAAAGGATGGCTCTACCATCGTGTCATGATTTAAAGAATCGGCGAGTGAAAATGGCTAACGAACCATAACACGATGGGATCGACCCTATGGCAAATGTATTGGTCAAATGGAGGCTAGTATGCATAATGCAACGGAAAAATGGCGTCCCTAACCTATATGCCAGTGAGAACACGATACCTGCCATGACGGGTCAGCGGTCATGGAACCATCTCGAACCGTCGAAAAATGTCCAAAATGTCCTAAAAAACAACCCAAACTCGACATTCCAAGCTCCCAAGTTAAAAGTGACATGAAACCAAACTAAATTAATTTTTAAAAAATTTTGCATTTTCAAAACTTATAAAAAGAAATTTTGGACTTACCATAGAGCAAAAGGAGCAAACTTCCCTGTGATTTATTCAACCGTTCAAACTTGCCGAAAACTTCTAGGTAAGCACTAAACTTGTCTTGCAATCAATTGTGATAGTTTTTAGGAAGTTTAATTGATGTTTCACCATTAGATTTTTGCAAAAAATTGTTTTGCGGCGTACACGCGGGTTGGCTTTACAGAAAACGCATATACGACGGCCCTACACGCGACTGTGTATAGGTGAACCCGCGTGTGCGCAACAAACTAATTTTATACACAAAACTAATGGATGGAAATGATTTTTTCTTCCAGGATGACTCTCACATGGCGTGAAAGAGAGCACTCAGTTGTGGATAGTGAAGTTATGAACAATGATGAGGCATTAAATTCCCTACGAGGATGCGGGTTGCTAAAATTTTTCAAATTGCCAAATATGAAAGCCAACACGCGTTTGCTCGAGAGACTCATTGATTATTGGGATGTCGATGAGGAAGCATTCATCATTGATCAGATGCCACTCAGGGTAGAAGTGGAAGATATATATTTTATCACGGGCCTTTCCCGAAGGGGAGAGGTAGTACATTCCCGGGGCAGGACACGAAATAGCCTCAGTGTAGATGACTATGTATAGATTTATTGCCCAGGTCATCGGAAGGTCGGGAGCCAGATCTCTATCCCACATGTGGCGAGTTTGTCACTCAGGATAATCTTGTTCACCATAGGTCGAGTGAACGAATTATCCTCACTACATCAGGCGTCACGGGTAAACATGAGCGTGGCAGTGGACTGTCTCACCACAGTGTTTGATTGGTGTACTCCTCTCCTTGCCAACACGAAGGAACAACTCACTTCTATCAGGAGGGGACAGACCAAGAACTTTGGGTTCGGAACCATCTTATGCACATTCTTCTTCGAGAAGGTTCCCGCACTCCGCCCCAGGGTAGCAGTTTCCATCAGTAGTCCACGTGATCCACGCATGGGCCGGTGGGCTGACTTGATGAAATGTCTAGGGGGTGGGGAAGTCCCTAGGAATGCATTCGACGATGATTTCTTTACCTGGTGGGAGCAGCAAATCATCGTCGTGGATGATTACCCCTATGTCGGACTGGATTTCCGAGGAGATCCTGATCTAGTGTTACCACCGGATGCGGCATGGGGCGAGATTGGTAAGATTTTTGATTTTTATGATTTTATGATTTTTATTGGATTTTTCAAATACAATGATGAACTTTGAAAAATATTTTTTGATGAGATTCAAATGACTAATATGATGTTCATGTTCCAGACATTGGGCCCGTACGACCAGATGGATTCCCGCAGCATGGACGGCGTGGCCGAGGAGCCGAAGAGGCGGCTGCGGATGCGGAACAGACCTTAAACAACGTCCAGCGACACTTGGCGAGACTGAGCTGACAAGTACCGATGGCCGAGATAGAGGACCTTCCTCCAGATATGCAGCGTCATGTGGTTGGGATGCCACGTGACTGGGTTCGCATCTTTCAGCGCGTGGCCAATGCTATAGTTACTTATTTAGCTGCTCATCCAGAGCCAAGGCATTAGATATGCCTGACATGATTATGGGCATTTGAGTCCCAATTTTATATATTTTTGGACACACATATGTACACTCGAGACGCTTTGCGATATATATATATATATATATATATATATATATATATATATATACAGTTTGACTTTTTGATGCATGATTTTATGATGATGAATGATTGATATGCCAGTCTAATGCTTGATTAGCGATAGAATCAGCTAACCAATTTTGAGATCTTGGAATGTGCAAATAATTAATGTAAATAAATGATCTTTGCAACAACCTCACCCTTAAATATTGGCGATATAATAATGGATCCCTAACCCGATAAATGTTATTTAACTGAGACACTATCAATTGAGAATCAAGATATACTACCAACGAGTCGATCCCATAAGAGATTGCCTCGGATAATAGATTGATAACAGCTGTGTACTCGGCCATATTGTTTGAAGCAGGACCGATACACACGCCTCTCGATATCATCAACTGACCAGTTGGGTAATAAAGTACCCAAGCTGCGGAAGCAAGATTCCGAGTGTGCCGACTAGCACCATCGGCGAACCCAAAATAGACCAAATCATCCATCAGCACCTGCCACAGCAGACCAAAAAGCACTGATATCAGAAAACGCTCGACAATATATGTATAAATATATACATAAAATACAAAGAAGTCATCGCCCAGCCTAAACTAAGCAAAGTACTTCTTTAGGTAGAGCCCATTTCGGGGCTCCGCCAGCTTGCTTCCTTCGAAATCAATTAACTCATACGATCCTTTTTCTAAAACTTGTTTGATAATGAAAGGACCGTACCACATAGGCTTAAATTTGCCTGCCCCCAAGGCGTCCTTATCTTGGTCATAGACCAAGACAAGGTCACCTTCAGAAAAGACACGAGGACGGACAGACTTATCATACTGTGTTTTGACCCTTTTCTTATGGGCCTCATTCATCGTGGCAGCATCTCGACGCTGCTCATCGAGATGTTCCAAGTGAACTAGGCGCTCCTCGAGACTTGAAGTCTCAGGAAGAAGCTCAACAGCCAACTTTAGAGATGGGGGTTTCACATTCAACCGGAAAGATAGATTTCATCCCATAAACCAACTGAAAAGGAGTAAAACCAGTAGCCATTTTGACGGAGGTTCGGTATGCCCAAAGAGCCGAATACAACATAATGTGCCAATTGGACTGATTTTTATCGATTGTCCGTTGGAGTATCGTCTTAAGAGTTTTATTGACCGCCTCGACCTTTCCATTGGCCTGAGGATAATAAGGGGACGAATGCTCCTGACGGAATCCTAATTTAAGGGCCAATTCGGACATTAGCTGATTTTGGAAATGACTGCCATGGTCAATGACAATCTCCCTTGGGATACCGAATCTTGAGATAACCTGATTGAAAAGAAACAAGGCTGCCGTGTCATTGTCGTTCTTATAAGTAGGCATGGCCTCAGCCCACTCCGTGAAGTAGTCTACAGCCACGATAATGTACTTGTGATTCGCCGCTGAAGGCAGATTACAAGTCGTAAAATCAATACCCCACTTAGTGAAGGGACTGACGGTGACAACGGGAAAAAGGGGAGCTGGATGCGCGCACATCTTGCAAGTAAAAATTTGACACGGGTGGCAGCGTTTTACCGCTTCCACACAGTCCTTAAAGAGTGAAGGCCAAAAGTCGCCGGCACGTAAGATGCGCTGGGTTGTAGCAAGCCCTGATAGATGACCACCACAAGCTCCACTGTGGCAGTCATTCAGAACAGACTCTGCTTCCTCTAAGGTTAAACAACGTCGAAGAATTGAATCAACCCCTCGACGGTATAATGTGTCACCAATGATAACATAGTTTTTAGCCAGGTGACGTAATTTGCGACGTTCATCCTTGGAGAAAGGAGAGGGATACTTCGAAGTCTGGAGATAAACAATGATATCTCCATACCAAGGGTCTTGTGAAGAGATGAGGAATATATGTTCGTCGGGTAAAATTTCCTCATAAATAATATCCTCTCCACAAGGAAGCTCAGAAATTAGCTCCGCGAAGACCATAGATTTCTTAGACTTGGCGGACAAGAATTCGAGATCGAATTCTTGTAAAATGACTATCCATCTATTATATTTGCCCCCAATCACTCGCCTACTGAGGACAAATTGAAATGGATTGACCGCCGCTAAGACGAAAGTTTTCCGTAGCAAAATATAATGACGGAGCCTCTGGACAGCATGGATAGCTGCCAAGGCCAATTTCTCAACCGGAGAATAGCGGAGTTCAGGACCTATTAAGCCTCGGCTCAAATAATAAATCACGTGCTCGACAAGAGCATCGTCCTCCTGAACTAGAACCATACCAATGGTAGAGTCTGCTGCAGCGAGATATAAAAGGAAGTCTCTACCATAATCCGGTGGACTCAAAAGCGGGGCAGAGACTAATGCCTTTTTCAAAGCATCAAACGACCGCTGCGCAAAGTCGTCCCACACAAATGGAACTCCTTTTCGTAGCAAACGCATGAACCCTTTAGTGATCTCGGCATAGTTTGCTATAAACCGTCTTAAGAAATTAGCCTTCCCTTGAAGACTTTGAAGTTGACGAATTGAGGACGGGGGAGGCAACTGAACTATTGCCTCAACCTTGAAGGGATCAACCCGAATCCCTTCATTGGACACAATAAACCCTAACAGCCGACCGGATGTAACCGCAAAAACGCATTTATTGGGATTCAACCGGATTTTATAGAAACGACATCGCTCAAAGACTAATCGAAGATGACTAGGATGATCATTTCTCTTTCGAGAGCGAGCAGCGAGATCATATAAGTATGCCTCGATGACATGTTTGATGTCGTGGAAAGTGTATGACATGGCCCGCTGAAAAGTGGCTCCAGCATTTTTAAGACCAAAAGGCATCTTTCGATATGCAAAGGTACCCCAGGGACATATGAAGGTTGTCTTATGTTGGTCTTCAGGACGGATAGAGATTTGATTATAACCCGAAAAACCGTCCATGAAGGAAAAAATTTCATTACCCGCACACTCGTCGATAATCTGATCAATGAATGGCGTGGGGTAATTGTCTTTCGGACAAGCCTTGTTTAGATCCCTAAAATCGATGCATACTCGGATTGTTCCTTGCTTTTTGTCCACAGGGACTGGGTTAGAAACCCAATCCGTAAAAGGAAAAGGGTATATAAAACCCACCCTTAGCAGTTTCTCAACCTCAGCTTCGATAGCCGCTGCTTTCCTAGGGTTAACCGGCCGAAGTCTTTGACGAATCGGTTTTGCGTTTTCGTACGCCTTGATCTCATGTTGGACTATAGAAGGATCAATGCCAGGCATTTCCTCATAAGACCAAGCAAACACATCACGATATTCCTTGAATAGGTCGGTGTAAATTTGAATTTCTTCAGGGGAACACTCAATTCTGATGAAGATATTCTCTATGATGTTAGGGTCCCTAGAGATGTTGATAGGTATCGTTTTTGAAATTACCGACATATTACCTTCGGCGCGAATGTGTGCTGGAGCCAAAGGGTTCGATACCATATCAACATCACTAGTACAGAGCTCGGAAAACCTAGATTCCACTTCCTGCAAAGGAGGAAGAAAGTACGAACGATGATGTAAGTCTTCCCAAGGTTGATCTATGCCCATCATTGCTTCAAGGATTGCTTCTTCAGAAGGTAAAATTGAATCCAAGCAATCCAAGGTAGAGGTAGAATCTAAGCTCCAAGCTGGGGCCACATGACCATCCAACTCTTCTTCAGAGAAAGGAGTGGAATGGTTATCTGTAGAGTCTACGATAGATTGATATCTAAGCTCAGCTGCAGATATAGGAAATGCCATTCCATTGACTTGTCCTTCAACTAATGTGGTCGTAGGTGAAGGCAAGGTCCAAGGGTCGGAAAAATAATGAGTTCGGAAGAACTCTTCTCGAGGAGACTCCTTGGCTGATGAAATAGCATTGATTCTTGCAAAAGGAGAGGGAAGATCAAACGTACCCATCAATGAGGAATACATCCCTACTCCTAAATTCTCAGTCAGAGGGCGAGGGTTATCCACCAAAGGAACAGTAGAGTCAAAGCTTGCTTGAGGATTGATTGGGGAATAGTCCAATTGATCAACCTTAACGATTTTCCCCTCATGAGGAAAGCAAATGACACAAAACAGAGTCGACACGACGGCTTCCATCTCGTATACCCAGTTCCTTCCTAATAGGAGATTATAGTCTAGGTTAGCATCTACGACTTCAACTTCGATATTAACGACCTTCCCTCCAACACATATAGGAAAGGCTGGGATAATCCCATGCGGCTTGTGAGAATGACCATCAAATGCAGTTAAGACGGTTGGTGAAGGAACAGCCGAAGGTGAACCAATAGCCTTCCAGCATGACATCGACATGACACATGTGGAAGCTCCTTCATCTATAACGGTGCGAAAAATATTGATTTTCCGGTATGTAGACTTTATCTGAAAAGCCATATGATGAGGGAGTCTCTTTTTGACATTTGACATGTCAAAAGAGAGCACTAAAGAGTTAGCTGGATCGACTGCTCCAATGGCGGAGAGTAAAGCACTTCTCTGAGACGGACACGACTGGAGAACTTCCAAAGCGGACATAGCACATGGGCTTTGAGCCAAATCCTCCACAATGGAGTAATTTTGGGCGGCCCTAGCATTAGGGTTAATCGTCGCGCGTTTGGTGGAACCTTTCGGTATCCGAGGTATAGTCTCAACAGGGGGTCGCTCGATATGAAGGTCATTACCTCCGGGAACAGTTTTATCCTTGGATGTTTCGGCTTCACCGTAATCACGTGACCGAGTAGTCACATGGACATTTGAACCCATCATAAAAACATTTGATGCTTTTTCCCCTTCCTGGTTGCCCCCTGAGGAGGTCCCAGGATTCGAATTCGCGCCAGCAAGAAGTTGCTGCCCTTGGGGAAACGGGTTAGTTAACACAACTTGCAAACTAGAAGTCCCTTGCTGTCCTAACAAGCGCTGAGCGTCTTCAATTTTAGGGCAGAGATGAGTTAGATGGTCCCCACTGCATAACTTGCAAGGAAACTTAACTTTCTTTCTCGACTCACCTTTACCACCACCAACGTTGTTGCCGGATTTGTTCGCATTGGGCTTCCCATCCGAGTTCTTCTTCTTACCACGTCCTTTCTTTTTCCCATTGGAATTTTGATTCCCTTTGGGGTTATCAGATTGGACGGCGTTAATTGAAGAAGTTTGGGAAGCGGGAGGATTAGACAATGTGACTTGGTTGTTAGAAGCAGTTTGCAAAGATAACTGCTGCAATTGATTCAACAAGTTCACTGTAGATGTGTCTACTGACCCAACGATACCATCCGCGTGCGGACCTGGCTTTGGCTTAGCTAAATCAACCTTAGATCCAGGAGCATCTGGCAAGTACTTTTGGAGGATCCCAGACTGAGAGTAAATTAGTTCTAACTGCTGGGCCCTAAAAATGGCTTGCTCCTTAGAATAGACCCCAGACATGGAGACATCCTTGGAGATCTCGGGTTGCAAAGACTTCAAAAACCACTCTAGATGGTACTCCGGAGGGATTTCGGCTTTAATGAGCCTCTTTCTCCGTCTCCATTCTTGAATGTGATCAGAAATGTGGGTTGCCTTATCCTGACGAAAGGTGGCCAGAAGTTCAGTTCCGGCATCGTAGTGGACAGGCAACTGGAAGTGATTTAAGAAGATATTGGCTAAGTCAGCGAACGATGTAAAGCTGCCCCCTGGCAACTCTATATACCACTTGGCCGCATTACCAGTCAAGGTGCGCTGAAAGAGTCTCAACCTAACCGAATCATCGATGAGGGAGTTGGATGAGCACCACAAATGGAATGTGGTTACGTGGTCGCCCGGGTCCTCACCACTTTTCCCTTCGAATTTTGGAATGTCCGAAGGGAGTTTGGTTGGGACCGGAGGCCAGGCTGGATTATACCTGATTGGGTCATTCGTTAACTTGGTGAGATCTGGCAAGTTTAACATTGCCAGAAATGGAAGCCTAGGAGGGCCTAGGGGATTCCACCCAGACTGGGCAGAACTCCCTAAGCTCTGAAAAGATTGTCCTAGAATTTGGGAGGCACCAGGCTGCCCGAAGTGACCAGTAGAACCGGCTGAACCAAAAGGCAAGCCTTGTGGTCCAGCAAAATTCGGAGTTTGACCAACTCCTACCGTATAACCTCCATAACCTGCAAAGTTTCCTCCTAAAGAATTGTAAGGAGTTGATAACCCCTGATATGGATTCCAAGCCGAAGCAAGGGGAGGAATACTTTGAAACATGCTAACCGTGGAGTAGGGCCTATTCCCTTGTTGGCCGCTAAACGAATTCCCAGCTCCTGTGCTACTAACCCCAGGGTTATTCCAACCTTGGAAAGGATTGCTGCTTTGTCCTATTGAAGAAAAAGGCATGGATCCTACCGTTGGGTTGGAATGTGGTATATGACCACTTCCGAAAGGAAAACCTTGGAATGAAGCCGATCCGCCCATCATGGACGTAGCGGCACTAAACGGAACCGAAGGAATACCCTATGATTGGGTGCCAAAAGGGAAGAGTCCAGTACCAAAAGCATTGGTTTGGGCATTTCCACTCGTGGACGGAATGGAGGTAGATCCCACTAATGATGTGCTGGCAAAAGATTCGAACAAGGAAGCGGATGGGATGGAAATGGTTCCTCCCCCTTGCACCGATGTAGGGGTTTGCATAGTCGTAGCACTCGTAGAAGACATGCTTCCAGTAGTGGTCATGAATGGTAATCGCGTGGCGTAACCTGGACTTGCTGGTCTATGTGACGGAGTCCCAACGTATTGCAATACGTCTGGATGACTGGATGGTAGTGGAGAATTTGGAGCCACTAATGACTCTGAAATTTCTTCTACCTCTACGTTATTCTCCGCTTGAAAGCGAACTCGAGAAAGGACTGGAGTGTCCCTCTCTTGCTCAGAAATGTCAGGCCTTGCTTGGCCGCTAATGTCCCCGAAAGGAGGATCAATCCCCGATGCGTCAACTGGCGTGGGACGAGCCCCACCGGTAGTATTGCCTCTGCGCCTTCTAGGAGAAGGCTCTAAACTTGGTGGCGAGAGACCACGAAGTCTTTGAGACCGTTTTGGAGATCGGTCAACCACTTTGAATTTTTTGTTATAATCTAACTAAAGACTCAAAAAATTAAAAGCTAGGCCAACTAGGAGCACAGAGCACACACTATAAATTCCCTAAAGAAACAGCCAGTCAAACAACGTCCAAGTATTTCCGCTCCGGGTGATTAGGACCAGACACCAAAATACGAGAAAGTGAATCAAAGGGCCTTCCGAAGATAGTCTGGGATGATGAGGGCCCAGTCCTATCAGCGAAGGTATCAGAGGAAGTTACGCTGACCTCCTAACAACAGCCTGCGCCGGTGCAAGCCCCCAAGCTTCGCAAGGGTGCCCTCCAATAATACTGTTGAGAGTGATACAACGTCGACCTCAGGTGCCACGGGATTCCCCTCCGCAGCCACTTGTGTAGATCCCTAGGAGAGGCAACTATGGGTACCAACTCGTCGCAGAAGCCAGGCGGAACAGTCGTGAGGTAAGTTCGGACAAGTAGGAGAGGGGGTATCTCTCTTCCCTATCTTCACAGACCCTCGTGCTTAACTCCCAGATCCGGAGCTTTCCTGGTCTTCCTAACGCTATTGGATTTACTCTCGTTAATCAGACTCTTATGTTTGACGTTTTATGTGGCCTTGGAGAGTTAACTCTCCACTCGCCTAATCCAAGGCCCTAAAATCCTAAACTTGTTGGTGTAATTGACTAAAACAAAAAGTTCTAGTGGATTTTAATTTAGCGCTTGATTTTATTAGGCTGTTCTTTAAGTCACAAGGTAATGGAGATGAAACTTGTGGTGTTTTTACAAATGCAAAAGAAATTAATAAAACTTAGCTACATGCACATGCACTTTTTGTTTTCGATGAAGAGCAATTTCTATGAGGTTCAGAAGGTACTTCTAATATAAACAAATCTTACTTTTCTTTTTAGACTCCACACTCACAAAAACTAACAAAACTATATATGCCTAAAAAGAGATGCAAATCGATCCTAATGCAAGAACTATATGTGGATGCAAGATTTAAAGGCTACTCTAAAAACAAAGAAGGAAAGTTGCTGCTTTACCAAATTTTGTCTTGCCACTAAAATGCTTAGATAGAAGATGATGTGTTACCAATCATTTCGTCCAAACAATAAAAACAAGTTCTAAGATAAAAACAAAGTACTTTCACTTCGCAAAAAAGGAAATCAAATGAAAAGCAAGTTTAAGAAAGCGAAACTCGAAACTTTCAAAATATTTTCTTTCAATCAAACCAAAAAGTCTTTTTCAAAGGAAAGCTCTCAAAAATACTGACACCAATGATTGATAAATAGGAAACCAAACACTTTTGTGAATTGACACCTTTCAAATGATGAAAACTCAACAAAAATAAATGTGTTTGAAATCGCTTTTGACAATCAAAAGCAGCAATGAAAGTCCAAAAGATCAAAAGACAAATTTCAAGAAAATGGTTACAAACAACTTTCCCAAAACGAAGGAGCAAATGGTCACAAAAATGGTTTCGTTAAGCAAACAAAAAGGTCATTCAAACAAAAATGAACAAAAAGCTTGAAATCCAATCTTCCTACTCTGCCAAAACAGAGCAGTCAAGATTCTTAACCAGAAATCTTGTGTGTCAAAAATCAATGACGCTTGCGATCAACGAAAACAAGACTAATACTCCTTATAACTAGAGAGAGTTCAGAACAAGATGCCCCCTGTTAAACAGAGGACTATTACTGGAAAATGACTGCTTGAAACTAACCAAAACCACCAGACAAACATTCAGCAAAAAGAATATTTATAAATCTTGAAAATTATATAGTATACGCGCTTGCAGTGATGTGCAGAGTGCGTGTACACGCGACTGTAACTGAGGAAACCTGCGTATACGTGGGTTCACTTAGTACAACTTGCGTATATACGCTTCTGTAATCTAGCAAAACAGCGTATATGAAGACTTTCAAGAAAAATAAAAAACACAGACTGAAAAAACTGGAAAAGCTTAGAGTTCAAGAACAGATCAGACAGTCAGAGCCAACAAACAGAGGGGCTGAGCCTTGATTGGCTTGAAGACTACCCAAACTAGGAACAACAAGAGTGTTGTCCCCAGCGGAGTCGCCAATTCTGGTTGAAGGGAAAGTACCCCTAGGGTCCTTTGGGCTAAGACTCTACCAGACTGAAAATTGCTTATTCAAAGAAACACACACAGCCATTATCTTTACTTTAAGCAAATTCTAATGTTAAGGGTACGTACCTAAGGTCCTACGTTCGAGAAGGCCTTTAGGGTCCAAACCCTTCTTGGAGTTCCCTTCTTCTTCCTTTGACCTATAAAACAAACAAATCAAAGAACACAATAGTACATGGACAAATACTTATATATGAACCATCTTCATGCTATAAAGTTAGTTATAAAAATCTTTAAGTAACCACTTGCATAAGAATTCAAAACAAGAATCTCATAAGCATAAAGAAAGATTGTTTCGGGAACCAAGACGTGTTTCTTTTATATAAAGGCAAATAAAGTACATATAACGGAAAGATATCACCTGAAACACCTTCAGTAGGCTCCAAGCAAAGCTTCCTCTCGGATTCGTTCCAGCCTCAAGCCTCCAACAAGAGCCCCTTCCAAGTCTTACTCAATGATGACATAAAGGATGAATAATCACCAATACACATGGAAACAAGAGTTTCCTATGCAAAATGGGGGAAGTGCAGAAAGCACCAAGGACTTCAGACCTGGTCTAAGGGGAAAAATCTCAGCATAATAATCTTGCTCTATTTTCTCTCTCCCTTAGGCCTTCCCTTTGATTTCTTTTTATACCATCTCCAAAGTAGTTTTTTAGTTAGGAGTTGGTTGGGAATAGTTGGGCCACGGGCACTAACAGGTGATCAGCAGGTAAAACCCGCGATCTCCGCCCGAAAATAAGGAATTATATATTTTTTAAAGTGTTTTAATACATTCACGCGGGTTGGGTATACACAGACCCGCGTGTACACGCGTTTAACTCAGGGCAATGTCGCGTATAGGGAATAAAACACTGTTTTTTAAATTTTTGGACCAAGTCTGGAAGGAGGGGTTGCCCTAGGCCATGAGTGCAGCATCACAAACCATAAGAGTGAGATTTGGAGCTATAACATGATATGCGACAAAGGTATTTAGTTTACATGGTGCATATCAAGGGCTCTAGATAGTATGGTCCTGTTCTACATTTCAACTTTTATCCCAATGCTTTTATCTCCATTTTGTTTCTATTTCTTGCTTCGTATCCACACTTAGAAGATATGCAGTGTAATAAATGATCTCTATAGGATATATGGTACTGATGCATATGGGTTATACACAAAAACACACCTATATAGTATGTATGGATGCATTTTGAATTTATGTTAAATGACATAATTATATATTAGGTTTTTTTAATCGAAAACATATTTTCAATAGTAGACTGAAAGAAGTTGTGGTGGAATAGTTGCATGCGGATTATTATAGAATAATTATAATCAAATTCCTATTTGATTTGATCTCTTAGGAAATTTTACTAAGTTAAAATTAGAGGTATTGTAATGTCTAGGTCAGAAGGCTAGCAAAAGCATAGACACCATGCTAGGGTTTCCTATTATACATATGATAGGCCAACCAAACTTTTGTCTACATAATATACCAGTGGCAAATTTTTATCTAATTCGATCTCTTGGGAAATTTTACTAAGTTAAAATTAGAGGTCTTGTAATGTCTAGGTCATAAGGTGAGCATAAACACAAATTTCATGCTAGCGTTTCTTGTTATACTCGTGACAGGGCAACCCAAATTTTTTCTGCATAATATAAGAACCATACGATATCTATAAGATATATGGTACTTATGCATATGGGTTATACACAATAACACACTTAGATACTAGGTATAGGTGCATGTTGAATTGACATGTTAGATGATAGAATTATATATAAGGTATTTTTGATCAAAAACATATTTTCAATAGTAGATTGAAATAAGCAACGATGGAATATTTTCATGTAAGTGATCATAGAATAATTATAGTCAAATTCTATTCTATAGAGCAACAATAAGAAATTCCTATCTAATTTGATCTTTTAGGAAATTTTACGAAGTTAAATTCCTATCTAATTCGATCTCTTAGGAAAGTTTCCTAAGAACTGTATGATCTCTATTGGATATATGAAATTGATGCATATAGGTTATACACAACAACACACTTGGATAATATGTATGTGTTAATTTTCCACTACTCTATGTGATCTCAATTACTTTAGCTCATATCAATTCTTCAATAAGAAATCTTTCTCAGTAACAATTAATTATTCTAATAATCAATAGTAATTGAAGATGTTATCACCAAAAAATGATCACCTAGCCATTTCTAACTAGGTGGCTCGGAATACACCATGCAGGATTAATTTTACCATAGTAAAATAACTTTCACCATGGAAAACAAGTTAGTAAATCATTTTTATTAAATTATTTTCTGATTAAAATTAAAAAACCCCATGAGAATAATTGAATAAATAATTATTAATTTAATTTGATCTAGGAATAATTATCAAACAATTAATAATTATTCCTAGAGAAAATTAAATAAATAATGATTTATTCAATTATTCTCGTGTGTTTTTTTTTTTTTTTAATTTTAATTAGAAAATAATCTAATAAAAATGGTTTACTAAATTATTTTCCATTGTGAAAGTGATCTTACTATGGTAAAATTAATCCTACATGATGTATTTCGATCCACCTAGTTAGAAATGACTAGGTGACCATTTTTTGGTGATAACAAAAGATAAAACAATAAATGCAATAAAAATAGGAGACAATTAAGAAAATGAACAAGAGACATTGATTTGGTCAAAGACTAGGGTAAAAACCCCACAAGGCAAGAAACCCTTTGAAAATCCTTCTTCTATTAGATTGTCATAAAATAGTCAACAAAGAGTACATTGAGCCCAAATCCATAAGTCAAATTCAAAATTTGACTATCCAAATAGAAAAATCAATATCCAATCAATATGAGCCTCAAAAGTCAAGTTTTAGTCAAACTATCAAATATATTGTTCTATCAAAGTCAACAATAGTAAAATCTTCCCTAACCAATCCACCAGTCAATGGTCAAAGTGCCTTCCAACATCTTGGTCAAAGGTCAAACAACTTAGCCTTGAATATAGGTCAAAGATTAGTCAAAATAGTCCTAAAATCCACAGCCAAAATTGGTCAACGAAGAGACAAGGACTATGGTCAATGCAAGTATGAAATCTGTGTTCAAACCCTGTGGTCAATATTAATCAAACTACCCATACTTCCTTAGTTCTTGTGCCAAATAATGTGGCCTTCCCAAACATAGATTATCCCACAAGATTGAAGTCAAATAATCCCAAAATCACCCAATTCAACATTGGTCAAAATCATTCAAATAGAAAATTCAATGCTATAGTCAGAGATGCCAAGAGACCTCACACATGTGAGAGAGAGAAGGCTTCCTCAAACCTATACAAACCAATCCAAGCAAGAAAGAGAATAATGATGTGCTGTGATGATGTCCAAATGAGCTTGAGGTCACTTGTATTTATATGCAACTTTAGAGGGGAAATTTGTCCTTAGGCCAACCTTGACAATTTGTATACCCATGGGATTAACTTCAAAAATACAATTTTCCTAATCCAAATTTAATGCTTCAAAAGTCAATTTTTTCCCTCTTGGAAAGATGAATCTAGTATAATGATTGGAGTTTATCACTAAACTACCAAGTTAACACTCCCTCTCAGCTAGGAAGAAATTCTAATTGCATAATGAATTTGTCACAAAAGTGTCGTCATAATGTCTCATATCTAATCAAATTTTCTCAACTTTATCTATTGAATCATTCTTGAATCTAAAGAAGAAGAATATTAGGGGAGCTTCAACTACCACCCTCTTCGGGGAGTGTTTTCTACCACCCAAAAACATCATCATTAGAGAGTTCCAACTCAACCCACATCATAGGGGAGCTACAACTACCACCCTATATTGAACAATAGGCGAGATACAACTTACCAAGAAAGGATCACAATCATCCAATTTTGCAATGGGTGAAATACCACTTGCTATAAAATCTAGGGATCACTTCCATCCCATTGCATATCGATATTCCTAGCAATGACCCTTAAGAGTCATGTGGTATAACACCTGCATCATAATTCAATCTTGGGTGAGATACTCGACTTACCAAAGGTAAGGATCTCATGACTGATTCCTCCTCAACCCATTGGCTAGACGGGAAGGGACAATCCCAACAAGCTTGACTTATGGGTATGATAGCAATCGGGGTATACTCTGCTAGACCAAGATAGGGGGATATACCCGACTTGTCATCAAGGACAAGGATCATGCACAATATATGGGATACAATAGGGGAGATACTTGACCTACTACAAGAGTAGGGATCACACACACCTATTTTCCAGAGATCCATCAACCCCAGGAACCCTCAATGCTTCATTCCCACCTTGGGAACTATACCAAGGGGGAAGTGTTATGCTCAATGTTCTCAATCAGCGAAGCCCCTTATCAGGATGGGTCACATCCATTAGTCCAATTTGTTCTTTAAACGCCAAGAACTTCCATTTCAGCAAAGCCGTAGTGAGAATTGTTGGTTTAAGGGGGGCTTGACCCAAGTTCAGAGTGTGTTGCACACCAAAAAAACCATCAACCACTGACCCTTTTAGCAATGACTTGCAAGCATATCACAGTCTCACCTGAAGCGGTTATGGGAGGTTGCAGAACCAGGTTTCTGCATCCAGAGGGATATGCATGCTGTGGCATCCATGTGTTCACTTATGTCTTATATCTTCCACCAACTTCGTGTACATGAATAACTTCGTGCTGATGGTTAACCTTACAGATTGGTACTTAATGCATAGAAAAAATATAACATGTATTCCTTCGCATAATTCATTAAAAAGCGTGCATATCAATATCAATAACAACAGAGAATGAACAAAGAAATATACACAATACCTTGCCAAAACTTCTTCTTTATTTATAAGGATCTTCAATACATTCTCTTCCTTGACATGTGCACCCAGCTGTAGGTGATCCGTGCACTTAGCTGTAGACTCTTCAAGGCCTCCGTGCACTCAGCTATGGAGCCTTCCCCAAAAATATAGACTCAAGACAAAGAATACGAACAATATTTGCTTAGTTCTTTCATATTCGACAAAGTATTACATCTTCATTATATAGAATTCCTTACTACAAGTCCATGGTCCACATACCATGGATTTGACAAAACAATGGACTAATACCCGAAACCTGTTACAAAATAAGGGACTTTTGACCCACCCCAAATCCCCTAAACACTGTGTGATGAATATAACTTCACCAACTCTGCACACTCCACTCCTTAAAATGCAAAATATCTCACCAAAAATTGGACGAAGTTGGGTTATTGCACAAGAGGCCCCCAACACTCAACTATAACTCATCCTGAGTCACTCAACTGCGATTCCCTTGATTTTCACGACAATTCTATGGTAAACTGCATTATACTACTGGACTGTCTCTGCCATTTGTTTCTCTTGTTTGCACACCTCCTCCAGTAATGCCTCTTTGGTTGGGCCAACAACCTTCTGCAATATTTCTACCTCCCTTTTCTTTAATTCTTTGAGCCTTTCATCCACTGCTTGAGATAGTTTAAGGGTGTTATCCTGCCACAGTTGAATTCTTTCTTGCAAAATTTTCTCCTTCTTCCGAAGATCATCTATCTGCTTTTGGAGGTTCTTCCCTTCAGTAATACTGGCAAGTTTCTGTAAGACTAGTAGGGTCTTTACAAATGCCAAGATTTCATTGCGCTGCTTCTGCTTCACCTATAATTTATCCTTGATATTTTGGATGTTTAGATCCTCCGGTAGTGAGGTCCAAATTTGCATCGTGTCATCCAATAATTTCCCACAATTTGCCACTGTGTCGAAGATGCATTTCAATGTCGCCTTCAAGTCTTTTTGCCTCTTCTCCCAGACTTATGGTGCCGCACCTGGCTACAACCTTATTTGCAGCTATGATATCTGCACTTTGTACTCGAATTTTATCTTCACCAATTTGTTCTTTGATTCCTTAATCATGAGGGCGAGCTTCATGGCCTTTTCTTCTGGTGTTTCCTCCTCATTGACCTTCACATATGGGATTGTCCTACAACTATCTTCGATGGATTTTTCCATCGAAGAGTTGTAATTGTCATGCTTCATATCTTTTCTTAGCCACTTGATCTAGCTCCTTCTTCAGTTCAACTTTCTCCTTTTCCATCTGCATTTTCAACGCCGAGGTTCGCTATTCCCGCTCCTGCAGCTCAATTTTCGGCATCGTGGAAATATTTATGTTGACAGTATTCCACGCTTTGGCTCATTCTTTATCCTCTAGTGTGTACCACTGAAGTGCCCCTGTTGGCACCTACACAATTCTAATGCCGAATTGCATTTCTATTCTTCGCTCTACCTATATTTGCCGAGTTATTTGTTCTAGTTGTTTTGCTACTTGTGGAAACGCCTTCAGCTCAGCGATGCCCTACTGTACCTCAGCCAAGATCATTCTATATCACTCATCAATTCTATCCTAGGTCTCCTCTGTGATCTTCTAGCCCTTCTCTTCGATCTTGTCGATGTCCCCATTAGTGAGGACAAGCGCTTCTATGCCCTTGGACTTATCCGCTTTCTTCTTTTTCCTCTTGTCTGCCATAGTTTTTGTGTCTCTCCTTCTAACAATAAAAGGTGAATCCTATGATACTCTTGCATCACTGAGGGGTTCCTCATGCTCCTATTCTGTTTCCTATATTTCTATCTCTACATCCTTTACACTTGTACCTACATCCTACGGGGTATCCTTCTTTGTTCCAACCGTTCCACCAAGTGGAGTGATCTGTTCTTCTGGCCATTGTTGGAATATGACGAGAAGATCATCTTTAGTTGCTAAGTATGGCAATGGGTGCCACGTCTCAGTCCGGTCATTCATTGCCTCCACATAGGCTTTGTGTAAGTCCACTTTGAAGTCTGCAATGTGACAATACTACTTATATAAACTAGGTGACAACCTTGGATGCTATTCACCACCATGTGTAGATCCATTGCCATCACCACGAAGAAAATCCTATTCTCTATTGTGTGCATCTTCTCCTTAGTAAAACAGAGAGAAGCTTACCCCACTGCTTCATAAACATCCACCTCGACATATGGAAACTACGAGTCTTCTGGTTCTTTCTACACAATTAGCGCAATGAGTATTGTGGTGCAGGTAAATTCTCAGTGTGGACACAAACAATTCTTCTAGCCCGAGAGAGCAGGTCTAGCCACAAAAAACAATCTATGGAAAATATCCTTAAGCTAGAATCAATTAAGAGGGAACACCTCTTAGAACACTATTCCACTTGGTGATGATCCTGCTTCCTCACTCCAACTATCTTCCATTTCCTTCCTTCAAATACCTGAAACAAGAAAACAAACAAAAACAACAAACGTGATAGCATATAGTATTGTATTCAACCTACTTAACAAGTCAAGGAACATTAAGCCATAAAGATGTAAAATAACACTTCATGTAGGAAATCAATCTATATCTGTATTCATATAAATTAGAAAGAGATTACAACCAATGCCTTAACGTTGCTGGTTTCCTCCGACATATCTGGGTTCCGACACTTCTGCTAGCATCTCATGGATAGCCCCAAAAAAAGAAGTTTTAAGGCGTCTTCCCTCTAGTCTCAAACCAAACTAAAACACATTATTCTCTCTCAAACATACACTAGAAAGCTACAAGCTATATATGTCTTGTTGATCATTCAAACTCACTCCAAAACTAGTTTAGCTTGGGAAAAGAGAGGTTTATATAGCTTGGATGGATGGGAGATGGTTCCTCTCATCATAGGAGAAGGTATTATCTCTTGATTTTGTTCCATCCTAATAGGGGAAAGGAGCCCAAACTAACTTCTGTGGCTCCATCCAACCTAACCATCTACTAGACTTCTGTTATGAAGCTTCTAGAGCTAGAAGCTTTGACTCCATATTTAAAAAACTTGTCAAAAGAGGATTGGCATGACTGGAAAAGGTTTCAGTCGCTCCATACAGCACTAGTACTAGTTTTAATCTCTGCAAATTAGTGCGAGGAGGAAACCGGTCAGTAGCATCGGTCTTAAAAACTAGGGTAAAAGGAAGATTCTTTGGAAATGATGCGAAGGGGAATTATTCTACTCATGAAGAGGGGCATACTCGGATTTTCTTCATGATGGGAAATCATGTAGGGTTCACTATAGAGGTCCTCCAAGATCGTGGACGGGGAGTACAGGGACAGTGACAAAATGATGTGTAATAGATGCCGCCTAAAGCATGAAGGCTGAACTAGAGTGAGGGGTGAAATGCTTTACAAGTGGATGTAGGGAACTAGAGTCTGTCGTCGAAAAACCTACAAGCAAGCACAAATACATATAAATCACTGAAAACTCTGACAAATGATACATGAATCATGGTATAGATGCAACTAAAAAGAGAATGATCATGGAAATGGATCCAAGGTATGGGCGCAACCATCCAATAGAGAGGATCATAATGAAACCAAGGTATGGTCACAACCATCCAATAGAAAGGATCATAACAGAACTAAGGTATGGTCGCAACCATCTAATAATGAGAAGGATCGCATATAACAACTCATGGTATGGTCGCAACCATCCATTTGAAAGAGACTTGTATATCAACATGATCATATCACATCGCCTCGCAACCTAGACAGGTGTAATCTGAGCCCAGGGTCTTATGCTCCAAATGACCCGATCAAAGTACAAATCCTAACATGTCAATGAATGTGTTGAAGTTGAACATGCTAGAAAGTTACTTGATTATCAGTCAATGATGTGAACTGTTAACAAGCGCGAGAGAAACCACCAATAATAACAATGTCTCTCAAGGTACTAGCAACATAGTGCACGAAATGTGAATAAAGGAACTGATGTCAAACACCCGTAAAATCACCCGATCGAAAACCAATGATGTGAGCTTGTCATCGAGTGCGAAGAACTTGCCATTAGGGCATGCAAGCTCTAAGGTACTGGAAGGGAGTCTCTCGACCAGCTTCCTAGATAATGAGCTAAATTTGACAGGAAGATACCATGTCAAAGGAGGGCCATGATGTATCCCACATCATCGACATGAGACAAAGGGATGAAAATGATTTCAGATGATACAGAGAATCAAGAGTAAGTGTAACTGCATAAGGACTAACTCTTGAACATATCAGCGACATGAATCTTGAGTTTGGCATCTTTTGGATCCATAGGATCAGTGGTCATGAGGATGTTGCAAAGATCAAATGGAAGGCAAAAGTAAATGACCCAACCCAGGAAGGTAAATGATGGAAAGAAGGATATCCCAACCTAACACGAAGCAAAAAGTGTCATGTTCAAGAGTGAGCTGCCGACACGATTGATAGGATTTCCAATTTCCTCCCACCATTTCTGCTAGATACCCCAATTATTTTTTATTGTAAGCTTGAAGGGGATAGCATGTGCTTACACTGTAATTTCATCCTTCGGATGAATCCGACCTAGTAAGTTTAATGAGCCCTAGGAAGGAGAAGCTCACGTTTGTCATGGTGACAAATATAATATTATTTAATGTTTTAACGAGTCCAACAAAGCTGTAACTCGGTATATTTTCATGTTTAGAGAGTTTGAAAATATATGGAAAAGAAAACTCCAAAAGGTCCCTTTTCGTACATTTGTGTCTCTCGAGCCAAAAAGGTAGAAAACAATACTTGAGAGAACCGCTTGACAATTTTATTCAAAGAGTACCTTTTTCGTAAATAGTTCATCCCATCCAGAAAAGGGGTAAACGTATATTGGGTGAACGACGTTTCGCAGCCTTTAACAAGTTCAAAATGACAAGATCTCGACAATCTTTTCCTGTTTAAAGAGTCGAAAAAGAGTTGAAAGTAGACCCCCCGTTTTTATTGTCTTTAATGAGTCAAAAAAGGGAAAAAATACTCGGCAATATTTTCATCTTTTACAAGTCAGAAAAGAGCTTACAGTTGACTAGTACTTGAGGAATGAGTGGTATAAAGGGTAGAAAATGGTTTCGAAAATGGAGGAACTTCTCAAAACATGTAATGGTCAAGAGGCTGGCTAATAAAACCACTCATTGTTGCGGTTCCTTAGGAAAGGAAAAAACAACCAAGTGAAGGCATATGATCAGCCAAAGAGATGGGGGCGATGGAATAAAACAACCAAGGCCCATCTAGCAGAAATCAACTGATTAAAACAGAAATCACGAGATGCAAATCGGGCATGGGTTCATTTTTACACAAGATCAAACCATGGAGAACTCTGCTTGGATTCGGTTTCATGTTTACACAAGCTTGAAAAGAAAAAATATGCTTGCTATAAGTTTGCATGCCCTCAAAATAATGAATCAATTCAGGGTACATGCCCCCCAAGCTTCATTTCATTCAAATAGGCGAATGGAATGAAGGTTCACTTTCAAGATCTAGGAAATATTCGACTTGGATTTTACGAGATCTTAACCAAAGAATCGATTTGGAAAAGGAAGTTATTTCATTTTTTAATGAGGTTGACATAGTAAAAGAGCTATCCTCGGACATCTATTTCATTTTTAACGAGGTAGATATAAGAAAAAACTATCCTCGGACTCCTTTATTCATTTTTTAACAAGCTTGACACAAGACAAGGAACTATGCTCAGACCCCTTGTTTCATTTTTTAAGGAGCTCGACACAAGACAAGGAACTCTGCTCCACAACCCTTGTTTCATTTTTTAAGGAGCTTGACACAAGACAAGGAACTTTCCTCTGACCCCTGTTCATGGACCATATGAGAACATGGCTTCCAAGAGGCCCTCACTAGATGGGAGAACCACACTTTAGGAGGAATACATGTCAACTGGTACCAATGATAGATCAGGTTCCAATAACCCCAATACATAATGTACTATACCATCTGCGTGATCATCAGCAGATGTGGAGACAGAATGGGTAGCCACATAATTGACCTGTGGTGGGGAGGGTACTGCTTGCAAACAAGAACCAATAGGGGACGATGGTTGCATAGGAGGCACTTGGTGACCAATGAATGACTATTGATCGATGATCACTATTCTCCATTTGTATGGAAAACAAACCACACAGAAAAGTGAAGAAACAAAAGCTCCCATGACATAAACATAGTCATGTCCAAGGAGAAGATTGAAATCTAAAGGACCTTGTACTACCATCACATCTATATAGATGGTCTTTCCTCCCAAAGTAATAGGGAAATTCAAAAGGATCCCTAAGGGTTGGTTGGTTCATCCATTGAAAGCCAATAGATTCTGGGTGATAGGCACAAGATGTGGGGAACCCAAAGCTTGCCAAGCAGCTGAAGACATGATGCTAACAAATGAACCTTCATCTAATATAGTTCCATGTACTACCATATTATAGGCTTGTACTTTGATCTCGAAAAGCACATAAGGTGGGAGGAAAAAAATAGTCAATTGAATCCAATCAAAAGAAATGACATAACTACTTGGTGGGGGTATAATATGATTTCCCCCATGCTCTGCAGGAATAGGAGAAGGACTCTCCTGAACAACTGGGATGGGAGGGTCAGTCTTCGATTCATGAGAATCCGAGGAGATGAGAAGAACATGAGCAGTATGATCACCACTCTCTTTGGGAACAGAGTGAACAACTGAAGGCAAAGCCAAGTCGACACTCTTTTCGACCAATGGGTGGTCGGGAACAGACACAAGAGAGTCTCGCTCAGGAAGAACAGGATGGGAAAGAGATGAATCCAAGTCAATCTCGTTACTAACCGGGAGAGGGTCAGAAGAAAGCCTCTAATAACCAATAGGAAGTTGGGGTTGAGGAGCGGCAAGGTTTTCCAAAAATTTGGAAGCTTTATCCATAAGAGGACAAAGGTGAAGAAGATGATTTCCTTCACATAACCTACAAGGGAATCCAATCTTCCCTTTATTCTTACCATCGCTAACCGAGGGTGCAACATCATCATGATCTCCAAAGGTCGATGTGGATGGTTGATTCAGGTCTTGAGACCATACCTTTAAGACTCTGGGAATGCTAGGACAGTCTCGAAGGAGATGGTCACCCTTACATAGCTTGCAAGGGAATCTTACCTTCCATGGAGGATCGAAAGATTTGTCTATAGGAGGTGCATTTGAAGTAACAATTACACGGTTGACCTCTCGCTTATATGATTTCTTCTTCTTTGTCGTCTTCTTCTTCTTCTTAGCCTCCTGGATACTGGATTTCAAACTTTCACCTGGCGAAGTAGAAGGGGAAGATGAAGAATAGGGGAAGAAGGTGAGAGTTCAACCTTAGAATCAACGTGATCTGGTTTAGATGAAGGAGATAGTTGAACAAGAGTTGGGACACTTAGGACCATTGAGGTCGAAAATAACCAGATAGGTAAACCAATGGTTAACCTAGGGAGGGACAATGTTGCCATATAAGGATCACCGACATTTCCAAAAGAAGGAAAAGGACCAAGATTCCCATCTGAGGGTAATCCTTGACTGGTAGACTCTGGAAATGTTGCCATTGGAAATGACCCTAAAGAATCACTAAGAAAGATAACTTTAATGAGGAATATTTCATGGGTAGTTAATTTTAGGACACTGAAACAAAACTTTTCCTTTTCATATTTTAAGAGTCGAGAAAAGGATGAAAGGTGACTCTAGTCGCTTCCAAATTTAAAACAAGCTTGAATGGAGAAGCACTTGGTGATCTTTTAAATTTAAAGAGTCAAAAATACCAAAATGACTACTCAAGATAATCTAGGCAAAAGGGATTACCAGGTAGCCGTGAACTGCAGAATACCTCCCGGCAAACCGAGAAGTACGGGTAGGCAATCTCTCCAAATGTTGTGTTCTGTGTGTCATGTTTACAAGGTGACAGACTCAGCTTCCTATGGATAAAGGATTGCAGACCTAATGGGGTCTCCCTTTATATACTCAAAGGTACGGGGAGCACAAGTATGTACTAGCGCTCTGTAGTGTTGAAGCGAATGACAACTGCTAGGTTTAAAGACATGGGAACACGTCTCTATCCTACACCTTCTAAATGTGATTGTTAGGTTTCAATGATTCCTTAGGTTAATTCAATAGATTTTAACGATTGATATTGAATTAGGTTTCAATTACAAGGCCCTATCGCTGTCAGCTGAAAAAACTCCTACATGCAACTATATGAGAAAAGAAATCTTTGTCTTCGATGAAAGTTAATACTAATTGAGAGATAGAGAACACACAATCAATGCAACAATCAAAGAATAAAATATTTCACTAATAAATCTCCAAAATGCACTGAATCTTCCTATTGAATGCACTTCAACTAGTCCTTTTAACAGTAAAGAGAATTCATTTCTTTTCGAATACAAATGATGATGTGACTCTAATCTTCAATGATGCTAGCTAATGTAACATATTGATTCGAAAAACTAGAATTACGTGTTTTTCAATGGAATGATAACATGAATCTTTCACAAACAATTCAATGAAATTTTTTCAAAACAATCAACATCAATCAAATGGAAAGCACGAAAAGAGAATTCCTTCCAAATCAATGATGCAATGATTCAATCAAGAACAAGATGAGCAATGTAATCTATGACCGAAAAGAGATGCTTAATCAAGAGAAGAACAAATGAAACTTTTCAAACTTGTTAAATGGAAATCAAAGCAACAAAAGGACTAAAAACAAAATGCAAGGAGAAACTAACCAGCAACTTGACTTTGTGAGCACACAAACAGCTGAATGGATGACGACCTAGATGCCCTAGGGCCACAAACCATCCAAAGACTAAAAAAATCAAGTAAAATAAGGCAAACCAAACAAGCACATAAACCAAGCTAATGAAGCTTTCCAGTCAGGGAGAACACAAGAAAAATGATCTAAGAGGTAGAAATTAAGAGGGCAAAACACACTGGTTATGGTCTAGGAGAAAGCATGATCTTCACCTACAAGATTCAGAGCGACTGTCTAATTGACAAGTGATGATCGACATGACCGACGCGACTGGCCAAACTACAAATAGCAATGATAGGCTTGATCGACATGATTGTTTGGCCAAAAAGAGCATTGATCGAGGGATTCAAGAAAAAAATAAAAAATTTCAAAGGCCAAAACCAGACATGCCACTGTAAATTTTAGACTTAGAGCAGTAAACTAGGCAAAGCAAAGAAAACTAAAGTGAAATGGTGATACTATACAATTTCACACAAAACCATAAAATGAAAATCAATCAAACAGAAGGATCGGCTCCCTAGTATGGTCACCAATTTGTGTTGCAGGTAAATTTTTAATGCGGACACAAACAATTCCTCTAGCCCAAGAGAGCAGGTCTAGCCACAAACAAACAATCTATGGAAAATCTCCTTAAGCTAGAATCAATTAAGAGGGCCTACCTCTAACTATTTCACTTGGTGATGATCATGCTTCCTCACTCCAGGTATCTTCCATTTCCTTCCTTCAAATACCTGAAACAAGTAAACAAAGAACAACAACAAACGTGATAGCATACATTATTGTATTCAACTTACTTAACAGGTCAAGGAACATTAAGCCATAAAGATGTAAAATAACACTTCATGTAGGAAATCAATTAATAGTTGTATTCATATAAATCAGAAAGATATTACAACCAATGCCTTGACATTGTTGGTATCTTCCGACATATCCAGGTTCCCACACTTCTGCTATCATCTCATGGATAGCCCCAACAATATAAGTTGAAAGGCCTCTTCCCTCTAGTCTCAAACCAAACCAAAACACACTATTCTCCCTCAAACATACACTAGAAAGCTACAAGCTATAGATGTCTTGCTAATCATTCAAACTCACTCCAAAACTAGTTTAGCTTGGGAAAAGAGAGGTTTATATAGCTTGGATGGATGGGATATGGTTCCTCCCATCATGGGAGAAGGTCTTATCTCTTGAGTTTGTTCCATCCTAATAAGGGAAAGGAGCCCAAACTGACTTCTTCAGCTCCATCCAGCCCAACCATCTACTAGACTTCCGTTACGAAGCTTCTAGAGCTGGAAGCTTCGACTCCATATTTAAAAAAACTTGCCAAAATAGGATCGACATGACTAGAAAAGGTCTCAGTCACTTTATACGACGGTAGTGGTAGTTTTAGTCTCTGAAAATCAGCACGAGGAGGAAATTCGTTAGTAGTGTCGGTCTTAAGAACTGGGGTAAAAGGAAGATTCTTGGGAAATGATGCAAAGGGGAATTATTTTTCTCATGAAGAGGGACATACTAGGAATTTCTTCATGGTGGGAAATCATGTAGGGTTCACTGTAGAGGTCCTCCAAGATCGTGGATGAGGAGTGCAGGGACAATGACATAATGTTGTGTAACAATATTATCAGCCAAGCGTAGTGGAACGTTTTCCCCTCTTCCCATGCTTCCCTGCAGTTTGTCAAAAATTCTTTACACAGATAGGCAACCCAATTAAGCTAGACTCTTACGTTGCACTACACAATCACAAATACTACAACTGTAGGCACCTCATTGGGCCTGCACTTCCTCATTATATTATGTGCCAAGATGTGCACGGTGAAACACACTCCTTGGTGATCAATGGAATTGATGTCATATCCACATGACTTCTTCACTAGTCCGAAGTTTTACTTCATCATTTGTGTCATCTCCTTGTCCTTATTTTTCCCAAAAATTCTTCCACGGGGTCTTTTCCCTGATGAGGCAACACTGTGATTTTTCTGATTAACATTTCATCGATCGTGATCCTCATCCCTAGAAAAATGTATCCATCATGTACCAGTGCAAGGAGATGTCATACATAGATTGTACTAGATGTGCTTCGACCAAAGTGTGGAAAATTCAACATATTCAAGAGGCCCGCTCTCTACAATCCTGTAACCCACTAGAACAGATCCAACCTTGTGACTCCACTTTCTGGGTACCGAACCTGCTTTAAATATCTACTTGGTTCAAATTGAGGGTATTTGCTCTGATTGTTAAAGTCCCAATCTTCCATCTTTAGCTGGGGGATCTTCCCCAACACTTCACCCTTACATGACACTTCCTCCGGTAGTAATGGGGTGTACATATCAGCCTTACCCTCCTTCGGTTCCTTAACTGGCTTGGCATTTGGCTTTCTTGGTGGCATGTAAGGTGGGAACACATCAGGAATCTCTTCGTCCTTTGTCTCCATGCGTTGAAATTCAACCTCCTCTTCACTATCATTGATCTGTTGAGGTGCTTTCTACTACATTAGATTCTTTCCTTTCTGCACATGCTTCTTCTCATCATCTTCTTTTTTCTTCATGCAAAATTCCTTTTGTGTTTTACTCCATGAGATGTTTTGAGTTTTGCCCAAAAGACCCGAGCCGGTCTCAACTCCTGCTTCTTCTGTGGTTGTGGTTTTGTGGGTACCTACTTTATCGATGACCTATGGCTTCTTGGGGACATGGGTACATTCTCTCCTTGTGCCTCCATAATACCCGCTAATCCTTTCTCTACAAATATTCCAACAAGTTCCTCAAAACTCCTCTCAAACATACAATAGCTCTCTTCTCTTCACTCTTAGATGCAATTTCTCAACTTCTCCAGACAGCAAAGTGTCAAATGTGGCACGAGATATGGTTTTTATAACATATTTGAATTCCAACCTCATGATTTCTCCAATATTTTCTCATTTAATGTAGGTATGGGGCTAGATATAACCAGTTGTGCTTCATAAATTCTCTTCTCCCGCGTCCCTTAATGAAAATTTCCTTTTAACGATAGCTTTTTCCTTCCAATGGTCATATTTCTGGACAACTTTAATGAACCTTCCCTCGTAGTGTAGTCACCTTTTCTTTGTCACAGCTCTTTTGGACTTCTTCATACTCCTGAGTATCACACAATAGTCTTCCTCCAGTGAAGTCCCTTTCTGCAGAGTAGTTTATAGTGCTGCACTCACTTTCAACTGCAGGTGGAACTAAGACTTCCTTCCCTTCATTTTTCAGTGCGAAGCTCCAGGGATAGAGTCATCCTTGTATATCTTCAACCCGCTACCATTCACTTGTTTCGGAATCATTTGACCATTCAACTTCACCAGATGAACTCCACTACCATTAGAGATGTGATTGATGATAAAGGGTCCTAACCAATGTGTTTTAAATTTTCTTGGGAACTTCGCGAATTTTTTGTCATATAATAATACAAGATATCCTTCCCAAAATGTATTCTTCTTGATACTCCTGTCATGCCAATCTTTCTCCCTTGCTTTCTGCACTTGCTGATGCAACCCTACTATGAACCTGTATTCTTCTAGATCTAGTATCTCCGGCATTCTTTCCTTCATAATTTCAGGTTCTGCCATATCTATGACAACCGTAATTCTCAAAATGGGCACCATGTATTCCATAGGCATAACTTCCTCTTGTCCATATACCAACCTAAACGATGCTTTCCTTGTCAATTTCTTGCATTTTGTTCTATATGCCCACAACACCACTGGGCTGGAATCCTTAAATCCTAGTCATCTTTGTTCATGTTGCATACCTTGGTCAATGCATTCTCCATAATCTTATTGAAAGCTTTCACTGTTCCATTTGCCTTAGGATGATAAGGGGTGCTCTTCTGGTAGTAAACATGAAATTCCTCAGTTAGTGCTTCAATGGTCTTATTCAAGAAATGTGTGCCTTGGTCACTCATCAAGATCTTTGGACAATCAAACATGGAAAATATATATTCAAAGATGAACTTCATAGCAAGAGGAAAATATATATTCCAAGTTAGTGTTCGGAGGAGGTCCCAATGGATTTTATCACAGGTTTACCCAAGTTTGAATGAAAGAGTGTCATCATGGAGGTAGTTGATAGACCCACCAAGTATGCATACATTTGTGCATTATATCGGCCTTTTAAAGTCAATACAATTGCTAATTCATTTATGGAAACAATTCAAAAGTCGCATGGAAACCCAAAGATTATGTTAAGTGAAAGAGATCTGATTGTCCCTGGAAATTTTTGGAAAGAATTATTTTATTCTCTTGGTACTCAATTAGCTCATTTCTCATCATATCATCCTCAATCTAATGGGAAAACTGAGATAGTGAACAAATGTTTATAAGGATATCTTTGTTACTTTGTATCTGATAAACAAACAGAATGGGTCAAGTGGTTACCTCTAGTTGAATGGTGGTATAACACTTCCTTCCATACTGCTGCAAAAATGACCCCATTTATTTCACTTTATGGATATCATCCACCATCCATCATATCATCTTTAAGAGAAAATTGTAAGTTTTAAGTAGTGGAAGATCACATTAAACATCAACAACAAGTTCTACAACTATGAAAGGATAACCTTACTCTAGTGCAGAATCAAATGAAACAATATGCAGATCAACATCGCAGTGAAAGAAGTTTTGTTGTAAGCCTACTATGGATCTTGCGATCGGTCGTTCCATGGTCACTGCTTGGCTAATGATGTTTTGTTAAGATTTTGGGCTCCGCTTTTGGGTTGCAAATGTCGAAGTCACCTCCTCACACATGCTCAGTCCATAATTCATGAGTGTGTTCTTTTCACACAAGATTGAATAGGCCTAGAGAAGTCTATCAATATAGTATCTACGCTATGTGTAACCCATGTTGACATTTAGTGCACATGCTCATTAACAGTCTCTCACTTTCGGTTGCGTTTGTACTTCTATTTTGGTGAGTTTTTCAAATTGTCAATTTTGTGCATATTCGTTTTTGCAAGTGTCATTTTCATGTTTTAGAGTGTCACTTTTAATTTCTTTCACTTTAATTAGTGTCATTCTCATGCTATCTTCACTTTGGCATGTTTCACTCTCACCTTCATTCGCGTATTGCAAGTGTCATTTGCACTTTTCTTTCCATATAACATGTGTCACCTTCTCACATGGGGAGTGTCACTCATTACGTAAAGTGGAGTTTTGGTTTGTCTCAAGGGGTAATATTAGTGATAATGAGTTTTATTATCATGTAAGCATGTATCACACTCATTCCTAAATTTTTAAGCATTGTCACACAAGTTTCGTCACGCTTGTCGCAAAGTGTATCTTTGGTGTCACATTTGATCAAAGTCATCACCAAGTCATTGCATTGAGGAAGTATGTTGTTCATATGTTCTGAGTGTTCCTTTTCATATCATTAAGTGATCTAAGTGTCTTATCATTCTTAGAGTCTCCCTTTTACTCATCTTCAACTCATTGATCCAAAACTTAGTCCAAATGGGAAAACTCCCCAACCGGGCCACTCAACCTCATTCTACCCCTCTTGAACTGAAAATTTAGGTGTCTAAACCCTCAAGCATTATCCTTATCCATTAGCACTGCCCAATGCACAATATCTGCCTTCCATAACTATGCACTTCCCAATCTCAGTGCTCAATCCTATCCCCTGAGCTCCAGAACTACGCAATCTTTCTCCCCAACTCAACCTAAATTGCACATTATGTAGTCCCAATCCTCAAGACTTAGCCTTGGGTTTCTGAATTGCACAATTTCAAAATAAATTTGTATCCTTGCCTCCCAGAACTATGCATTAGGAAAACTCAAGTGTCAAGCCTCCAACCTCAGCCCTTGAGTCCCTCAACTGTGCAATCCCTCTACCTAGGCCTCCCTCAATTGTGCATTGAATAATCTCAACACTCAACCATCTTGAATGAGTACTTGAGTCCCTAAAATACTTAATTCATTGCCCTCTTCCCTTCCATAACTATGTAGTGGGAATCTTCAAGCCTCAAGCCCTAGAATTGAGCTCTTAAGCCCCTCAACTGTGCAATCCCTTGAATGGACCCTCCTAAACTATGCATTGTATAGTCTCAAGCCTTAGTACCAAACCTTGGCCTCTAGAACTATGAAATACCTTAGTCAATCACTCAATCAGTCACCAATTCCAGTGCTAATTTGTGAGTTCATGGAATATGTTAGGTTAGGGGTTCGGATTGATGCCGACTTGTCATGAATGGCTTTTCGTTGCAGGTACTTTATCTTATCATGACAGGATGATGATGGAGGAAAAGGAGAATGGGACCATCCTAAAAGACACATATGAAGTTCAAGCGATAAGATGATCATCAGGAGAGAAGACAGAGGAACACTAGATTACAACGCAAGATCAAAGATCAGGATTGCATGAAGGCTCCATCTGATTCACAGTCTTTTCGAGGGTGGATATGAAGAACAAAGCATATCTCTCATGAATATGAAGCATTGCACATCTCCTATTGAAGAAAAAACAATAGAAAAGAGGGGCTTGACATTGCCATGTCATCATGTAATCCATGTTATCAGTGTCATGAGTCATCATGTGCCACATCATTTGTGGATTATGTAAATTCAATATTGGAAAATGTAATGTAAAGTGGAAGTCCAAGAATAATCCATGTAATGTAAAAAGTCATGTGGGATTCAAAAGGTCATAGAGAAGTCAAACAATCATGAGGGTAACCCAAGAGTCACATGGGATGTGAATGATCACTTCATTTGTTATATATGTACACCCTCATTGTGCCTACAAAATACTTTTCACCTTAGCTCCTCCTACCAAGCATTAGAGAGGAAGATATTTTTTTGGAGGAGCAAGTGACTACTCTAATGCTCCACTATTGATGCTAGAGGTGTTCGTTCTCTTCGTGTATCTTGGAACTTTTACTTAATTTAGAAGCTCATTGAGCCGATACATTTTCATGCATATGTCGTGAATATTATAAGACTTTTCTTTGAATGTTTAAGATGTATCTTGTATCTCATTTGTACTAATGAAATTAAACTATTTTATATGGATTTGGTACTTATCTTGTTAAAAGTGTGTTGTATTTGCTTTAACAGTCATTTCTTCCTTGTGAAATATTCCACTGATTGATCAACGATTCATTCTTATTTATGTGCTCATGTGCCTTTTCTAGATTTGTACTATTACTTGTATTTAAAGGGCCCACTTTTCTCTCCCCTTTTGGTAGAAGGACCTTGATACTTTTCATAATTGAACATTCCACAAGGCATACACGCTTGTTGATCTAAAGATACAAGTGTATTAATCTCTTGTGTTGAACTTTGTAGCCAAGGAAAATCTACAAAAATACATGGCATTGGGGTTGATACTCCAGATGCAGATCCTATTACAAACAATGTGAGATCTAATTGGGACATCACATCAGGGAAACCCCTTAGTTGATGGATTTCCAGAACTGTCAACATCACCATACAAACAAATGTCCCTCATGCAAGCTCAGAAGGATAATAAATTATCACATAAGTACTACATTCTATATAAGTTGTTGAAAAATATTGGTGCTATGGGATACAAATTAGAGCTACCTGAAATTTCCTGAGTACAACCAACTTTCCATGTTTCATGCTTAAAGAAGGTTACTGATGGCAATATCCCAATTCAAACAATGTTTCCTGAACTTGATGAAGAAGGAAAAAACTTATTTGAGCCTGAAGCAGTCTCAAAAACAAGAACCTAATAGCTAAGAAATCAATTAATCTCAGAGTATCTCATTAAGTGGAAGAACTTACCTGCTAAATATTCCCCATGGGAGGATGAGAATTTTATACAAAAGCATCTAGAACTACTCAAGCGTTGAGGAAAATACCTTTTTGAAGGAGAGCAGCATGTTAGGTCCCTATAATACTAGTGTATCACCCTTATTGTTATTGTTAGTGTAGCCACCTATTGTTATTGTTGTGTCCATATATCCCCCATATTGTTATTGTTGTGCCCCATAGAAACCCACTGTTTTTATTATTGTACCCTTACATTATTATTGTTATGTAGGCTCTATTTATATTATGACCCCTTAGACTCCTATATATACCAAGGAAGTCTTATCACTTGTATCATCCAATAATTGTTCAATTATGTAATGTAAAGGAGGTTTCCCCCTCGAAGAGGATACCTTTTAAGTCGTTGATCTATATTTTCTTTTGTTTTGTGAGAGCATTGCTTAACACTCTAATGATAGCATTCCAAATGTAGATATTAACATTAAGTATTTCAAATATCCATTGGATTGCAAAGGCTTTTCCTTCTATATGTCCATTTTCATATGGCATTGAAAAATTGATAACATAAGTTTTCCAATCATTGACACATTTCTCTTGTTGAATTAATTTTGCATCAAGGTGTTTTTGCAATCATGCTATATCTCTATTATCATTTCGACTATAGAAATTGTGGAAAGTCTGTGCAATTGTTTTTCTCATTGCAAACATGTCAAACTGGGGTGAAAATGTACAGATAGAACTAAACAATGAGTCATGACATTCATTGAGAATGTTTCTATGTATAAAAAATCCTTGTTCTAATAAGGTTTGTTTAATGGATACCATGTCAAATATCAAAAGAGAGCATTGTTTCGCAAGAATGCATGGAGCAATCGATCTGGAAACTAGAGATAAAAGGTTTGTTGTGCGATATTGTAGAAGTGGTTCAAAGTGGCCACATATAGGATTCTGGTTATGTAACAAAATATTGAATTGATAGCCATATAAATGTTGATTGAAACGAATAAAGGGTTGTCCCTTTGTAAATAGCCATAAATTTACTGGATTTAACAACCAATTAGAAAACCATTTGATGAAAAAATCGTGACCCCATAAGCTAGCCCTTGAATTAGTAGAAGTAGAAGCAGGTGTAGATAATCATTCCAAATATCCATCGACATCAGTAATTTGGTGAAGATCTTCAAGATATTCATAAGTTAATTCAGTATGAAGTGATCGCAAAGCAACAACATGCTCATTAGTTAAACATTATCGGAATTCAATTACAATTCCTTTTCATATTCCAATTGATGTATAGCGAGAGTGAAGGAGGACGACAAATGAGTCAAAAAGACAATCTCTTGGGTTGTAGAAGAAACGTTGCAATCTATATAGGTGAAACTTGGATAATTAGTGATCAATTTCTTGGAGATGTGATTCATGCAATGCAAAAGGATTTTTTGTTACCATAAATCTCAATGACCAGATATGGCAAGTTGTTTAATTCAATTTTTCTGTAGAGTTCAAAGAGAATAGTTTAATTCAAATATTCAACAAGAGGACTATGGAACATGCTATGTAAGATGCACT
This sequence comes from Pinus tabuliformis, assembly GCA_031772625.1. Lineage (NCBI taxonomy): Eukaryota > Viridiplantae > Streptophyta > Pinopsida > Pinales > Pinaceae > Pinus > Pinus tabuliformis. Next base: position 1,114,138,928 of record CM062809.1, read on the forward strand.
TTCCCACCTCTTTATTTTTTATTTTATGACAATAGAACAATATTGAGTAGCTTGCTCTGTCCCAAAGAACATGAAGAACAAGCCATACGTAAATAAAAATGAATTGTATTGTTTGCATGTGTTAAAATAATAGCAAACAAGGGAAAACCTAGAGAAATATAGAATGTTAATTTTAAACAAAGATTTCATATGAGGCATGAAGAAATCGATTACCAATTTGGGATTCCTTTTGCAAAAGAACAAAATGAAGATATCTTCTAGCAATAGAGTTGAACTTGATGAGGTAAAAGACAATATGCCTTGTGATATGGTGTAGCTGACACTTCTTTTTATGATGCATGATTGGATAAGAAACAATGTTCGTAAGAATGAGTGTCAAGGGATTATTGCACTCCCTGTTTTCATTTTCGATTATTTGAGTAAATCAAGTTGTATAACGAGATGTTTATATCCAAAGAATATGTTTCATGCACTTGTGCTATTAATGTACTCTCTAGTCGAGTGGTCCTTTTCTAGCTTCAATACAAATTAAATGCATGTTACATATTGAGCATTTGGTTCAATTTTTTTTAATATATTTAAAAAATAATAGCAATATAGCTCTAGATATATCACATTTTATCTAAGTATACACAATAACTATTTAGAATAAAAACTTTTGGTCTCATGTCAAGACCTATAAATATATCAAAAATTTGATTTGTAATTTAAATCATCACAACAAGCATTTTAATTTGCAATAATTGTTTTTACAATTATGATGAATCATATAAAACCACTATTTACCAAGATTAAGAGTGGCTTGAGAAATTGGTTGACTTTGAACTTTAGAAACATGGGTAGATACAATATCAACCGGGTTCATGCTAGTTATGATAAGATATCCATGGATGTTGTGATTCAAAATTTTGGATCAAAATTGTAAACAAACAAATTGATGGGGAAATTAATGACAAATAATTCCACTTATTAATTCAAAAAAAGTAGTATACAAAGGGACAAAATGCATGGGAAGGTGAAAGAACATAACTACCACAATAATATAGAGTTGGGCACATGAGTCAATTGAAAAAAACTACGAACATAAGCCCTAATAAATAAATAAAACACAACAACAATATCTAAATAGGACATGTGTTTTGCAAATTGTTAACATTGGGTACATGATTCGATTGAAAAAATTATCAATGCAAACTAAAAATTATCAATAACAATAATGAATAGAACATATCTATTGCAAATAATTGATAATGACAAGAAAATATGATTTCTCAAGTCATGAAAAAAAAAAACCTACATTTAAAATCAGGGAAAATTTTAGGGACTGATATTTGTAGATGGGCTAATTTTCTATGTTTTTTTCCCAAAAAAAAAGATTTGCCAATTTCTATTTTTCCTAAAATGATTCACCCAAATTTTATATCATAAAATTATTTTACCTTAAAAATTGTCAAAATTTTATAGAGACTATATAAAATCATTAGAAATTTGAATATTATTACAAACATATCACTAAACATTTTATAGTTTGCATGTTAGGGACTAGTAAGATTTTCCAAGGTTTCTAAACTTTAAGATAAATTTCCATTCTTAAAATTTTCTGAGGTTAAGATACGAGTATTGTGAGAGTGTCAATAATGTGATTCCCACACCTCCTTAATCCAAGGTCAAATTAGTTTTTTGGATCTACGCACTTGTCAAAGCACCCATAGAAATTACACATCTGGTCAATCTTACATATAGAAATAGATACAGCAACCTTAGGAAGCTTTGTTCCTACTTTGTGGCAAGGAATTGAAACATAGTTCTTGAATGTCTTTGTGTGGGTCATTGTGTCTATGAGATTTAACTCTACATATATAGAGGGCACAATAAATTACTCTCAAAATACTCTTTTCTAGGTAAAGAAATGATATTCAACCTAAACACAGGGAACAATATGATTAAAAAAATTGAAAAAATTAAAACTAAAATACTATATACCAATTCTAATAGATTGTAAATATCTTCATATTTTTTTTAAATATAAAAATTATAACCTAAAAAAAAAATGCAAGTTTTCTATAAGTAAAGAAAATGTTTAAATCCATTGAAGATTCCAACAACCATAATAGTATTTCAGCGATACATATCTATAGATATTGCATGACTTGAATTTAACGCACATTGAATTTTAATTATTTATTTCTAACATTTAGGCACTATCCAATTGCATTACATAGGCCAACAATAATTTTGAATTCAATCATGCAATAAACATCATAAACAATGGAAATTTGAATTTTGACAAGGAATCTACAATTAAATGTCCATAGTGAATTTGTTTCGGCACCAAATTTTGTCGTATGAAAAAGAAAGCATAAAATAATACATATAAACATTTTATGGAGATTACAAAGTAGATGGAAACACAGTTTCTGAAAGCATCGAGCTTTACATATATTATTGTCTACACTAAAATCTCATAACGGTTCATTGTCTTCTATATTTGCATTTTTTTGGGAATATTTACTACATATAATTAAGTGTAAAATCTCATAACGGTTCATTGTCTTCTATATTTGCATTTTTTTTTGGGAATATTTACTACATATAATTAAGTGTGCTATAAATGTTACATATTTAAATTTTATAACATGGAACCATGCTCCCTATATCAAATATCCATTTTTTATAATATTTACTATGCATAACCAAAAGAAACTATAAAAAAATATAGATAAAATATTCAAACAAACATCTATATTATATTTACATATCTATATTGTATATGAATTTAGTGATTATATCATCACATTTGCAGATTCATACTATATTTGCATTTAGTGACTATATTTGCTATCGTCACTGTTATGTTTATAAATATCTTTTTGTTTTCCAGTAGGAAAACATATTTTAGATATAAGTATTGTTAAGCCATTGCTAGCTATTGTATCTAGCTTATAAAACTCTTGATGGCCAATTTCAAATTTCATGTATCGTTTTTTCATTTTGGATAGAATATTCTAAGTAGAGATACAGAGAATAATACAGAGAATAAATCACTGCAATACCCATGGATCTATGTAATATTTGTAATATTGGGTCATTTTATCATTATAATGTTTAAGCGTTTTTTTCCAAAAGAATGAATAAAATATATTGAATTTAATTTTATTATTAGAGTTTTTCTACAATGGACTTCTTTAACGCAAAATATATGTTGGTTGCAATTGATTGTGTGTTTGCTATCATAAAAATTTATTGTTCTTTTTGCAATGATATGTTAGACAATGTATTCATTGGATATATAAAAAATAAGACAGCTATATAAATAGAAGATATGTTATTAAAAGTATTTAGAAAAATACTTTTCACCATAGAAAAACTTGACAATACATCACACATGACAAAATCAATAAATGCATTTACTCATGTAACTAAAGTTTCGCTACTTTCAAATAGCTAGTTTTGTGCATCTCTCTCTCTCTCTCTCTCTCTCTCTCTCTCTCTATATATATATATATATATAGATATAGATATATTCAAACGAACAAAAAAAAATTTAATTGATTTTATCCAAATAAGTCTAACTTTCTAATTATTGCCTCCTTATTGAGGTTCTATTAATTCCAAGTGTCAAAACAAAAATAATTAATATGATATTGACTTTACATCTATAGATGACAATGTATTCATTGGATATATAAAAAATAAGACGGCTATATAAATAGAAGATATGTTATTAAAAGTATTTAGAAAAATACTTTCCACCATAGAAAAACTTGACAATAAATCACACATGACAAAATCAACAAATGCATTTACTCATGTAACTAAAGTTTCACTACTTTCAAATAGATAGTTTTGTGTGTGTGTGTGTGTGTCTCTCTCTCTCTCTCTCTCTCTATATATATATATATATATTCAAACGAACAAATAAAAATTTAATTGATTTTATCCAAATAAGTCTAACTTTCTAATTATTTCCTCCTTATTGAGGTTCTATTAATTCCAAGTGTCAAAACAAAAATAATTAATATGATATTGACTTACATCTATAGATGGGGAAAAATCATGAGATTTGGCCCATTAACAAAGCTATCTTTTAAACTTCACAAACAAGTATGTCACATGCTCACATTTGGCACTTACTCAATATCTTGTGCATATCAAGACACATTGAATCTAACAATACCAACATATGCGCCAAAATAAGATGCATGCAATTCATCTTCTACCACTTTTGCAGTGAAAGTGTCCACCATTGTTGTTCTTGTCTTCTTTATTTCTACAACCCACTATGTGACTATTACTCTTTCCCTCTTTCACGAAATGTTGCAATGGCTTTGATGGGCACATCACATCACATTCCATGACCCTAAAATTTTCAAAGTCGCATATGATTGTCTGTCAACAGATTTCACTTGAACTAGTAGACAAGACTTGACTTCATCACAATATCAAGACAAAGAGAAAGGTAGTTCTCTAATGGGTTCTCCTCTTTAAATCCTTTTGAGTGTCAATTACAATAAGTAATATTAAAAATAAAACTACAAAAAATAGCCCCACTAGCTGCAAGAGTTCAAATCTCAACAAACTAAACATTTTGTTTTCTATTGCACATTGACTAATCAATTTAAAAGTGAAAATGTCCTTAGGAATTTTATGTATAACCTTACAATATTTCACATTGCCGCATAGTTATGATACTCTATGTGCTGATAGCTCACAAGGCTCTCCACATGGTCAATGTGCTTCAAAGTCACTTTCAACATTTTGTAGATAACTAATATATTTAACTATGAAAAGGTAAGCGACATCATAAATATTATGCAACAATATTTCTAAGGTGTTATTACAAGTGAAGATGTATAAAATTCCACTTTGATTTGCAAATTCAAAAAAATATAGTTAGAAATAAATCTACAGGACTTGATGTATATTTGTTTTGCTAAGTGATCATAGAAATAACGATAGAGTTTAGGCTAACATGTGGTTGTTTTCCACACTTGAGCACAATGAAACATATTCTAAATGAAACAAACTCTTAAGATTCTATGCAAATGAATAGGCCAACGTGTTTCATTTTAGCATGTCTCTATAATTTTAAAACCCATGAGAAAATTTAGCTGGTTTTAAACTCAAGTATTAGATTTTGGATATCCTTAAAGGAAATTTATCCACTTAAGTTAGACCTAGGATTATGAGAATTATATGTGAGACAAGACCAACGGCTACGAGAGTAATTTGTAGCACGAGATGCATGGGTTTATGAGAATTATATATAAGTCAGGGGTATGGTTTATGACAGTAATCTGTAGCACTAGAGGGAAGTACATATCTATGTTAGAAATTTTGGCACTATGAATATTCGTCAAAGATAACCATTAGAACAATGGACAAATTACAACATGAGCCTAGCATTTCCTATTTTTTTGAACATTAATATCTTTTTTTTTTGCATTATAAGCGCTCCATTGTCTATTATGGATCGATGCCTATATGGCTACACTAGTTATTAAAGTAAAAAAAAAATAGTTCACGCATCTATTCCATTGTATTAATAACATGTTATAATTTTCATAATCAAAATAAATAAGGATATACCAATGCGCAGATACTCTTGAGATAAAGGACTTGCATTTAAAAGTGACTTGGACTAGATTGAGAATGATATAAAAAATATACAATATTGTTAAGATAATATAAATACAATATTGAAAAGAGAGAATTGTAGTAAAAATCAACTTCCATTAATGAATCTAATGGTGGAAAGTGTAACATTACCTCTGGTCCTACTTTAAAAATATATATATATTGAATTACTCACTTAATTATCTATATTATTATTATAATTGTTTTATTTATATAAAAATGATTATATTAAAGCATTACTGGTTAAAATGACGTTAATTTGATATTTACTTTATAAGGAAAATATTCAAATGATGCTTATCCAATCTTGTAATATAGAATGATATTTATATTTTTATAATATTATTATTTAACTAGAAAAAATATATAATATTAAACAACAATAAATTTGTACATTTAATATTTAATTCAATAACTTTTTATGGTAGGTAAGTACCCACGAGGGATTTGAACCAATGACCTATTGCAAGGAGTGCCTTAACAATGCACCCATTCACCGTCAATCCCTCGTGGACTAATTCAACACCTCTTTAAAATAAACTTTAATTTTAAATATTTTAAATAAAAAGAAATTTGCATTTATTTATTTATTTCTTCTACCTTATATTTATTTAATATTGAATATATTTGGAATCTTAAAGTTTTTTATATTTAAGTGTTACTATATATATCATGTTAAAAAGTCATTGATTTGATATTTAATATATGGGGAAAAATTTCAAATGATGCTTATCCAATCCAGTAATATAGAATGATATTATTTATTTATTTATAATATTATTATTTAATTTTTATAAATTGAAAACATATAGAATATTAAATAATGAGAAAGGTGTCGTATATTTAATTTAATATTATTATTTAATTTTTGTAAATTGAAAACATATAGAATATTAAATAATGAGAAAGCTGTCGTATATTTAATTTAATATCTTTTTAAAATAAACTTTAATTTGGGATTGCACTTTATTTATTTATTTCTTTTACTTTTTACATATACTTGGAAATCTATATTTTTTATTAATAAAAATAAATAGTATAATTATAATACTAAACAAAATAATATTTAAAAAATTATAAACAACTCTAATTAATAAATATTTTGAGTTTTATATTTTTTATTAATAAAAATAAATAGTATAATTATAATACTAAACAAGATAAATTTAAAAAATTATAAACAACTTTAATTAATAAATATTTCGAGTTTATTATTGATAAAATCAATCAAAATTTATATTAAAATAAATAAATTTAATAAAGAATTATTTTATAATTTCATGTAAATTTCAGAAGATTATGAAATGACAAAATAAAAAGATTTGTTTTGCCAATTGCATGAGTCTCCTCACATGTGGACAATCTGGATTATCCCTTTGGATCGAACGATGGTGAGGTGTCCTCCTTTAAACCCTAACGATACTCACACACATTGCACTACATTTGTTGTTTGAACTCTCTCTCACGGTCGTTGACCAGTGTCTGATACAAAGGTGTCGTCGCTTAGGGTTTGTGAGGCATTGTAGCTCTGCTCCACTACTCAAATGCATGCAAGGGTTCTTGCTATCCATAAATGATCGGTAATCTGTCATAATTCGTTCCTCTGGAGTTTAATTCACCCAGTTCTATTGCACTCCTATTCAATTTTTTTTTCTCTTAACACATTATGTTTGCCCTTTTCTATATCCATGCCTCTAACATTTTTTGTCAGTCTGCAGGCTCTCATAAATTTTTATCTCTTTTCCTTTTAGGGCCTTTGACCCCATAATAGCTCGGCCTCTTTTATCCCTCGTCCTTGAGACAAATCAACTCCAATGAGCATTAGTTATTTTTCTCATTTGGTGACTACATTGGTTTAGGGCTTAGGCCAGTGCAGATGTTCACTTCCAGTGGAAGTTTAAACATTGATCCCTCTGAAGTAATGGTATAAGTTCAAGCTTGTCCATCATTTCTATTTTATTATGCATAATGTTTTTCAATTCGTTAAGACTCGAGGTGCACTAATACCATGTTTTGTTGTTTTACTTTTTGTTTCTAACACAGATCTAAAAATGCACTAAGAAGGTCGGTGACTCCTCCCATATCCGTGTATCTAATCCTTGTTTTCATTTTTTATTTTCCCCTGTTCACACTACTAAGATATTATCTGTGACTATCCATCTTACAAAATTTGTTTTACTCCTGAAGGCTTTCATGAGGGTTTTTCAAGGTTTGGGCCCTTTTTTTACAGTCATATTTCCTCTGAGTCTTTCCCTTTTTCCTAGCCAACCGCTGCGCATTTAATGTCCTTACTACAATTTTTATGGGTATGTTGTGGTCAAAACTCACAAGGGTCCAAACCTCTACATATGATGACATTGCATATCCATAATTTGTCTAAGTTGCATTAATTATAACCCTATCCATATTCCAAGAGTTCTTTACAGGGTTTCTTTGGCGAGAGTTTAGGACACCAAGCTCGACAGTATTACTCCTTTCGAGCACAAGAATGGTCATAATTACAATCTCAAATTCATGATTTTTTTTCTCCAATGATTTGGAGTGGCTTAGCTCTACTTTTGGTTGCAATATTCTTCACTTAGGATGGGATTTCCTCTTCCGCCTCGCATCTTACAAGAAAATGATTTTCCATCGAATATTAGTGACTTGATATATGTCATTCTTTGACTGGAAGCTCACACTCAATGCTACAACATAATTTCCATCAATTTTCATGCTACCAAGACCCTTGCCTCTCTGAAATATGCCATTTCCCTCTATCAAATTCATGTTATTTTATTTTCTCGACATGACTATCTATGGAGGTATGTCTGCTCGGATCTCTCATCCTCTATGAAATCCTAGCTCTATTCTATTTTTAAATTTTAGTGTTTGTCCACTCTTTCAAAGCCATTTTTTGTGTGTCAGGTCTCATTAGTAATGCCTAATGCTAGACTTGTCTCTAACACCCTCGTTGGCATAGTTTGTGTAATGCCATTGCATATTAATTTTCTTATTTGTATTAACCTTCATGCCACTATGCATGCTTTTCCTTGTTTTCCACAACCCTACTTATCCCTAGGACAATCTACCTTGGCACCATTTGTGGAAAGGAAGGACCATACTATTGAGAAATATAGGGCATCAAGATTAGGTGATTTCTCTTCTATTAGTAATTTCTTGTGAATGATTTTTACTTTATATTAGGATATTCTTTTAATTATATTATTATAGTGTTATTCTTCATCAAACAACTACAAATGCATAAAACATAAAGAGACAAGAGACACATAATATAGGCTATCAACCAAGGCCAAGACCTCTCCCACTTGAGAGGAAAACCAAAACAAATTATTCTTCTTATAGAGACTCCAATTAATGAATACCAAGACCAATACCTTTGACTTATTTGCCTCTCCAAGACCAAGACACAAGTTCCCTTCCACTGCTTTTATTCCGTGCCCAAGTCAACACTAGTCAAACTTATGCTCCTTCCTCCTTCTCAGCTACCCTTCAACTTTGGCTCCCTTCTACTTCATACCTACACTTTATTTCGACCTTATTTCAAAAATCCCAACACATGATTTGATCTTCAATCTTGTTCGCTTGAGGTGGAGACTGTCCTTCCTCAATTCGGCTTGTGGATACACTTGACCTTTTCTAAATTTGCCTTCTTATGATAGCAGAAATACTTCGGCCCTATCTACAATAGGTGAAAGCAGATCCTTGCACGTGTGGAGTGAATTTTAGCCCAAAATAGACCTAAGAAAGACTTCACTCTTCCTTTTGTCTTCATGTTGGCTATGAGGTTGTTTACATTAACCTTTTCATACTTCCTTACACTTCAAACCCTTGACCGAAATATTTTGTTTTGAAAGTAGGCTGAGTGGCCTATTTATAGTTGCTTGTTGTGATAATAAGCCGACTTGACATGAAGATGAGCCAATGTGTACTTTGGTGAAGATATTATTATTCTTCTTGAAGCTGAATTGAAGGAGAGGTCGTGTGCTTGTCTTGGATGGATTTCATAATTATTTATTGACTCATACAAAATGTAATATGCCCAAGAAGGGTCCTTCATACATGGCATTGACTCAATTTGTCTTTTATGACTAGATGACAAAACCTAAAGGCTCACAGTGGGAGCTATTACTAAAAATAAAATTCCTTGCTCATGAAACCCATGAAACACGCACTACAATAATAATTTTATTTTTTCTTCTTTTCATCAATTACATAAAATCAAAATTACACATGTCATTATCAAGACTGGACCTAGTTACACTTTTCAACACATACAAGGTTTCATTCCATTGTGTTTCAAACTAGATTATGGTGCTCTCACCAATTATTGAAAGCCCCCATAGTCAGCCTCGTTGACTCTTTCTTAGATAAGGACCAGATGAGTGGGATAAGTGCAAGGCTATGTGAAAGTGTGAGAGTGCTCTAGAATACCATCGAGCATGAGGAAGCATTATGATTGTGGTTGGACATGCCATGACTTTGTAAAGTGATAGTAAAATACACATTGAGGACAGTGTTTTAGTGAACAATGACAAAAGAGAATTGAAAAATAATTTAAGTTTCCCTCTATCACAAATGGATATGGTACATTGCATAGAGGGGAACTACAAATGAAAGTGATCTTTTGTTATCTACTTCTGGTCAAAAAAAAAAATCTATCTAAATAATTTATATCTCAAAGCTTCGTTTTCTAACCTATTGTTGGGTCTTGAAATTGTCATTCAGTTCCATTACATTTTCATTTATATTTCCATATTATCACCTTCACTCCACCTCTATTTCATTACATTTACCTCCATTTCATTACATTTACCTTACCATTATCATTATTGGGTCACATTTATGTTTTTCCAAACTTTATTAATTCTTAGCATTTTTAAGTGAATTTATGGTTAAAAATTAGAAAATAATGTGCATATGCTTATACCTAACAAGTGGGATGAGATTGTTGACATGTGTAGGTCAAAAGGAAGCTTCTAAAAGACCCTTATGTGGCCTCCCAAAACCAAATTCGAATTTGAGTGGAGAAGATCATGGGATCATGAGGATATGTGTCTTATCATTTCCTATTTGTATTGAAACTCTAAGAAGACATGTGTCTTATCATTTCCTATTTTGATTGTAACTCTATAGATATAGGGAGAGATTCATGGACTCTCATTAATGAGATAACTTCTCATCTTTTTGTATAAATAGGGGAAGTTTTCTCCTATCATGGGAGATGTGTAAAATTGGAGTTATGCTCAAGCTTTGAATATAGAATTAGATTGTGGCACCTTACTCATGAATGTTATTTCATTTTGACTTAGTTTTGCTTACATATGGAGCATCTCGATTTACCATCTCTCACACTTTTAGATAAGCTACCTAAAATGTGTGAGATTTAATTACTTTTATAGATTAAAGTTTAGTTTCTTTCTTAGTATTAGTTTTAAAATGACTGTGTAATCTTTGCTTTTCTAAAGATATTTCAATAGGAAAGATTTATTTATTTTCCAATTGGATTAAGTTTGAGGCAAGAGCTCATAGTTATTTAGTTTCCTTTCATGTTTTGTTAATTACTTTCTTAGGTGAAACTATCAATTCATTGTATAATTGAATAAAAGATCAGGCCAAGAAGGTGACTTCAAATTGGGTGATTGAATGTTCAACCTATGCAATCATTGAGCTTTACTTTTTCGTGCTTTTACATTTGCTTTTAAGATCCTCATTTAATTTCATTACTGATATTCCTAAAAATCATTCTAAGAAATTGATTTAATAATATTTCAAGATTGAATGGTTGAATATTTAATACATGCAATTACTGAGTTATTTTTTGCACACTTTACTTGCTTTTCTAGGACATTAGAAGTTAAAGTGTAGATAGTTGCTTACACCATCTCAAGAAGGGAACACTTCATAATTTAATGTTGGAGTAACTAAGTATACAATAGTTGTTTTTTTCTTACATGCTTTGAAATGCTTTCTTAGATTAAAATTTCAATTCCTCCAAATGTGATTGTGCGTGCCATATTTTCTTTTGAATTTGTTTTCTTTCTTTTCGTTACTTGATTTCACAGGTTAGTTGAATTTCATTTACATTATTTGATTTTATAGATTAGATGAATTGGTTTTCATTATTTTGTAGTTAGATTGATCTAAACTGAAAGACAATTTCTAGCACATACAGTGCACTCATGCTTCACAAGTTTATGAAACCCTCGGGTTGACAAATTAAATGACAGGAAATCACTTTGCCCCAACACCTATTTATTGCAAAGCCTCAACCACAAAAACATTCACAGATAAAAATTCAACTTAGCACCATAGGACAATCAAAATACATACCTAATCTCATGGCTTCCACATAGAAAGTCGTGAATTTCGCTTCAGCCACACAATCCAAAAGTACGCTAAATTCACAACCTCCTCCTGATACCTTCAACTACTTGCTGCACATAGGCCATAATCCATATTTTTTTTATCAAGGATTATAACAGTAACAAGAAAGACCAAAAAAATACTTAACTGGTGATTTGAAAAATGGAAAATTAAAAAACAAATACAAGGAAATACCTGAAAGCAGATGGTAGTAGCAGTCAACTCCACAACATATGACTTTAGAGTTGATGACCTTTTTCGAACTAAAGAAACCATTTTTTTTGCAGATCACCACTGAAAACAAGTAGTGCATGAAGAACTTTGCATACAAAAATACAAAAACAAGAAAATGGAGGAATGGATCATGTATATTCATACACAGACATAGATAGGAAAATGGAGGAATGGATCCTGTATATCCTTTGAAACCAATGTAACTTGAATGGAAGGACCAAGGACTGAGTGTATTAAGATCTAGTATCACTTCAGTAGGGCACAAGTGTAGAAAATTGCCCTTGCAGATCTAAGTAGCAACTTGTGGTAGGCACGACTTGATTTTATAAAACAGTGGATTCAGACCTCACAATCGAATTGACATATATAACTATGTAAAACCACAGGTTTCAATGTTTATTATGTCCTACTTTCTAATTTGTGATCAAAGTTGTTGAAATTTTATTGAAAGCTTGTCCCATATTTATTTAATGCAATATACATAGCGACGTTCAACGTTTGGTCACCATGAGTTTATTTCTTCACAGTCCAATTGAACAATGTTGAAATTTTTTACAGCAAATAATGCTTTTTATTTATTAAATCCTATTATGTATTAAAGTCGGTGAAAATATATTAAATGCTCCTCGGTGAAAATCTAATAAAAGATAACATATGTATTGCATAGAAGATCTGGTCACCATGAGTTTATTGCCTCGCAATCCAATTGAACAATGTTGAAAGAAATTACAGGAATAACGTTTTTTATTTATTAAATCTTGGTCTATATCAAAGTGGATGAAAATATACTAAATGATCCTAGTTGAAAATCTAAGAAAACATAGCACATTTAACACAACAAGTTAAAATAGGGGTTGATGTATGGCCTCGAGATCTGTTGCCCTGGTGGTGGCGGTGGACCTACGTGAGCCTCAAAATAAATTTGAAACATTTTGAAAACTAATGTTCAAGTTTGGAATTGATAAAAAATTTCATGGTAAGGACATGAAAAACAACCCAATGCCTTCACTAAATGTCACTTGGAAGTGACATAATAAACACAAAGCTACATCCGCTTATTTAATGAGATGCAGTGGATCAATTTGCATGGTTGTCTTTATATTACATATTTGCAAAATTTGCTAGTGAAACTGGGCTTTATATGAATCTCCAGAAATCTATTATATATCACAACATGTGTGATATGGAGACTGTTGAGTATATAAAAGGACTTTTCCAGGTGGCTGCGGACCATTTGTTGAACGGTATAAAATACCTGGGTTTCCATATCAAGTCGTGTGGATATAAGGTGGCGGATTGGATGTGGCTTGTAGATCGATTTTTCAAAAGAATATTAGGCTGGGAATATAAATGCCTATCATTGGGAGGTCATATCATCCTGGCACAAACTATTCTGGTGCAGTTGAGTGTATACTGGGCACATCTCTATCATATTCCCATAACTATTGTGAAATGCCTAGAGAGGATTATGGCTAAGTTTATATGGTCTGGTAGCAGGGACAAATCTAAATTCCATTTGGCAAAGATGCCACAAATCAAACTACTAAAAAGTATGGGAGGATGGGGCATTATGAACATGAGATGCTTTGGTTGGGCGTTATTGCTCAAATCGTTATGGAGGGGGATCTTTGGTGAAGGTTCTTGGAGTAAGATCATCAGGCACAAATACCAAAAGGACCAGGATTTCCAGATATGGTATCACAGAGGATCTATTGGCATCTCAACAGGCTTGGCCATCTAGAATAGTTTCAGGAAGATAGATAAACCTTTTTTACATAACCTTTCTTGGAACATGGGGTCAGGAAACAACATTATTATAGGATCTGATTACTTATTGGGCTATGGGGAGGATCATCATATACCAGAGACTTTTATCAATTTTTTAAATGGCAGTGGGATTTTATTCTGGAGCCAAGTCATTGAATCATGGAGGGGTCTGTGTCCTTCCTGGAAGGGGGTGCACGAACTGGATTTGGATGGTCAAATGGCAGTGGTATGGCAATGGACTCGCATTCTCATGACTTAATTGGTATCTATCGTGAGGACATAAGTGACTGCCTTGTATGATTTGGGAAGATGAAAGGGGGCGACATTATGGTGTCTAATGCATATAACAACCTCTCCAGAAGGGAGTCCCAGCAAATGGAGATAAGTCAGTTCTACAAATTTTGGAAAACAAACACTCCCAACAAAATCATCCTCTTTTTCTGGTTGGTATGCCACAACAAAAATCTCACTTGGGATAATCTTCAGAAGAGGAATTGGCATGGGCCGAGCATCTGTGTCATTTGCAAAAACGTAGAGGAGAATAATGTTCATTATTTTATCAAATGCCCCTACACAGTTCAGCTATGGCAAAAAATGGCGCATACCATTGGTTTTCCATATATCAGTTTTGACAATGTCTAGAATTGCATGACTTGGTGGAGTTCTCAGAAAACTTATTGGAGAATTATTCCACCTACAATATTTTGGATGATCTGAAAATGGAGAAATTTAAAAAAAAAATTGAGAACTCATAGGACAGTTTTAGTTTAGTTTACGATAGTACTATTTCTTCACATGCCATGGGTTTTCCACATGATAATGGGCCCAATGGATAACCCTGTAAGAAATCATGCCCGGAAATGATATAACCGGTTGGCTTTTTTTATGGGACAGCATAGAAGAATACATGTGGATGTGGATTTTGGATTGGGATATGCAAAGAACGAGAATTTTGTGTACGTTAGCAAGTGGGCACTGGTTCAAATACAAAGGTCGAATCAATGGCTCTATGGGGCCTGTTATGGTTTTCACACTTTATTAATATCCCTAAAATTCATATTTTTGGTGACTCAAAATACATTTTTCAACATGTTCTAGGTGATGCTAAAATTGAACAACATACACTCAGGGGATGGCTCAAGAAAATTGACGATCTATGGGCTTTATTCTGGAATTCCTTGATTATGCATATAAGTAGGGAATTCAATCAACAAGTTGATCGATTGTCAAAGGAGGGTCTTCTAGCGCAACGAGATGGTATGCACATTATGGTCAAGATGGGAGACACTACAATCGATGTGAGAGTGTTTCCATTCCCTGGGTGACTATTGTTATTACGTTTTTTTTCTTTTGACATTATATGCTTATCTTATATATGTTTGTACATATACCTGGTTTTTTTCTTACTACTGTGGCATTGATGTTTATAATATGGAATATGTAGAACATATGCTTTCCCCTCATGTAGATCTGATACAGATTCATAATTGTTACATATTTTTGTACACTGTATATGTGGCCAAAATTTTGGGCCATCTCAGCTGATTTGTTGGATTATATGATGTATGATGTTTGGATGGGTTGCGAGTTTCTCACATAGGAATATTGTGTTGTATTTGATATGGCATCTTGTAATCTCCCTATATGTAATTTGAATCTCCAGAAATCTATTATATATCACAATATGTGTGATATAGAGACTATTGAGTATATAAAAGGTCTTTTCGAGGTGGCTACGGACCATATGTTGATTGATATGAAATACCTAGGTTTCCATATCAAGCCGTGTGGATATAAGGTGGTGGATTGGATGTGGCTTGCAGATCAAATTTTCAAAAGAATATCGGGCTGGGAATATAGATGCCTATCATTAGGAGGCCGTATTATCTTGGCACAAACTGTTCTAGTGCAGTTGACTGTATACTGGGCACATCTCTATCATATTCCCATAACTATTGTGAAATGCCTAGAGAGTATTATGGCTAATTTTATATGGTCTGGTAGCAGGGACAAATAAAAATCCATTTGGCAAAGATGTCACAAATCACACTTCCAAAGCATATGGGTGGATGTGGCATTTATGAACATGAGACGCTTTGGTTGGGCATTATTGCTCAAATCATTATGGAGGGGGATATTTGGTGAAGGTTCCTGGAGTAAGATCATCAGGCACAAATACCAAAAGGAATAAGGTTTCCGGATATGGTATCGCAGAGGATCTATTGGCATCTCAATAGGCTCGACCATCTGGAATAGTTTCAGGAAGATAGATAAACTTTTTTTATAGACCCTTGCTTGGAACATTGCTATAGAAATATTTGGGCACATCAACCCCAACTCACATGTCAATGGTATTAGGGTTCATCAACCCCTAAAATAGTTGTTTTATGCCCTAAAGAAACTTAGTCATCTGAATTATTCATTCCCCAAAAGTTCCATCACAAAAATCATTCAGAAAGTGCCTAAAATGAATCATTGCTGAAAGCCTTGTGTTAGGGTGCTATGCATAGCAGGTACTGCACTGTCAAAGTGCTATGCATTGTATTTTGGCCCTCTAGAAGGTGTGATGGGCGAGGTAGGACAAACTTCCAGGAGAGTTTGAGAGTTAGTTGCTCATGGAAACTTCTAGAAACTTCTCCTGTGCCACCTACCCCTCTGAGTTCGCCTAAGGATGACTAAAGGAATTAGGAAACCACCTCCAATTCCCTCTTTCATGGAACCAATTCCTAAAAATAGAAAGGCATTCATCATCCCCATTGATGACTGAACCTCCTGCAATCTTCTATAAAAGGAGATCTCTCATCCAAGAGATTAGGAGGCTAAATTATTATGAGTTGTAAGGAAGTGCTACTAATTTCAGTATTGAGGTGAGAGCACTGTGTTATTGTTGGTATGTTCTTGCTGATTCATGAGGTGAAGAAAGCTTGAAGCTGGGAGGATGGCGCTGGATCAGACTTCTTATGGGTTGTAATTTTCCTTGTTATCAATAAAGTTCTTCAAGATTTTTCCCAATTGATTGTGTTAACCGTAAATGCATTCATTTGTTTATCATATTTCTGATTCTATGATATTTATGCTGTGATGGATCATTATGCTTTGACAGGTCTTTGTTTCTATAGTTGTGCAGGTACTCTCCAAGCGTGTTAAGTACGGGGAGGAGTTACGAGATCGACCAAAAGAGAGGGAGATCAAGCGAGGATTCAAGCGAAAGTTACACGTTGGTCTTTCATAATCTCCCTCTTACGTATTACTCATAGGAAAGATAGTGAATTGCTTTCACTGTTGTTTCTAGGTTAGCTACTAAACCTAGAGGGATAGCATTTCTTAGAAATATTAGTTTTCCCAGAAACAAACATGGGGTCGGGAAACGACATTATTATAGGATCTGATCACTTACTAGGCTATGGGGAGGATCATCACATACTGGAGGCTTTTATTAGTTTTTTAAATGGTCGTGGGATTTTTTTATGGAGCCAAGTCATTGACTCATGGAGGGGTCTGTGTCCTTCTTGGAAGGGGGTGCATGAGCTGGGTTTGTATGGTCAAATGGTAGTGGTATTACAACAGACTTGCACTCTCATGAACTTCAGTGGCATCTGTTGTGAGGACATCTGTGACCTCCTTGTATGGTTTGGGAAGATGAAAGGGGGGAACATTATGGTGGCTAATGCATATAACAACCTCTACAGAAGGGAGTCCCAGCAAATGGAGATAAGTCAGTTCTACCAATTTTAGAAAACAAACACTCCCAACAAAATCATCCTCTTTTCTTGGTTGGTATGCCGCAACAAAACTTCCACTTGGGATAATCTTCAAAAGAGGAATTGGCATGGGTCGAGAATCTGTGTCATTTGCAGAAACGCAGAGGAGAACAATGTTCATTTGTTTCTCAGATGCCCCTACATGGTTCATCTATGGAAAAAATGCCGCATACCATTGGTTTTCCATATATCAGTATTGACAATGTCTAGAATTGCATGACTTGGTGGAGTTCTCAGAAAACTTATTGGAGAAGTATTCCTCCTACACTATTTTGGATGATCTGAAAATGGAGAAATAAAAAAAATTGAGAACTCACAGGACAATTTTAGTTTAGTTTATGATTGTACTATTTCTTCACATGCCATGGGTTTTCCACATGATAATGGGCCCAATGGATAACCCCGTAAGAAATCATGCTCGAGAATGATATACCCAGTTGGTTTTTTTGACGGGGCAACATAGAAGAATACATGTGGATGTGGATTTTGGATTGGGATATCCAAAGAACAGGAATTTTGTGTACATTGGCAGGCGGGCACTGGTTCGAATACAAAGGCAGAAGCAATGGCTCTATGGGGTCTGTTATGGTTTTCACACTTTCTTAATATCCCTGAAATTCATATTTTTGGTGACTCAAAATCCATTGTTCAGCATGTTCTGGGTGATGCTAAAATTGAACAACATACACTCAGGGGATGGCTCAGGAAAATTGACAATCTATGGACTTTATTCTGGAATTCCTTGATTATGCATATAGGTAGGGAATTCAATCAACAAGTTGATCGATTGTCAAAGGAGGGTCTGTTGGCGCAACTAGATGGTATGCACATTATGGTCAAGATGGGAGACACTACAATCGACGCGAGAGTGTTTCCATTCCCTAGGTGACTATTGTTGTTATGTTGTTTTATATTTTGACATTATATGCTTATCTTATATATGTTTGTACATATACCTGGTTTTTTTCTTACTACTGTAGCATTGATGTTTATAATATGGAATATGTAGAACATATGCTTTCCCCTCATGTAGATCTGATACGGCTTCATAATTGTTACATATTTTTGTACACTGTATATGTGGCCAAGCTTTCTGGGCCATCTCAACTGATCTATTGGATTATATGATGTATGATGTTTGGATGGTTTGCAAATTTCTCACGCAAGAATATTGTGTTGTATCTGATATGGCATCTTGGAATCTCCCTATATGTAATTTGATCCCATATATATATATATATATATATATATATATATATATATCTTGCATTTTTCTTGCTGACGTTAAGTACATGTCAAAAATAATAAACATAAAGTTGCAACCACCTATTTAATGAGATGCAGCAGACGTTAAGTACCTGCCTTAAGATTTTTTTAGTGCAAACCTTATTCACAAAGCTTATTCATAACTTATTTAGTATGAAAATTAAAATCATCAATTTGATGTGACCAATGTGCTATTGGCTAGTTAATCCATACAATAAGTAATAACATGTTCAATCTGAAAGTCAATCAGATTACGGAAAAATAAATTAAAATACTATCTAAAAATACTAAATTCCGATGTGCAAAGTTAAACAATAGAAACTTTACAAAATTTTGGAGTCAACCTCAAATTAATATAAATTTAACCAAAAACTCAATACAATATCCTATTCACTACCACAAAAATAAAAAAAAAAATCAATACAATATCCTACTACATAAAAAATAATAATCACCTATCACCTATCACATACATATGCTAATCAATACCCATCACATACATTTAGTAATTAAAGTATTTATTAATTATATATATAGATAAACATGTTCACTTGTATGAATCCTCTTAATCCCTGGTATTGTCATTTAGCAGTTGAAGCGTTTATTAATTTATATATATATATATATATATATATAAAAGAAAGCCAGCAATGTCACTTGTATGCAGCCGTAAGTTTTTCAAATTCCAAGGCCGAACAAGGTCACCATCATAAAGAGGAATTAAAAATAAAAACCGCATCCCATCACCACGTACCAATGGAAAATTGTTACCCTCTGTTAAGGTACAAAAATCAGATACGCTCAACCTGTTTTTATAAACAATCAAAAATCTGGTACGCTCAACCTGTTTTTTGAAAAGTCTGACCTGGGCAATTTTATTTTATAAAATTTCATATAAACTCTGATACTTTCAAAAATCTGATACTCTCAACTTGTCTTTTATAAATTCTCATATACGCTCACCCTGTTTTAATGAAGACTCAAAAATCTGATACGCTCAACTTGTTTTTATAATTCTCATATAAAGAAGTGATGCGAAGCTGACAATGAAAAGAAAACAAATGCTGTGGAAATAAGATTTGGTCAACCAAACAAATATAATTAGTGCCATCTTTCATTTTCTTATCTATAATGATTTGCAACGAAGGGAATTGGTCAGGGGTTGCCCAATCTCAAACATTAACCGACATTAACAGTCAAAGTCATCTAAGTCATTTTTAAGTCATATATATACTAGAAATCTATTAGGATCTTTCTTTATTTTGGGAATGGTAACTAAGTTAAATTAGATTCTAGAATGAATATATATATATAATAATTTTATGATTATAAAAAAAAATTATTAATAATTTCATGATTCTATAAAAAAAAAAAAAAGGTTTTATCAATAATTTCATGATTATTGATTTGTATTGGATCATTATATTATTTTTCATCTATTTTTATGTTTTCAAAAAGGAAAAAATTGGAGGAATCATCTTGTAAGGTCATTTTAAAAGTGGGTTATAGTTGGGACAATTGGGGTATGAAACCTTCTAGAGCCATTTTGAGGCAAGTAATGTATTTTAGGGTAAAAAAAAATCTCTTGTGCCAAATCCTTTAGTGTTTTCTACACTCATAGCCCTTTCCACCTGCATAAGATTTATGTCAATCAAAATATATATGCAAAAGTTATGCCTCTTGCAAGTTGACGTATTGTTGATCACCATGGTATGAGAGGATGCCATGATGTCAACCCCCTTTACTCATGCATATAGGGATAGCCAAATGTGGACTCTCAAGAAGACTCTAGAAGGTCCAAAACTATAACTCCAGTTGAGGGTTAAGGGAGTTAAATCTTACCCTCTAGTTGCCTATCAATTTATGTTAAATACGAGTCCACTAGGAGGAGTTGGGGTTCCATTATATGCCATTGTAATTTGTTCTATAGTTGAGTAGAGAAAATAGGAGTGGAAATTAGATAGTATAATTGAGGGGGTCAAAGTTATGTATCATACTTATAGGGCATAGGTCTCATATAACTCTATACAAAGTATTTCTTCCTTTGCACTTGCATAATTCCATACTAGAGAAAAGAGAGCAGAGTGGCCTCACTTCCAGTTGTGTTTTATCTCATAAGGGTTCCTCAGGGTTAAAAATTTTGTCTATTTTGGATGTGAGTGTGTTTATTTCTTTCTATTTTCTATTTCTTGAATTTCAACTATTTCACTCATTTTAAGCAATAAATCAACTATTACAAATTTTAAGATCTACAAGAAAATTAATAGAACAGTTTTCCTTGCAAATATTTGAGCTAGACACACTTGACAACCCTTCTATACTTTATGAAAGTAACAAATATTTTAACCACCCTAATGAAAGAAAAGTGTACTTAAGGTAGGGCATGGTTATCTCATGATTAAATGTGCATGGCTATCTCATGATTAAATGTAATGGCAATAGAGTCAACTCAGATGGGAACATGATCCCATTGAATTTCTATGAATTAGTGTTAGTCTCATTACACAATGATTGGTAGTAGAGGTTAATGTCATTTTGGTTGTTCCCCACATTTTTTTTCACACTATAATGATATTCTTCTTTTATATAAATGGCCCATAGAATATTATAGGATGGGGATTTACTCTGGTTATAACAAGCCCAAGATCCATAAGCTTCATCCTTATTCTTAGTGTTACCTTCCATGATAAGGATACATAGATTATACAAATAATTGTAGCTCCAAACCAAAACTCTAATCCCCTTTTTATTTTATTGTAGTGAGCAATCCTCGGAGTACTTTTGGATAGAAAATTTATGTTTTTTGCTATATGAAGGTCTTTAGGATTCGTAATACAATAAATTTCATGGAACATTTGATTAGATATAGTCCTAGTATTCGTTTCTTCGAACCATATTTATATGTTTCCTAAAAATATCTCTTTTGTAACCAACCTTCTTGATTTTATGGTTATAATGTTCCTTGAAATTTTCTTTGTAGCAAAGTAATTATTCAATGAATAATAAAAATAGGCCAAAATCCAATGTTTTTGTTGCTATAGACAACAAAATTTGACCAAAGGTCAGGGTAGAAGTGTCTTTAAAATATTGACACAGATTGGGATATGATACCAATATAAAGGGAATATAGTTCAAGTATGGGAATACACACACATAGACACAAATATATGTACAATAATATGTGATACTGTGTATTAATTTACATTGAATGGTCACATGTATGAATAAACACAATTTTTATACCTATACCCTTTGAACATTCTTATTATTATATGTAATTTATGGTTATTACAACACGGGTAAAATTGCACTTGACATAAAATCTTGTCATACAATTCGTGCTACCATGTGGTAGTCTCCCTGCATGTAGCACTTGTCAAACCTTCACAACCCAACATGCAAACCATCTGTAGAATCAACTCCATATGGAAGCGATGATGTAACACCATAATGCAACAATTAAGACAATCTAGAGTGATGCAAGAATAAACGTTATATAACATCACACTACATTTTACAACATGTATGCTCTTTCTCTCTCTCTCTCTCTCACACAAACACACATATGATAATGGAGGTGGTGATGGTGGTTATTAATATCCACCGAGACCACTATTGGTGTATTAGGCATTTTAAAAGGTAATAAATTAATTAGTTTGCCTAAAATTATTATCTTTGTGGTTGTAAATATTTAAGCAGAGTATTCCTAAATCACCATAATTTTGATGGAAAGAAAGGTTATAAAGGTTGATATTGTAAAAAATACTTTGATATTGAGATATAGTGTGGGTTTATGTAAATGTTCCAAGAGAAAGTTATTTTCATTGTCAACCTTCTTAATGTTACAAAAAAGATAAATCCTTTCAACCTACAACGTTTAGGAATTGTCCAATGCCATGTTTGGCTATGGAGTTTGTGAGAGTTTGTTCATTTTAGCAAAATTGTTTTTCTTCTTTGTGCTAGTTAAAATGCAGGCATGATTTTAATCTTGTAGATTAGGGTTGATAATATCCTTTTTTTTAACAAAATGGTTTCTTTGTATTATAAAACCTTGGTTGCACGGCCAAAATTGTTCACATCAAAATCGACAAAACTTGCTTCAGTAGTATCAACTGCTTCTATATTCCAAGATAACCAGAGTAATACTTTCTTGGCCTGGCAAGCCTTATGGGCTAATATTTTACATTTATATTTTCCATATGACAAAATTGACCCAAAAATACTATATATTTCCAATGCATTACAAAATAAAGTTAATCAGCCTTAGTTCAGATGGCTTCCTTGCTGATAAGTCATTTCCCCTTGCTCGTTCCTACTTCCTATGCTCCATCGCTAGTGATCCTTTGCTGCTTATTAGAAATGGGGTCTAAAAATCTAGCTACAAGGTCGGTTTCCAACTTGATCTACATATTATCCACCTTCACCCCCATGCTTTCTAATTTGGTATTAGTGTGCTATGCATTGACTACTTTTTCTTTCTCTAGCATCTCCACTCTCCATGTGAGGAGGTTTATTCCCCCCCATAATAAGTTTGAATAAGAATTCCACAACTCTCTTCCACTATTTGGGCTCAATGTCTAGAGGTTTCCCTCCCACGGATGTCATCACTAAACTTCTCAACAAAAAAAGCTACAAAAAAGACACTCAAAAGGAAGGAATACAGTTGCCCCAATATGCGTTAAAGATTACTTAAATAAGCAATCCAATTTCCTTCTCCATCAAATTATCTCCTTCGTAACTATTAATGCCTGTGATTCATGGATCCTCGTGCTAATTAAGAAATTGTTCTACCCCAGGAGCTGCATTAACAATCCTTTCAAGTAATTTGTAATGGCACAAGGTGAAGATTGCCTCTGTATCTTCATCATTAATAATAGTGGATAGAATGCCATCCTCCCAAAGATGGAATTTTCCCAATTTTCCATGGTTTGTCCACAAGGAAAATGAAGAGAAATGGAGGTCTCCCCGAGTTACCAAATCACCAATTTTCATCCAAGTGGATGCTTAACACGTCCCTCTTCCCATCTGTCTGTCATGCAAAATTTTTCAACCAAAGATTTGAGAACCTAAATATTCCATCATTGATGACCCTAATATCCATATTTTTCATGATTATAATATGGTATGGGAGCGAATCCCTTGTCACATCCATTTAATTCAATCTTTCCCTCCCCTAATTTTGATCTCCAGTCCGCCATTTCATTAACCCCCTAGTTTAGATGGTGAAGAACATGGACTATGGACAATTTTTCAAAAAAAAAACATTATTTGGAGATTAATCCTTTTCACCACTACAGAGCACAAGGGATTTGTTGTATGGTTGGAGTTTGATAACATTCTGATCACAAGCATAGAGTCCCCAAGAATAATAATTTCCTTGATGCCTTAACTGTAGGCAATATCCAAACCTTTCCATAACACTAGAAAATTTTCATTATTGTTGGCGGTTGGACCTAATCCCCATGCGTATCTGATTACATCTTGTTCATCAGGTCAATATATTAACCATCCTACTCCTACTGCCCGTGGGTTCCCTTTTGTAGTGCCATCAAAGTATAATATTTCTGATGATTGCATGTTTTTCCAAGATTGAAGTTCTTCTTGATTGAATCTTAGAAACTAAACTTTTCTTATGTTTTGATGAACTTTGAAACTTCTATAATGATCCAAGGAAGTTGTGATGTTTATCCAACTCCTCTCGAGCTACGATAAGCCTTCTATATCAGAGTTATTGAGTCTTCTCAAGGAGAGTGATTCAAAGAGAAATATCAGGGTCTTATTGGTAGATCAGGAAATAAAGGGGGTTTCGCCTTCAAAAATTACTTTGTTTCTTGTAATCCGTATAACCCAACCTAAAAAAATTGGTATAGTTTTCCATGCCCTCTTTATGATGGGAGGCTAAAACCTTCCTTGTGGTGTCCAATTAACAAATATATCATACAAATTTGGGGTAATGGAAAAAATGTACAAGGCCTTTTCAATTGCCTGTCTCCACACAACAAGAGAGAATGGACATTCATCAAATAAATGTGCTATTGTATCCTCTTCTCCCTTGCAAAGAACGCACCAAGAAGGGCCTTATATACTTTTTCACTTTAAGTTTTCTATTGTAGGAATAACCCCCACGAACCAATGTCCAACAAAATGCCTTAATCTTTGGAATGACATCCTTGTTCCAAATCACCATATTTCCAATTGTGCAGGAAAGGTGAGCTTCCTCAAAAGATAATTATATCCTTCCTTAACTGTATGTTGAGCTGATTTTCTAGATCTCTAGGTTTTTAAATATTTGTAGCCTTCATCTATGGGTGCAAGATATTTCAAAAGAGGGATCATTGATTCCCACTTTGATGCAAATGTTGGGAAAGACCATGAAAAGCCCAACCCTTCCATATACTACAATCATCCGAAATTGAAATATCTTTTAGTCTTATTATCCCCTTGTCCTGTATCCAATTAGTGAGGGGATGTAATTCGCCAGAGGAAGAGAGAAGGATGAATGGAAGGTAATTCTCCTTCCACAAACTGATCTGGACCTCATTCCTGACCTGTGAACCCAGAATTTTTATAATGGGAGGGGATTCCTTTTTAGACAATCTCCAAAATTTTGAGTCGCTACTTATCCACTATGCATTATCAGCCCTTAGTAACTAATATTCGTGGAAGTATTTTTTTAAGAAATCCTCTTTCCACAACTCCTTGGAATCAATAATCAAATTCCAAACCAGTTTTCCTCCCAGGGCTATACTTACCATAATAGGGTCCCTGATCTTTGGACCTCCTACTTCTTTAGGAATTCACATTGTGTTCCAATTCACTAAGTGGAACCTCTTATCATCGTTTTTCCCCCTTATCAGAGAAATTTCCTAAGCATGATGCTGATTTGTTTTTGAATTTGTGTCTATGCTAGAAGCTGAGAGAAAAGGTAGATTGGAAGCATCGAGAGTACAGACTTGAATAAAATTTCTTTTCCTACCAGATTCGGCAAGTAATCCCCCACCCATCGATTTTATTTTTTAATTTTTCCAAAAGTGTGGGTATCCTAAGGAGATGGGAACTCCCAAATACTTGAAGGAATTCTATCCATGTTGAATTAGAATGCCCAGGGTTGATGTTATATCCTGCAACACTGTTTCCGATCAATTCCAATTGTAAAGATGGCTCTTCCTCTTGTTAATAAAGCCTCTTGAGAGCCCCAAATAAGTGGTGAGTATCCTTTTAAACCTAACAACAATAATTTTGGAGGCTCCTAGCAAAAGAATGGTATCATCTATGAATTTTGAATGGTTAACGTCTTTGACATTCTAGGCAATGGAGAGACCTGGTAAGGCTCTGGGCTCCCAGGATTTCTCAAGGTTTCTGTATAGACTCTCCGCTATAAGAATGTATAACAAGGGAGAGAGCGGGCAACCTTGCTGGAGACCATTGAAGCATTTGAAAAAGGGGGCGGACCTACCATTGATCAAGGGAGAAATCTAAGGAATACCAATATAAGAATTTATCCATTTAACAAAATCCTCGTTGAATCTGAGTTTTTCCATGATGAGGAAAATGAAAGGATGACTTACTCGATCAAACACATTTGTCATATCTAGATTTATAAAAAAATATTGATTCCTTTCATTCTTCGCTCGTATGGATCACCTCTCGAACTAGGATGATATTGTCCAAAATGTGCCTGTGCTTGAGAAAACCACCCTAATTTTCTAACATCAATCTTCATAAAACCCGCTTTAATCTCCCAACTATAATTTTTGTCAAGATTTTGTAAGAGTAATTGCATAATTAAATGAGATGAAGCCTATTGAAGGTTGCAACATTAGTATCTTTTGCGATTAAATATAAGAACACAGAGTTCATCCCCTCTCCAACCTTTCCTTTTACTTTGGTCTAGCTGATCATTCTAATCATGTCTTTCTTGATCAATATCCAAAAGGATCAATAGAAACTAATAGGCAAGTCATCAAGTCTTGGGGCCTTTTTCCATTGACGATATTGCTTCAATTACCTTGTCCTCCTCAATCTCTTGCATTAATAAATGATTCTCATCTTTTGTGATCTCTGAAAGGAAGGGGGAAAGGATTCCTCAACCTTGCTTCAATTACCTCGTCCTCCTCAATCTCTTGCATTAATAAATCATTCTCATCTTTTGTGATCTCTGAAAGGAAGCGGGAAAATAATGAATAAATAGACCAAAAGTGAATGAAGGATTCCTCTTTTATCTCAGAAAATTTGGAGATCGGAGGCTTACCTTCTCGAGTTATTTACCTCACCCTATTTTGTAGCTCCCTTGCTTTGGTCTATTTGTAGAAGAATGAAGTATTCTAATCCCTAAAATTTAGCCATATGCTTATGGATTTAAGCCTCCATTACTCCCCATCATTCTTATTCCTAGAAGATTTGGGTGCCTAAAATATTCTCCCTTTCAATATTCCAATCCTCTGCCGTGTCATTCTCCATTACATTGATATGTTGCTCCAATTATTTCATCAGTTCTACTCTTCTCTTTCCTAGCAAAACATACAACTCCTTTGCCCATTTTCTTAAAGCTTTCTTCACTGACTTTATTTTGGATTTCCCATACAAAGGTCAATGATCTGTCATAATTTTCTGACCATGCTTATGATATCAGCTCACTAACCCCCTCATCTAGCATCTAGTCTAGATTAAATCGAAAGGGGATAAACCCTAGGTATTCCTTTTCCTCTAGAACTAGTGATATTGGTTAGTGATCAGACTCACCCAAGGCCAAGATGGATTAAAAGGGATCTAGTCCCTATAGGATCCATGATATGTGAATTAGGAATTGATCTAGTCTTGCTACGATATGTCCCACTCCAACTCTTTTATTTGACCATGTGAACTTTCCTTTTCGAGGCTTAATATCAATTATGTCCCACTTTGTGATGAGGTCCTCCATACTATCCCTAAAAGGGTCTCAAACTATATTCCCACCTTTGCTCTTAGAGGAAAGAAATGTGGTATTAAAGTATACGCCTACACCATAGTTATGATTCCAGTTGTTGTTTATTAGTGACAAGAGCTTGTCATATAAGTTTAGCTTCTCCCTATATGTGGAGGGTCACAAACGTTTATTACTTTGAACCTTTCATTTGATTCCTTATTTTCAAATACTACCATAATACAATTCATATTTTTTACGCATTCAACCATTGTGAAGTGTCCTCTGCTTCAAAACATACCCAAAGAACCTAAATCTCCTTGCGAAATTTGTCTTACTCCTTCACTATCCATCCAAAATATTTTGGGCACCTTCATTAGTTCACCTTCTTCTAATTTCATGACCTACAGAAAGAAGATTGAGGGTTTTTTATACTTAATTATATCCCTTATCAAGAGAGCTTTAGAGGGTCCTCCCAAACCCCTTATATTCCAAGATATTAACTTCATCAATTGGGGGGTGAAATAGATTTGGAACGACCCTATGATGTTCCTACTACGCCCTTGCATCTAGAATATTTTAGTAGATCTGAGACTTGAAATTTATTTCCCAGTTTCATGTTCTATTCGGCTTCATATTCCCCGATCTCCCGCTTTTAGTGTCTTCCCTTCTTCTTGACATTACTCACAGTCTCTTGATTGCTAGAATGGTGGCTTCACTCAATGAACCTATGAAATATCATGTGCATTCTTGGCATACTAAAAAATACCCTTAATTTGACTACATATTGGAAAATGCATCTAAAAATCACATTATTTAATCACCTACCAATACGTATCCAATTAATCTTCCCAATTTAAAAAAGCCATACTTTCTCTAGATATTACAGGTACCCATTTTTTCATTAACATTTTTTATACCCCTTTATATTTTTTCATTAACTTTGATCTCCATTTTTTATACCTACAAATATAAAAACCCTTTACCATATTATGTATTTTT
Organism: Pinus tabuliformis; assembly: GCA_031772625.1. Taxonomy (NCBI): domain Eukaryota; kingdom Viridiplantae; phylum Streptophyta; class Pinopsida; order Pinales; family Pinaceae; genus Pinus; species Pinus tabuliformis. The sequence continues at coordinate 1,114,167,863 of CM062809.1, forward strand.
TTTCCTCAATACATATCCCCCAATATTAATGCACATGTGACAGATTCTTAGTTATCATTTTCCTTGGACCTTCCTAGGACTCTCAAATGTCTTTTGTAGGGGATGATGGCTAGGCTAACTAGAAAATAACTAGCCCCCCCTCCCTACATTGGGAGTGATCTAATGCGATTAAGGTTGGGTCTCAATAGGGTTGATCTCCTTATTTATCTTACTTATTTCCCTATCTTTTAGGGATTTTTTTACAATTTCCTCCTCTTCATGTTCTGGAAGGAGATCATGAAATTCCAACTAAGGTGCTTATAGAACTATAAATCCATGAATGGGTTTGCAAAGTAAGATGAGCGTTAATGTTCTAGTTTGTCTTCTCATTATTTTATGGTCCTTTTTGTTTCCTCCTTTTTTATGGGTATTCTATTGTTCAAACTGATTTCCTTCAAGTGTTTTATTCTATGTATTTTTGCAGCCCATGGGAAAATTCCCATACTCATGGTAGACCCTAAATTTAAAGGGGAACTTCTCATAGTTAAGAATTTGACAATGCTTACACCCTCCCATTGTAACAAATATTTTTGTCGATAACTCTTTCTCCAAATCAACCTCTACGTAGATCTTGGCACAGATGAATTAGCCTCCCTCTAGTTCAGCTCTATCAATGTATTTTCCAATGCCATTTCCAATGACATGAAGACAATCATCGACCCAACAAGATAGTGGGAGGCAAGGAAGCTTGACCCATAAAAGGAAAATATTAGGAATATGTTTAGGTGGATCAAAGTGTAGGGACCATCTATTGAGATACATTCCCCTATTTCTGAAGAAATAGGGACCATTTTGTTGAGAAATCATGGGAATCTAGAGTTAACAATTTCTCTTATTGATAATTGCTTGTGATATACTTTTACTTCCTAGATTATAGTCTTTTCTTTTTTAGCTTATTAATGTGTTCTCTTCATCAAGACAATTACCAATATGCACAATAAAAGACAAGTGATAAAGTATGTAGGCTTCTCAGCCAGGGCCAAAACCTCTCATTTCTTGGGAGGAAAAGCCGATCAAAATTATTCTTCTAGATCTTCAATTGATAAGTACCAAGACCATGATGTAGACCCTTAACTCTAGCATCCTCCCAAGAACCTTGTCACTAGCCTTGATGCTCTGCCTCTTCCCTTTGCTTGACCTCGAACTACTCTCCTCAGCGTCTTCTAGAGAATCTTGGTCTTTATCCTTCACACTGATTCTTCTTGACTTCCTCTAAATAAACTCGGTCTCTGTGATATCACTAGATTACTCTATAGAATATCATTCTATAGATCTCTATCTCAGTCTCCCAGAAGAATCCTTCCTTTGCTACCCCAAAGAAACTTCTCCTTCGCTGTTCGAGAAGTAACCTCCTCTTCACTTCCCTAGAAGAGTCTCTTCTTTTCTACCCAGAAGAAACCTCCTTCGTTGCTTGCCCAGAGGACTCTTTTTTACCCCAAAAGAAGCCTCTCTTTGTTGATCCTAGAAGAAAACCTACTTCGCAAATACCCAAAAGAATCTTCTTCATTATCCTTTCTTTGCACTTCTCATGACCCATTATTCGCACTTATGTTTCATTGAATTCAAGTCGAGTTTCTTATCGAATGTGTCTCTTCAAGTGAGGCCAAGTTAGGCTATTTATACACCTCCACACATTTCCTTTAGGCTAACATGTTCACTTGAGGTTAGGCCGACTTCATCTAGCATATTCTTCCATTGTTGTAGGCTGACTTGAAGAGGATATGTGACAAGGTCTCGGAGGATACTTTACATAGACAAGTTTGACCGTTTATAAAGTGTAACATGACTTAATTACATGACAATGACTCTAACATATTATGACTAGATGCCAAACAAATCCTAAAGACTCTCAAAGGGAGTCTTAACTCAAAAACAAAATCCCTTGCTCATGAAACCCATGAAGCAAGTCAATACAATAATTTGAATTTTTTTGCTTTACATATTATTACATAAAATCATAATTACATGTCATTATGAAGACCAAACCTAGTTACACTTTTCAACACATTTCTAAAAATGACTTCCTTGAGCTCGATCAAGAAGGAAAAGAATCCATTCTCGACGAAAAGAACACCCAAATTCCACTTCATTTTGTCTTTCTAGTTCTTATTCATCCATAATTCCATTGTTTTGAGGGAATTCCACATCACAATGAACTTCCCCACTAGAGCACATTATGTGTATGTCAAAGTCAAGTGATAGAAAATTAGAGGCATCACCATCGATGAGATTTCCTCCATAGGCTTGATGAACTTCGGCGGGTTATCCTTGAACCGCTTCTTTGTTAGGATCAAGGTGATCAACACCTATCAGGCCACTAATTTATCTATCAGAGTGGGAAGATCCCCCTCCAGACTGACCATCGTGAGTAGGTGAGATGGGGGGAGTTGCAGGCATCTAGTGTTTCAAAGAGACAACGAATTTTGTACATTGAATTATTATTAAATGAAGAAATAAAATGAAATATATCAGTTGATAATATCCTTTTTTTCCAAGGAAAAGATGTGTATTCCTATTGAAGGAGAATAAATGATACAATCTATAGGTGCATGAGCATAGACCAAAATTTCCTCCTGGATCTAGGAACTAAGGAAAATTTTGTTTACATATATCAAAAGAAAACATTATCATCTATAAGGACTACTCAAAAAGGTTAAACAATATTTTTTTGACTCATCATCTACCACTCTAAGAGGTGAGGAACAATTTATAAAGTTTCTAGTTCTTTCCTCCAAAACCAAGTTTGTAGGATTGAATCACCAAAACCCCTTTCCTTAGGGCTTTTATCCCCAACACTTCTTATATGATCTGAAAATCACTCGTGAGTGACCTCAGTTAATTAATTAATAAATGGAGGTATTACAGACTCATGTGTTGGTGTGTGTCTATGTTATTTCAAGCAACAGATCGATCAGATTGCAAAATACGCAGACACTGGAAGAATGGAAAATAGTAAGAGAAATACAGTAAGCAAATGCAAGAACACAATAGATTTAATAAGTAGTTCACCCTATTCTCCAGGGCTACATCTCCAGTCCAGCTTTCAGTGGTGGCCTTATTTTATTGTGTCTTTAAAGCAAATATTTCAATGAGGAGCTCAGTTTGAGTCTCCTGAAACAGATAATGCTTGGTAGGGTGGTTCTTGGATTCCCCAAGCCACTAGAATGCACAAACTCTTCTCCTTTCCAAGTCTTGACCTCTCTGGTCTTCAATGGGAGGAGCCCAATGTGGTTCTCAATTCCCGATAGATCCTCATAGGGATTTACTTGAACCTCTCAAGCCTTTTGTCTGCTCGATGTTGCCTTAGGTCAACTCGACTCTCTGTTTTCTGCTTCTTGCTTCACTGTCTTTCCTTTGCTCTCACTCTCTCTTTGTCTTCGTTTTCTTCTTCTCTCTTCGTGTTCTATTTTCTGTATGTTCATGGCTTAAAGCCAATCTATCCTTGACTATTCGATTCCTCTTCTGCCCCTTCGGATCGCCTGTAGCTGTTCGCTTGGAGTTCCCTGCCTCTGCATCATCGCCATTGTCCACAGGGAAGTGGACACTTGTCCTCTCACGAACTGCGCTAACTCTTCCTCAACGGTTCAGTAATTCAGTTACATTGTGGAATGACTCATCCGCCAACTCAACGGTCAAATTAGGCTTCAGAATTTTACATGCCGCGGCTTAATTCCCATGTCAAATCTGATTTCTCCATCAGGCACAATCTCCGCCGTTAGATCTGGAGCCCCTATATCCTACGATATTCGCTCATTTTGCACGGTTGACTTGCTCGACCATTAGCACGCGAGGAGAGGTGGTTTTCTCTCTCATTCGCCGAACATGCGTCGTGCACTGAATGGAATCACTCGTTTTCAGCCAAATTTGCTTACCGCCCAAGGATGCCTCCAATATACCACCAGTTTTGGAGCGCAGGACTCGCCTTTCACCTTAGCACTTTCCTCGCGGTTTCCCAGATTTCCATGTGACTGAGTGCTCGAGGCATTTCCTTCTCGAGGGGTTTTACCCAGCGCTAATCGCGCATTAGAAATGGCCTCCGTTTCCCAATCCGAGCTTCCCAACTGCCAGTTTTTCCTGCTGCGCAGTCTCCATGGGCCTCGGTCAGTGTGCATTGACCAAGGCCCTCGTCGTTCCTTGCTGGCTGCAAACTGCCACTATCCAGAGGTCTTCCTGATCGCTCTTTGTTCATAAATTTCTAAGGCCTATCCTAATTTGATACAGTCATGGCACTTTGGTAATTCTTCATGGATCCAATTCGGATCATGTCCTTCCCACTGAAAATCTTTTGGACCACCAAAAGTTGGTTTTCAAGCATCGATTAAGTGAGGGTACAATTGTCTCACTTGTCCAATCTCTATCAAATTTGCACTGCTCGGCCTTGAACCCTTGAGCCCAATTATGAGGTACTCAACATCTCCTCTGCGCATCATCCTCACCTTCTTGTCTAGAACTGTGTCTTCCTGCAATTCATTAAGATATTCAGGTAGCAGGTAATTAATAGAAGGAAATTTACTCTGCTCTTCGGGATCCTCAATTAATGAAGGTTCAAACAATCTCAAGCAATCTGCATTTACGACTGAGTAGATGTGCATGTAAGCTGGTAGATCAAGGCGAAAAGCATTCTCATCAATGTTCTCAAGTATCTCGAAAGGTCCATACCTGATAGGCTTTAGCTTCTTACCTTCATCCTACATCCTGTCCTTGTTGATATACAGCCAGACTTGGTCACCAACTTGGAAACTATGCTCTATCCGATGCTTGTCATGCCTTGCCATGTATCTGGCTTGGCTCTTTTCCAGATATTCCTGTATTTCCTGGTGGATCTCTTGGATATGTTCAATGAACCTAGTTTCCCTGTCCACATCACTGTGTCCATCAACTGTGGTATCTTTACCAAAGACAAAATCCAAAGGAGACCTTGGTGTGAAACCAAAACAGGTCTCAAAAAGAGATCTCTATGTAGAAGAATGTTTTGCTCTGTTGTAAGCATGTTGCACATAACACAAAAGTTCATCCCAAAGCTTAAGATGTTTGCTGCAATATCCTTTGAGCAACTGGATCACTGTCTTGCTGACTACTTTTGTCTGGCCATCAGTTTGTGAATGAAAAGCTATGCTTTTCTTCAGTTTGGTGTCCATCAGTTCCCACAGACTTGAACAAAACTTCCCCACAAATGGGGTGTCTCGATCAGATACAATGGAAGTGGGTAATCCAAAATGAACGCATACATGTTCAAAGAACAATTTTGTAGTTTGTTCAGCTATAATCTGTTTATTACAAGGTACCAAAATACACATTTTGCTGAACCTATCCACAACAACATATAGATAATCATGACCTTTCCTAGATTTAGGCAGTCCTCCAACAAAATCCATGGAAACACTTTCCCAAGGGTGAGAAGGAACTAGTAATGGAGTGTACAAGCCTAGTTTTCTATTGTTGGGCTTGCTTTTAGCACACATAGTACACCCTCTTACATATCTAGAAAATGTCTCATTCATTCTTGGCCAATAACAAAATCTTTGTAGTTGTGCAACTGTTTTACTTACCCCAAAGTGACCTGATATCAGAGAAGTGTGTGCTTCTTTAATTATCTTTACGCTTTCAGTTTGTGGAATGCATAACGTCCCATAATGATATAAGAGTCAGTCCTTTAAATGATAATCCAATTCTTCTACTCGTTTGCCTTGACTTAAAGTTGCATATACATCTTTAAAGTTTATGTATTGAGCATATTGTTCAATGTAGCTTTCATGTAGCACAGAATTATGCTTAAGTATAGTAGATGCATTTGTAATAGATCTAGATAACATGTCTACAACTTTATTGTGTATGCCCTTTTTATATGTGATGACTAAATGAAATTTTTGTAGAAACCCATCCATCTATACTGTCTTGATTGTTGCAACTTAGTTTTGGAGTGTAGATATTGAAGTGGTTGATGATCAATATGTATTACTGTCTCTTTGCCCATTAAGTAATGTTTCCACTTTTTCACACTCTGGACTAATGCATACAATTCTTTATCATATGTAGGATAGTTAACTGCTGCAGGATTAAAAGTCTCAGAATGATAACATATGGGTTTACTGTGCTGTGTCAACACTGCTCCCATGGCAGAGTCACTGGCATCTATTTGGATCTCAAATGGTCTTTGAAGATAAGGCAGTGGTAGTACAGGTGTTGTACTAATCTTTTCTTTCAAGGTGTTGAAGGCTTTCTATTGTTTGCCTCCCCACTGAAACACCTTGTTCAATCATATTAAAGCATGTAAGGGAGCTATAATTAAGGAAAAGTTAGAAATGAACTTCCTCCAATATTGTGCTGCTCCTAAGAAGCTTCTAACTTCTGTAGCGGATTTGGGTTTAGGCCAGTTTACAATGACTACCACCTTAGAGGGATCTATCTTCAATTCACCACCCCCTACTATACGACCCAAATAATTCAGAGATGTTTTGCCAAATTCACATTTTGAGAGTTTAACATGAATTTTTTCTCTTTTCAAAACATCTAGTGTCTGCTTAACATGCTTTAAGTGTTCTTCCCACGTTTTGCTAAAAATCAGAATGTCATCCAAATACACAATAACAAAATAATCAAGAAAAGGTCTGAGTGCATCATTCATTAATCTCATGAAAGTAGCAGGAGCATTAGTTAAGCCAAAAGGCATAACTAGCCACTCATACAATCCTTGCTTTGTTTTGAAAGCAGTCTTCCATGCATCTTGTTTTGCAACTCTGACCTGATGGTATCCACTGTGCAAGTCTAACTTGGAGAAATAAATAGCTTCTTTCAATTGATCTAAAAGATCATCTATGCGAGGAAGGGGAGAACGATTTTTTATTCTTATCTTATTCAGTGCTCGGTAATCAATGCACATTCTCCACGAGCCATCTTTCTTTCTCACCAAAACAATTGGTGACCCACATGGTGATGTGCTAGGTCTGATGAACCCTTTCTCGAGCAACTCCTGCACCTGCTTCTTGATTTCAACATTCTCTAAAGTGGACAACCTGTACAATCCAATGTTAGGCAATGGAGCATCTTGCTGCAAAATAATATCTTGTACTATTTCCTTTTTGGGTGGCAAACCTTTAGGTTCTTGAAACAAGATATCATACTCTAAAACAACCTTTTCTAAACCAACTTGTTGTTTAGCATTATAGCCCTCAAATACATTGGTTTTATCATGTTTCTTTTCCTTTACAACCATCAGTAAGAATTGTTTGCATGAATTTATCATTCTTTTCATCTGCCCTAAGTTTATGAGAGTATAATTATTCTTGAGCTTATGAGCTCTTACAAAGTATTCAATTCCATCTTTAACAAGTAGATACTTGTTCTCAACTCTATAGAAAATAACTTTCCTATCATACAAGTAAGGACTTCCTAAAACAATTCCACATATATCCAAAGGAATTATTTCTAACTCAACCTCATCTATAAATGATGACCCAAAAGAAAACTTGAGTTTACACTGTCTAGTCAGTTGTAGTTGTGCTTTATCATTTAACCATCCTAATGGGTATGGTTTCTTGTGAGGTTTAGTTGCTAATCCCAACTTCTTTACAATTGCTTCAGAAATTAAATTTACTTGTGAGCCACTATCAAACAAAGTATCAATCTTTTGATGTTTGGAAATAACTTGAATATGGAAAAGCTCATGTCTTTTTCTCTCATTTTCTTCATCAATAGTAGATTGTGCAGAATTACTAGTAGATGCTTCAGAATTATTACCTCTTATACCTATGGCTGCAATGGTTGTTTCATCTCCCGAGTCTGACCCGGATCTACCGCGATCCACTGGTCTTTATCCACCAACAGATCCTCCATCTTGAGTTTCCACAACTCGAAAGTTTGACCATTAAATTCCTCGATCTCTATCTTTCCATTGCTCGCTATCTTCTTTCACCACTAGAATCGATCTCGCAGATCTCCCACTGAACAGGGTTTACCACAGGCCCTAGCGCAACCCCTTAGCAACAAAGGCGTCCCTTTACATCTCATTACATAAAATCATAATTACATGACATTATGAAGACCAAACCTAGTTACACTTTTCAACACATTTCTAAAAATGACTTCCTTGAGCTCGATCAGGAAGGAAAAGAATCCATTCTCGATGAAAAGAACAACCAAATTCCACTTCATTTTATCTTTCTAGTTCTTATTCATCCATGATCCCATTGATTTGAGGGAATTCCACATCACAGTGAACTTCCCCACTAGAGCACAGTCTTTGTATGTCAAAGACAAGTGATAGAAAATTAGAGGCATCGCCATCGATGAGATTTCCTCCATAGGCTTAACGAACTTTGACGGGTTATCCTTGAACCGCTTCTTTGTTAGGATCAAGGTGATCAACACCTATAAGGCCACTAATTCATGTATCAGAGTGGGAGGATCCCCCTCCAGACTGACCATCATGAGTAGGTGAGATGGGGGGAGTCGCAGGCATCTAGTGTTTCAAAGAGACAACGAATTTTGTACAGTGAATTATTATTAAATGAAGAAATAAAACGAAATCTATCAGTTGATAATATCCTTTTTGTCCAAGGAAAAAATGTGTATTCCTATTGAAGGAGAATAAATGATACAATCTATAGGTGCATGAGCATAGATCAAAATTTCCTCCTGGTTCTAGGAACTAAGGAAAATTTTGTTTACATATATCAAAAGAAAACATTATCATCTATAAGGACTACTCAAAAAGGTTAAACAATATTTTTTTGACTCATCATCTACCACTCTAAGAGGCGAGGAACAATTTATAAAGTTTCCAATTCTTTCCTCCAAAACCAAGTTTGTAGGCATTGAATCACCAAAACCCCTTTCCTTAGGGCTTTTATCCCGAACACTTCTTATATATACCTCCAAACATAAATATAAAAAGTACAATGAAGCAATAGATGAATATTAGTTTCTTCTTGTAAAAACACAAAAGGGCATCATCCTAGACCAATTTTCTCTCAAATTTGTACGAGGTCCCACGTTAACACTAACCCAATCACCACACATCACATGAAATCATTTTATTTTAGTAGAGATTTTATCTTCCAAAGAGCTTTGTACCACTAGTAAAAAGTTGAATTCTCATGGATAAACAAATATTTATAGCCATATTGATCTATGTATTGACCTTAATGGTTATTTCTACCCGAAATAATTTTATTAGACCCCTCAAAGTTGTATACATATGCCCTACTCATATCTTCAATTAGTAGGTTCCAACATTGTACCCATTCATTGTAAGTTCCAACTCAAAGGTTAGAATAGAGGGGAAATTGGAGGATCAGAAGGATCCAAAGGACTACAGTAAAGAACTCAAAAGAGAGTAGCCAAGTCTAAGTGCCTTGAATAATTCATAATGTCTCTTCAAGAAGGAATTAATTGTGGACAACAAGCCACATAAAGGTGAGATTGATGCTTTGAAATAACATCATTGGTTGCAGTAATTAGAGGTTTAGCTTGGTGTTCAAACAAATGAGGAACATAAAATTCCATTTTCTCATTTTAAGGTAGAGGTACATACCCTAAGCTAGTGGGAAATACATATGGAAACCATTAGGATAGAGGAAGATCCTCAAATAACTAAGTGGGACAATTTGAAAACCCTCATTAATTCTCAATTATATTCTAATGAGTATGTAGAGGAACAATGGATACAATGATATTACTTTAGGAAGAGATAGGGGTAGATTGTACAAGATTACACCACAAAAGTTTGAATGACAAAAAATAATGTTGGGTATATCTCTAAAAAACCCAGATGTACTCCTCAAGGATCTGAGGGCTCTATAGAGCCATCTATGAAAGAAAGTGATGTTATTCAAACTCAAAATGGTATATGAGGCTTATGTATAGGAACAGTGCCTTGAAAAAATAGGCCAAAATAAAGGGTTGTAAAGTGGTTCAAAGAAGAAAGAACACAAAGAATATTCCAAGGAAGGGAGAAGAATTGGAAAGGGGGAAGGGACCACAAGAAAATATTCATGTCACTCTAGTGCAAGGATCTTAGAAAACACTCCAATATTGATGGTCACACAGAGGAAAAGCGTTGAAAACTATGCATACAGCTCAACCCAAAGTGATGCAGGGGCATCTATAAAAGCCTGATTGACCAAGAAGTCAAAATTCCTTTACCAAAGGTCTTGGTACCTCTATGAGTGGATATGTTAGGATAGAGTTTGTTTTTCTTGCCTTGTAATTCATTAAATATAGCAAATTGTTGTAATTTGTTTCATTTTCCCAAAATTGGTACATTTTATCCTATCTTTGTGGATCTAGAACAAATGAATGATGTATTCTTTATATTTGTTGAATTAATAAAAAATAAGAAAGTGTGGAATGAGAAAGAGTGATTTTCTTATCAAAGCCTCTAACCATTCCTTCTGCAACCTTTGTTTTCAATCATTAACCAATACTTCTGCAATCTCTCTATTATTATTGGTCATATATATATATATATATATATATATATATATATATAGTTGCAGAGAATTAAACTTACATTGTAATTAAGTGAGTTTTTAAGACTATGTGAGTGGGATGATTATAGGAGTGATAGAGGAGTGTCGACACATTAATAGATCCAAGTTCGAAGCACAAAGGAGAAAATACTTATCTTTTTTAAAACCCAACAAGAACAGTCAATTAAAAATGTTGGGAGAAACAAATCAAGGCTATGCCAGAGGTAAAGAAGACACTTGACAATGCCAGGATGATGTGTCCTAGAAGTTCTTATCCTGGAAGGATGAGGGGAGCACTTAACGAGAATATCTAGGAAAACTAGAGACAGGCTAACATGGAATCCTAGCCAATCAGAGATAAGCGGGATCATGTGGTGTACAAGTGAGTCCAAGAGGACTTGTCCTAGAGGCGGAGGTGTGAGTGCCTTTTTAAAACAAGCAGGATCAGAAATTGATGGACCCAAAGCTAACAATTGACACATAAATCATGGATTTTTTCTCCTAGGGATTCCCTTTGTGCGTTTTTGTGAGCAAGGCAGAATGACTTGAGTCAGGATGACATTTCAACTTTGAATTACATGCTAATACAAAGGGAAGTAGACCTTGGTTATGAGTGGTGATCACATCATAATCACTGAAGGATAGAAGAATAAAGTTGCAAGAGGTAATGTCATTATAAATACTTAAGTTGTGATTTTAATTAAGGTAAGATCTCTTCCTTTGGGAGCTTGTTAAAGCTCAGTTGCAGTGGTTAATTTGGATTTGGCCTTAGTTCTTTACCTTTGGTTTATTTATATAAACCATCTCGGTTATGGTGGTTTGGTTTTGATCATTAAATGGAGGCACATTTATGTTTAAATCGACCATACAACAGTAAAAATAAAGTAGGCTTGCATCAATTGGTATTAGAGCAGATCCTGAATCTACTCCAAGAACAAATAAGTTGATCATCGCACATAGAATTGGAAGAGGTGCTAGAGAACGTCGAAGAGGAAAAATTCATATAGCCAATGTTGAAGTGATGAGAGTTATGCAATGATTGGAAGAAACAATGGCAATGATTGAAACTAGCAACCAGAGGGAACCTGAAGCTGGAGATGTAAGCGAGAAAGAAGAAGAATCTCCAGAGGAAGAAGCAGATGAACATCCCATAGAAACAAATGAAGAAACATTTTTTTATTTAGTTAATTCAAGGAGGGCTTGATTTCATGTCACCAAAATCTCAACATTTCCTAGAGCTACAAGAAAAATTTCAAACCAGATTCAGTCCAAATATGTCCAAACCTAACTTTTTTCAGAGAAATCAAACAACATTGAAGTATTCCATCTTTTACAATTATAATTTTCTCAAGATATACCAAGGTTGTAGTCTTTATCATACATAGTTTTTTTTGAAGAAAAACCTAATATTTATATTACTGAAATGGGATCCAATTCTCTACCTTCAGAGGTTACATGTTAAGCCATCAAACATATTGATGTGGGGAAGGGGAGATCATAATGAAACTCAAGGCATGTGGTGAAAAAATGGAACTTCAAGATTTCAAGAGACTAGCAAACTCTTCATGTAGATTTCAATCCCAACATTAAAATCACAATGTTTTCATCACGTAACCAAAAAAATTCCAATTGGGCTTTTTACTTTGAATTCTGTAATGAATCTAAATGTAATAAAACAACATTGTAGTTTTATACATTGTCTTCAATTATCTTTACAGTAATTCCAATTGTTTTGATACACATTTTTAAGAAACAATTATGTTGTGTTCTAGTGAATGGGAGTGATATTGGTTGCTTTCTCTGTCATCCTAGGTACAAAGAGAATTAACAGACACCATTAGCGAATCGCAAGAGTGTTTTATTTTGGATTTGGTCAAAATTAACCAAACTAATTTTTTGCAGACCCACAAGTAACTAAACAGTGAAATATTAAAACATAAAAAATATGATGCACTTAGTATTATTATCAACGCTATTGAGATTTTAGAACAAAGAGGGAGTCCTATGATTCTGCCTAATTGACATTAGTTAGCACAAGCCTAGTTTTTTTGAGCTTCTCCCTATGAAAAAATGAAGCTTGCTTCTTGATTGGCCAAGGTGCAGGATACCCATCTCAAGTTTTATCAGGTATATTCAGAATTTTCTTATCACTAGCTGCTACTTTCAAACAAGATGTCAACAACCATTCATAGGGTCATCCTAGAAATGGTGCATATTTATCGTAGAACTCTGTTAGAAAAAAAAACATTTTGATTTACAGACATATTTCTTCAAATGAAATAACACAACATTTTGATTGCAGCAAGTATAAGTTATAAACCATATTCCACTGCACTATTATGGGAAAATACACAAATATATACCTTCAAACAAAACCATGCAGCATTATTATTGCAACAACTACAAAATTACAAACCATATTCTAGTGTAATGCACTGTAGATATATTTTTAGATTGTGAAAATCATTGATACTATCAAAGAATCCAAAAATTGACCTTTATCCTCCGTTGTGACCACGTTAACCCATTAAGTATACACGTGTGAATGCCAAAACGATCGGCACCTGCAAATGCTCTTCAACACAAAACGTAATATTTTTTTTCCCCGACCCTTGATACACGTTCACATCTAGAATTTGCCACGTTAAAATCTTTACTTTTGACATATAGATGATAAGCTAGATGGGGCGAGAGGGTGTTTAAATTCCAAGGCAATATTTCGCCAATAATTGGATCAGAATCCATCCAATACTCTTCTAGAATATTTTAGACCAAGTATACAATTTTGCCTATAATATTTTTAATTGAAATAAATTATTTTTCCATGGGTTAATGAGGTTTTGATTTAGTCTAATTAAAAGTAAGGAAATAGTAATTTCTTTTATTTTTTATTTGTAAGCTTGGCAAGACATTCATCATTCATTCATAAAAAAGTAAGATTACATCCATGATTAGATGGTATGGTGGCCTCAATCTGCCCAATGGGAAACCAGATATGTTGGTCACTGTACTGCATTATAAGCCATCCAAAAACAAAATAGTTTAAGATTTTCTTTTAGAGATAGATATGTTTGAATATCCTTATCGTGTCTAATATCTACAATATAGTATCAAAGTCTTCGTATCATGCATTTGTACTTAATAAAAATAGAAAAGCATACTAGACTAGACATACTACTAATCATCGAAAGAGTTTATAGGAGATGGATCTTTTGCGCTCGAGCCTGATAATTCCATTTGAGGGAGACATAGAATATAGTTTTATATACTTCTGAGACATGCATTTTGTTGTTGAATCTGAAATTGGATAAGTTGGAATTCTTTATGAATTTATGGAAGAATAGGGTATGTCTTAGCCTGAACAGTTGTAGGAGTGGATAGGGTTCTTGCTACAATGTTTTTCATGAGCCAATATAGATATATGGTTTTTTTATACTGGGAGGATCGACCTCTGGTATGAATAGGGTCTGGAAAAAACTCCAACCATTCCTCAACATCCAAGTTTTCTTGTGTTTCCTATCGGTTCAAGTCCACTTCCCACCCAGAAATAAGTTGGCAAATTTTTGGTTGTATGCCTATCTAGTAGCCCTGGGCCACTTCATGAATGAGCCTAGAGGTTATTCTACAACTGAGATCTCGAGTAGGATGTGGCTAGGGCTGACTGCCACCACGCTAAAGCCTCGCACGATGACTCTAACCCCAATCTTCTCCTCTTCTTGACCTCTTCCAAAGGAAGGTCGCGCCATACTAGTACTTCGTTGGCCATGATAGTGAAACAATGAACGAAGATAACACCTCTCGAACCTTAGCACAGTGCAGGTGCCAAGATGGCGAACCTTGAGCATTTGCCTGGGAATAACACCTACAGATGCTAGCCTCTGTAAAATGGAGGGGAGTTGTTGTACCTAGTCAACCAGCTGCAGAAAGGACCTTCCAGAGCGCACTTGATACTGCCTCTAATCCTATAACCCAACCACTAACAATCCCTATAGCTTGAGTCCAACACAAAACATAAAATTCAAGGCAGATGATATCATACCAATCTCTCAAATCATCATAAATTCCTTGCATGTGTCTAGCCACCTTGCAAGAGGGTGGTGAGTGTGTGAGGGCTAGAGCCAATTCCCTCATCGTCCTTTTGTCTTGGGCTACTAACCATGTCGTGGATCTCGAGGAGTCCATCCCACTGCCCTCACCCACATCAAGGATTAATTTTATTTTATTTGAAATAAATATAAATATCAATTTTAAATGTTATTATTTTTATGTATTTTTATTTTAAATAATATAAAAAAAATATAAATTTATAATTAAAATAGTAATTTATATGAGGTTGATAAAAAATATATATTATTGTTTTATCGATACACCTATTCATAATCAACTCAATGCTCCATGGTTAACTACAATACATATGTTTTAATGATTTTTCATTCATTTCACCTTTAGATCAATAATTTGAATGCTTTTATTTATATTAAAAATTTTAATTTAATATCAAAATAAATTTATATATTTTTGGTTTGTTAAAATATTTGTGATTTGGGGAACTAATTTGTGGTTTAAGAAATTTATACTCAATGATATTTAAGTAATTCTGGGTTACACCAACTTTTAACATGATTGACATTGTAGTGTCTCAAAATTTGATCTCCAGCATCAATTCAAATTTAAAAAATCTACATTCTAACATTTTAGGATTTTTTTAATGTGTCTCTATAATTGTCACAAGTTTAGAAACTTCCAAAATAAAATCCTAAAAATCTAATAACCCAAATGAAATTTGACCTAAATTTAATTAACTATCACAATTTTCAAAATTTTCTCAAATGTTTACTTTTTTTTACATAATATTGAATTCAAGAAAGTGATTTAAATTACAAAACTACAATTTTATTAGAATTATATCATCTTACTCAAACTATAACAGAACATAAATAATAATAGTACAAACTAAAAATAAATGTTTATCAATCTCATATTTATTAATCTAAGGGTTCAATCATGGTCAAGCATGGTCCAACATTGCATTCTCACAAATATTGTCTCAATATGAAAATCAACCACGGTCAACCATGTTTATTTAAGTGTTTATAATATTTATTTTAGGGTTTATAGACCTTGGGTTTATATTATTCCCTTAGGTTTTTAGTATTAATCTATTGGGTTTATTATTATTTCCTTGGGTTTATAATATCAATCATGGTGAGATGTTTATTTTAGGGTTTATAATATTTATCTTTGGGTTTATATACTTTGGGTTTATAATATTAATCCCTTGGGTTTAATATTATTCCCTTGGGTTCATTATCCCTTGCGGTTTTAGTAATACTCCATAGGGTTTATTATTCCCTTTGGTTTATAATATCAATCTGTTGGATTTATTAATCTAAGGGTTCATATTCCTAGGCTTTAATATTATTCTCTTGGGTTTATAATCCCTTGGGTTTTTAGTATTAATCCCTTGGGTTTATTATTCCCTTACCTTTATAATATCAACCATGGTTCAACATTGCATTGTGACAAATATTCTCTTGATGTGAAATTCATTCATGGTAAAGCATCATCAACCATGATCCAACATCACATTCTGACAGGGATTGTCTGAATATGAAAATCAACCAAGTCCAACCATGTTTATTTTAGGGTTTATATATTTATCTTAGGGTTTATATACCTTGGGTTTATAAAATTAATCCCTTGGGTTTAATATTATTCCCTTGGGTTTATAATATCAATCATGTTCAACCATGGTCAACCATGTTTTATAAAATCAATCATGGTCCAACGTCACTGTCTCAATATGAAAATCAACCATGGTCAATCATGGTTCAAGATCACATTGTGACAAATATTCTCTTAATATGAAATTCAATGATGATCAAGCATCCTCAACCATGGTCCAATGTCACATTTTGACAAGGATTGTCTCAGTATGAAAATCAACCATGGTCAACCATGTTTATTTTAGGGTTTATAATATTTATCTTAGGGTTTATATACCTTGGGTTTATAATACTAATCCAGTGGGTTTAATATTATTCCCTTGGGTTCATAATCCCTTGCAATTTTAGTATTAATCCCTTGGGTTTATAATATCAATTCCTTCGGTTTATTTATGTAGGGGTTCAACCATGGTAAATCATGTTTATTTTAGGGTTTTAAAAAATTTATCGTAGGGTTTATATACCTTGGGTTTATAATATTAATGATTTGGCTTTAATATTATTCCCTTGGGTTCATAATCCCTTGGGGTTTTAATATTAATCCCTTAGGTTTATTATTCCCTTGGGTTTATAATATCAATCCCTTGGGTTTATTAATCTAAGGGTTCAACCATGTTTGAGCATTGTCCAATGTCACAATGTAACAAACAATGTCTCAATATGAAAATCAACCATGGTCAACCGTGGTCAACCAGATTTGTTTTAGGGTTTATAATATTTATCTTAGGGTTTATATACCTCGGTTTTATAATATTAATCTCTTGGGTTTAATATATTCCCTTGGGTTCATAATCTTTTGGGGCTTTAGCATTAGTCCCTTGGGTTTATTATCCCTTGGATTTATAATGTCAATCCTTGGGGTTTATTAATTTAAGGGTTCATATTCGTAGGGTTTTGGTCAACCATGTTCCAACGTCGTATTGTGACAAAGATTGTCTCGATATGACAATCAATCATAGTGCATCATGGTCAACCATGGTTGAAAATCAACCATGGTCAACCATGTTTATTTTAGAGTTTATAATATTTATCTTAGGGTTTATATACCTCCGGTTTATAATATTAATGGCTTGGGTTTAATACTATTCACTTGGGTTGATTATCCCTTGTGGTTTTAGTATTTTTAATTAATTACTTATTTATTTAATATAAGTGTATTACTTAATTGTTATTTTATTTTCAATCATTAATTAATATTATTAATTGATTATTGTTAATATTTAATTATATGGATTGTTATTAGCAATTATATATATATATATATATATATATATATATATATATATATATATATAGTAATGATTAATTAATTATTGTAAATAAATAAATGAATGAATTGATTATTTAATAACATAATAGGGGTAGCAAGAGTCTCGAAGAGGAATTCTTTTTACTCCAAACTCAAAGATCAATTGTCTTACAATTATTTTCAAGCTCATAGTGAGCTTTCTCACCTCCTATAATCTTTTTCTCAATGCTATAGTTCTAATTTAGCTCATGGTGAATGTCAATACTTAAATATTTGTAAGAAGAACATTCTCCAATAAATTGTTCTCATAAATGAAATTATCATATGCGATATTTTTGGATTTAATAATCATAACTTTAGTCTTATCAGTGTTAACAGCCATACCCATCTCGGAACAATAATCATGGAGGGTTTTAAGTTTCTTATTGAGATTGTCGAGACTCTTGGCAAGAAGAAAAATATCACTAGCATAGAGGAGAGGAGTAATGACTATACCAGCAAGCTTGGGTCCTTCACAACCAACAACTTCTAAGCATTCCTCAAGCTTGTCAATGTAAATGTCAAAAAGGGTAGGGGATAGGGGACACCCTTGCTTAACACCAATGTTGCATTTAATATCAGTAGACCAACCCTCGGTGGTCTTAAGATTGGCAATAACATTCTCCTATAATCTGATAAGAGTGACCCTTAATTCGAGAGGAACCATTATCTCATTGAGTCTTTGCCATAGCTTCTCTCGAGGAACCATGTTGGAAGCTTTTCTAAAGTCAACAAAACATCAGAAGAGATTAGTCTTACTGTTACAACAATCCTCGGCAATGGTCCAAAGAGTGACAAGGCGGTCAATCGTAGAGTGATGCCTTCTAAAACCAGCTTGACCAATGGCTATTTTACCATGGATTTCAAGTCAAGTGCTAATCTTCCTTTCCAGAATAAATCCATACATTTTTCTAAAATGTGGCTAATCATGATAGTCCTATAATTAGAGGGAACATTTTTATCCTCACTTTTAAATATAGGCACGAACACGAGTAAGACTACTTGCAAACCAATTCCAAACACCAAAACTCTAAAAGCAAAATTGATGAAAACACTGCGATGGGACTTATTTTCTTATTATTTATATCCTCCTACACTACATATAATATTAATTATAATCGTGCTAATTTAATTATATATATGAAAACCAAAAAGATCAACCCTACCTTTTTCAAATTCCAAGGCGGAACAAGGTCACCATCATACAGAGGAATTAAAAATAAAAACCGCATCCCATCACCACGTCCGCTCATATCATCAGCAGCGGAAATTTTATCCTCTATTAAGGTACAAAATCAGATACGCTCAACCTGTTTTAACGAACACTCAAAAATCTGATACGCACAACTTGTCTTTATAATTCTCATATAAAGTGATGCGAGGCTGACAATGAAAAGAAAACAAATGCTGTGGAAATAAGATTTGGTCAACCAAACAAATATAATTAGTGCCATCTTTCATTTTCTTATCTATAATGATTTGTAACGAAGGAGATTTGTTACCCAATCTCAAACATTAACAGACAATAACAGTCTAAGTAATCTAAGCAACTACTATAAAATATTGACACTTTATTACAAATTCTAAAACTGTATACAGTTGTATAGGATTTGAACATCATGGCAACTGATGTTATTGCACATTCTGTGCATCTACAGTTACAAAGCAAAGTCAAATTACACTGAATGTTTTGAAAGTGGAAGTGGTAAATAAGAACCCAATAAGAGTGCGATCTGATAATGGTAATCTGTCATTTAAATGGTGGCAAATATTATGTAGAAAGCCGATGTTTATATTATTGCGTTTCCATCTTTGTCCCTTGGATCAGATGAGCATCAATAAATTCATATGATCTGAATGTGCGATGCATTTTTCATCAATATTATCATAGAACTGATACTGCTTCATTTTCTTTCAACTTAGTAATTTGTCTAGTGAAAAATTCATTTTAAACCAGTAGATTATGATTATGATTCTTAATATAAGAGATTTTTTATCTTTGGTCATTAAAAACTTGTCCATTTTTTTAAAGATTTTATATCTTTTTAATAACTTTATTATGGGGAGCTTCAAAGCATGGCTTTTCCAGTAAAATATTATAATGTTATTTCTTTCTTTAAAAAAAAATGCATGTCTAAGATGATGGGACTTAAAGTTTCCTCTACACTTATGTCAATATATTTATTAGAGATATATGTAACACTAAATTGAGCAGTGTAGATATAATTGTAAATTTTCAATAACATTTTTTTAATTTATTGTTTTTTATTTTTAACTTTTATATTTTTTATTATACATGATTGTGAGATTATTAATTTATTATCCATAATCATTTTAAAGTAATCATCTTTGTCATTTTCTCATTAGGGACAAGGTAGATTACCAAGAGGTCATTCTTGTCATTTGAATAAATAGTAATACTAATATCATTTCCTTGACTAATTTAATAGTAGGACCATTTTTTTTTCAAAATATTACCAAATCTTTATTTTTTCAATCATTCAACAATTAAATTTTATTTTGGGAATGGTAAATAAGTTAAATTAGATTGTACAAAAGATCAAACTCTATCAACAATTTCATGATGATTGATTTTTATTGGATCATTATATTATTTCTCATATATATTTATGTTTTCAAAAGGGGAAAAATCAGAGGAATCATCTTCTACGGTCATTTTAACAATAGGTCCTAGTTGGCAAAATTGGGGTATGAAACCTCTAGAGTCATTTTGAGGAAAGTAATGTATTTTAGGGTGAAAAAAATCTTTGTGCCAAACCCTTTAGTACTTTTCTAAACTCAAAGCCCTTTCCACCTATGCAAGATTTATGTTAATCAAAGTTTATATGCAAAATTTATGACTCCTGCAAGTTGATGTATTTTGTTGACCACCATGGTAGGAGAGGATGCCATGATATCAACCCCCTTTACTCATGCATATAGTTATAACCACATGTGGACTTTCAAGAAGACTCTAGAAGGTCCAAAACTATAACTCTAGTTGAGGGTTAAGGGATTTAAATCTTACCCTCTAGTTGCCTATCAATCTATGTTAAATACCAATCCACTAGGAGGAGTTGAGGTTATATTCTATGCTATTATAATTTGTTCTATAGTTGAGTAGAGGAAATAGGAGCGGAAATTAGATAGTATAATTGAGGGGGTCAAAGATATGTATCATACTTATAGGGCATAGGTCTCAGATAACTCTATACAAAGTATTTCTTCCTTTGCACTGGCATAATTCCATACTAGAGAAAAGAGAGCAGAGTAGCATCACCTTCTAGTTTTTTTTTATCTCATAAGGGTTCCTCAGGGTTAATTTTTTTTCTATTGTGGGTGTGAGTGTGTTGGGCTTACAGGTGAGTGAGCAATTAGAAGCTTTCCTTCTTGAGCAACTTTTCTCAGCGATGCGCAATTAGCGCTAGGCGCTAATCGTGCATCGGAAACTACCTCTGTTCCTTGATCCAGGCTTCTCTGATGCGTTTTTTGCCTTTTGCGCCTCTTTCTTTACTGAGTATAAAGCTCAAAATTTGTAAAAATGATGCTTTCGTGAGCTCTTGACTTTGAACATTAAACTTTTTGTCTCTGATATCAGCATCGCTCAGTACCCATTTAACCATGGTTGTAAATGAAAGATATGTAATGGATGGCTTAGCAACATTCTGTGAATCTGCGGCTCTGTTGCATGTGGTACCTGTTTGTAAGGGCGTCTTTTCTCCGTCTTTAGACATTGGAGCTTCACCCCTTTTCCTCATAGCTTCCTGCACATTGCTTTGTGTAACTTTTGTTCCTCGTTCCTGCAGTTCACAAGTGAGGAGAGAGTAATGATAATAAATAACGACAGGAAAGCTTTAAATGCTACGGATATGCAAAAACGCGCCACCTTACGTGAATTGGCTCTTCGAACAACACAAAACCATATTTCATTAACAACTGGCATATAACTCATTAATTATCATTAAAGCGCGTAACTAGTTCTTGGTTTATGGAAAAACTTTTTCTTGAATATTGAGCCAGGAAAATCTGCGATGGAATGTTTCTGCGATTCGCATCGCAGTATTGCATTTCGCAATTTTTCGTGTTGTTCTATCGCAAGGTTGTTTGATCGTGCTATCACAAGAATTGCAGATCACAATATCGCAAGATCGCGTATCGCAATATCGCAAGATCGCGGATCGCAGTATCGTTTAATCGTTATGTGTCTTTCATGCAATTTTGCCGCATATCGGCGATTTTTAAGGTTTTCCAACGTGAGTGTTTATTAATGCATGCGATGCGATGGAGTTCGCGTCACAATCTCGCATTTTATCATTTTGACTCATAAGAAAATTCCCTATCATTCTTTGTGCGATGCGATATTTCTTAAGGAGTGACATATAAGCACTCATTTATTTTTTTTTTAATTTTTTGACTAAGGGTCCCCACTTACATAGTGTTATTGCTAATACTAAATAAGGAGGGGGGTTGTTAGTGGCCACAACAGAGTGCAAGGCTCACCATTTCATCATCAGTTGCCGTGATCCCTACACTTCCAAGCTCATCCTTACATGTGGCGAGCTTGTTCAGATATTTAGAGATCGTGTTGCCCTTTTCACTCTTGATCTTTTGAAACTTTTTTTTCAGTTCCAGCTTCCTCTAATCACTGTTATTCTGATATAGATCTTTCAATTTTTTCCACATTGAAAACAATGTCTCCTTCCCGTGGAGACTCGAGACAATGTGATCTTGAACTCCCCCCAAGAGGATTCTCCTTGCTCTAGCCACACACTTTTTTCATTCTGCCAATTGAGTAGCATCAGTCAGCTTGGGGACTTCTTGATCAATGAAGTCCTTTAGACCGTTATCTTCTAATACTGCATCCATGCAATCCTTCCAGGCTATATAATTCAAACTGCCATCAAGGGCATATTTGAGTCTTAAACCACTGAACGCCATAGGTGAAACACAGATGTGATAAGAACTCAATTTCAATATTCAGAAACCAAACTTCAAACTTCTCCTTCTTGTATATTGTTCTTCCTTGATCACCTTTGCTCTGATACCATGCAAAAATTCCCACCTGTAGATCACCTGATAATGCAATATACTAAAGCAAAATACTTGATCTACTTCTACAACCAATTTAGCAGAAGCTTAATTGAACATGAGCAACATCAATTGAACACATATAACTGATAAGAAGGAATCAATCACACATAACACAGAATAAATATCCAAAGGGAAAGCACCAACCTAAAACCCCATCTCTGTATTATCATACAAGTGGAAATATAACCAATATTACAAAAAGAATTAGCTCAAAATCTATCATGCTCTCTCTGCAATACCTCTGCTGCTCATAGACAGTCAAAGGCCTCTATCCAACCTCTGGTATGCCCTCCAAGCCTCCTATTTCTTTGTGCAAGTTTGATTGGGGTCCAGTACAACCACTTGTGTGAATTGGCCTCTTCACACACTCACTAACCTCTGATCCAACTATACAGTCCTGAAGGATATAAATCCTCATCATGGATGAGCTTCCTTTATAGGAAAAATATTCATCCAACTGATAGTACATTGTCCCTTCTCTAATCTCAACTGGGTCTTTGTCTAAACTGACATGCATGAGTTATTCATGATATAATCTTCAGTTATCTAAAGTGTAGCAGTTATATGCAAGCATGCATTAACTAACTGAACTTACTTAATTTAAAAAAATTGTTTAAACCAATTATAATTGGACTTGACTCAATTAGTTGAGCCAAATAATTACTACTCAAATTAAAACTCATCCTTATCTCTTTAATTGATGGATAAATTCCTCAATTAATAGATAAACTGTTGCATGTCCTCACATAGACTTCATGTTTGATTTTTCACAACTAATTAACTCATGGAGAATTAATTAATTTATTTTCAAACAACTGTTAAGTTCAAATTCAAATTTTACTTCCTATTTTTAGTCTAGGGACTAACTAAAATAGGAATCCATCCTAAAATTCTAAAAATAGCAATTCTATTTTTATCACTTCCATCTTTCATTCCCTATTGCCCAATCTAGCACTGGTACCCAAACTGCTATTTATAGCAGTGCTATTTTAGCACTTCTATTTTTATCATTTCTTGTTGCCATTTCAACACTTTATTGAATAGAAGAAGGAAATACAACCATTGTGTCTGATTCAAAGTCATTCCTTCAGCTTGGATCCCATCCACATCACATCAAAAGCATGACAAACTTATAGCATTACAATATTTGCTTCAAAGCCAATTCTTATAGAAACATTATCTCCTTACAATTCAACATAGTCCAACCCCTGATCACTTAGATGAGTGTTCAATTTATAGGAGGATGAAGGAGGTTATGTCATAAATGGGGGTATTGAATGGCCTTCCATTCTTAGAATTAGTTCCATGGAGGAAGGGATGAGAGGATAAGATGCATATTAACTCATTCCTCATCCATTTTCGAGCTCATAGGAGTTGATAAGTGAGGGAAACTTCTAGATGACTCCAAGAGATAAGAATATTCCCCAAACCCTATATGAATTTCACTCAATCTCGCCCACCGCAGGTGAAAGAGGGCCTAAGTGCTCTGCAGAGCACCTTGGCATCGAATCAATTGCTTTGTTGCACACCCTTACATGAGCCTACCTGCGTTGGTCCCTTTAGAGGTTATTTCAGGATGTCTTCAAGTCATGAAACTATCTGGGAAGGATGCATTCAAAAGGGTGACTTGTTTAGGGCATGTAGCAACTAAAATTAGGGTTTGATGAGCCCTAAAACACTGATCTGGATGATGGGAGTGATGTGCCCAAATGGATCTATAACAACTTGCCCCTAAAGCATGAAGTCAAAAAATGTAGATGTTGAATGAAATGCTTTATGATGTGATGAGGAGGTTTCGAAGTGGAAGGTGACCTGCATCAATTACAATACATATATCATGATATTTTGATTTTTACATGAATCATTGAGGGAAGGCATACCCATGCTCAGCTTA
Source organism: Pinus tabuliformis (assembly GCA_031772625.1). Classification (NCBI taxonomy): domain Eukaryota; kingdom Viridiplantae; phylum Streptophyta; class Pinopsida; order Pinales; family Pinaceae; genus Pinus; species Pinus tabuliformis. The sequence goes on from CM062809.1 coordinate 1,114,192,370, forward strand.
TAAACGTTCATTACATGTACATAGACAATCATCTACACATATAGACCCATGATTGGAATGACCATCAATGTAAAGCCATTGTACATATGATTTATTACTCCTAAAATTGTAGCCCAGATGGATGAAACTAGATTCGGGGTCTTCTATCGCATTCAATCGTTCACTCAAGTATGAATCTAACCATGTGAACATGTGATCTAAAGTCAAACATGGGAAGACGTCGTCTGATTACCAGCCAATGATGTAAGCTATTAACAGATGCGAGAGAAATCACTGATAATGATAATGATCCTCATGGTATTGTAGTACATTCTGCATGGTGTGAATGGATGATTTGATGTTGAACACCACACAAAGTCTTTCAGTCAAAGGTCATTGATGTGAACCTATTGCCAGAAGCGAGAAACCTGCCATTGATGTATGCAAGCCTCAAGGTACTGGAAGGGTGCTTCTAAGTCAACTTCTTGGATAATGTGTTAATGTCGACAAGAAGCGACTCATCGCGGGAGGGCCTTGATGTATCCCACATCAATGACATGAAACGAGTGTAATGATTTTGGAGATGGAAATTTGACTGATGACACAAGATTCAGAAATGGCGGTCATGAAAATGAAGGTTTATGGTATTGCAAAGGATGAATTTTGACTGGATGACTTCTCTTGAACATGTTAGTGACATTAAAATGAATTGGTAGCATTGACCCAAAACAAAGTGATGGATGGTATGATAGACCAACGGTATGATAACCATCAAGTTGATAACCCAACCCAAATAGTCACGTGATGGAGTGAAAGTGTCATGTTCAAGAGCGACCTGCTACCATAAAGTGGTTTTCCCCTTTTTCCCATTTTCCCCAGTCATTGCCTTGAGGAGGATAACATATGCTTGTTGTATAATTCCACCCTTCGGGTGAATCCATTTCTATGTGATGTTTTAACAAGTCTAGTGAAGGTGAAACTTGGTCTTGTCTAGATGGACAATTTTGTCGCTATTTGATGTTTTAACGAGTTTAACGTCAAAGATAACTCAGTCCTTTTCATGTTTAGATAGTTTGAAAAGCGACAAAAAGAAAACTCCACAAGTTCTTTTTCGTAGATTTGTATCTCAAGCCTGAAAAAGCGTAAAACAATACGAGAGAGATGTTGTTTCCAATCCGTTAACGAACTGAAAGGAGAAATGCTAGGAAATCTTTTCATGTTTAGAGATTCTGAAAAGAGCTTTAAGAGGACTCCAAGGGTGTTCCTTTTTCATTTTTAACAGAGCTCAAAAAAGAGATAAAAGTATGCTCTGTGGTCAAAGATACAATTTACAATTGAGCACGTCAAATTCTATAAGTCAGCGGTAAAACTTGCTCAAAACAACACCAAATGGATTAGAAACCCCTATTTCATAGGCAAAAATAGGCAAATACTAATGTTTACTCGTTTAATGAACATGAAATAAACATAAAACAAGTTTTTACCATGACATTTTTACCATTTGGAACTTACCACTTAGTTTTGTGCTCTTGGCAAGTTTTTTACCTCGAACTTCATCAGCTAATTGCGAGAGATTTTGTGGACCATTTCTCATGCCATCTGGACCAGGTAGGAGATCTACCCATCCTCTTTCTTTTCAGATCATTCTTTTGTCATTTCATGCAAGTTTTAGGGTTTTTTGGGCCTCTGGGGTTTCAATTTCTTGCCCTAGCATCAGCGCAGGCTTTCACATCAAAAATTGTTTTGAAGAGCACCCTAATAAAAGGCTACCTGCTCTGTAGCACACTGTCTCTATGCTTGGGCTGCACTCGGCGAGTTTCCCCAATTTGATTTAGTTGTTTGCTCCAAAATTTGACCTGTTTTTTGCATGGAAAGGATCCTAACTTAGCTTATGATTGGATTTAAGGCTTTCATTGGATCAAAATGTTGATTACATGGCGACAAAAGATCATGAAGAACAAGACATGGTTGCCCTAAACAATCCGAGTAGAGTTGAGGCCCTCAAAAACTATGGGTTACTCAAATGCTTCAAGTTGTCTAAAGTGAGGCAACAAATAGAACTATTGTAGTTCCTTGTTCATGTATGGGATCTGACAAATTAGACATTTCACATAAGGGACAAGATGGTCCCTTTTACCATTTATGATATTTACTTTCTTACCAGACTATCGAGGTGAGGTGCCCCCATCTCACTTTCTAGATTTTCCCATGGAGGTGAATCGGTGAGAGATTACATTCGACAGTTTTGCCGACCAAGTAAACAGCCTAGCAAGGATGAGAAAATAAATATCAGGGATGTAGGTGATTTTCCTTTGAGAATGATCCTCTTCACAATCATAAAGTTGGCTGGCAGTGTGACACTACATTTGGCAAACAAATCATATATGCAGTATGCACTTGAGTGTCTATAGCCAAAGGTATTCAACTGGTGCGAGGTTGTGCTTTCTTCACTGAAAGAACAACTGACCAAGTTAAAAAGTGGTAAGATGAAGAATTTCTTCTAAGGTTTGATCTTAATCACTTTTACCTTAGAGAGAATTCCATTGATGCAACCACAACATGTATCATTGGGTGTAGTTGGTCCTAGAGAGCCACGTATGCAAAGGTGGGTCGAATTGATGGCTCGACATGTGGGTCAGTCAACTATCATTTTTTCCATTGCATTCTTTAGTTGGCTCAACTGACAACACCTTGTCATCAAGGAGCATCCATACTCAAGGATGAATCTTTGTGGAGATCTAGATTTGATTCTACCAGTTGGATCACAATGGCATGCTATAAGTAAATTGTTTGACCAAAGTGTTTTTTTATTTTTCAAGTTTCTACATGTTTTTGTGCTTTTAATGTTTCCAAGACTAAACTAGCATCATTCTCATGCATGCAGATGTGGGTATTGTTCAACCTGTGGGACACCAAAAAGGTGCAGGTGGGCCAGTGTGAAGAAGCATTGGGAGAGCAGTTCTCTAGGACTTGGATTTGGCTGATACCTTGGTAGAGTTGCAGGATCACATATAGGGATTAACCCTTGGTATTCCGGATGTCTCAATCGAGGAGTTACCTATGAGTTTGCAGCGCCACACTATTGGTCTTCCTAGCTGCTAGGCGAGGCTTTTGCACATGATAGTGTAGGTTGTGACCTATTATCATGAGCACCACTAGATCTACTTAGGATGTTTTACATGCATTTTGAGTTTTTTGGGTCAAATCACCATACGTGTCTTGGACACAAATTTTGTAAAAAATTTAAAACACCTATCTATTTTACTTTCAGAGTTTTCTATCGTTATGTGCAATCCTATTCAACTAATGATGTGAATTGAAAATATTATTTTTACATGTGTCGCAAATGTCTATTTAACACATAATTCGCTAGAGAATCAGTTAACGTGTTAAAGTTTCTGGAAATATGTTGATATTGAATGTATTCAAAATCTCTTTCCAAAATACGAACTCTAAGGAACATGCGAAGAATTGTTGGGTTTCGGACAGTATACACAATTGTAAGTTGTAGTACGATGAGTTGTGAGTCCAGCCTAACGATGATTCAGTGAATGCCAAGTGAAATGGCATCAGAGAGAAGTTTGATCAACGCACTATACTTAGCAATGTTGTTCATCGATCGACTGATACAAATCCCTTGAAAACTCACTAACTTGCCACTTGGAGCGAAAATAGCCCATGTTGCAAAAGATAGGTTCTGCATACTATGACTAGCACCATCGGTGTAACCAATAAATGGTTCCGAAGACTCCGACATCTACAACAAATGCAAAGTGGATTACTAACCAGATAAAAAACTCTAAAAGACACACACTGACACACACATGCAATGAAAGCATATATACAATGAATTTTACTACACTCAATCAAGCATAGTAACGTTTGAGGTACAGCCCGTTTCAAGGCTACAATAATGGAATCCCATCATAATCTACTAACTCTTAGGCACCTTTTACCAAAACATGTTGACAATATAAGGACCCATCCACATTGGTTCAAATTTCCCTGCTCCAAATTTATCAGCTTCTTAATCGTAAAGCAAGACCAAGTCTCCCTCCAAGAAGGTACGAGGCTTGAAATTTCTATCATATTATGCCTTGATTCATTTCTTATGCGCTTCGTTAGCCAATACAGCATCACAATGGGTTTCATCCAGATGGATTAATTCCAAGAAACGGGCTTCCTCTTCAGAAGTGTCGGGTAACAAGTCAATCGCGAGTTTGAGAGATGAAATTTCACATTGTATCGGTAAGATTGCTTCCAAACCATACACCAACTGAAAGGGTGTGAATCCAATTGCATTTATCACCGAGGTTCAATACACCCACAAGGCAGAGTACAGGATTAAATTCCAATTTCTTTTATGAACCCCTATCATTCTTTGCAACATCCGCTTCAGGACTTTGTTGATGGCCTCAAGTTGTCCATTCGCTTGTGGGTAATAACGGGTAGAACTATCATGTGACAATCCTAACTTAGCAGTCAACTCAACCATCATGTGATTGTGAAAATGCGACCCATGATCTATAACTATGGCTTGTGGTATACCAAACCAAGCAACCACATGGTTAAAAAAGAAAAGAGCAGTCGTTTCGCCACTGTTGTTTAATGTTGGCATCGCCTCAACCCATTTGGTAAAATAGTCAATGATGACTATAATATAACCATGCCCCCCGGCCGAGGTAGGGTTACATGTCATGAAGTCAATGCCCCATTTGGTGAATGGTCCAATAGCAATGACTAGATTTAATGGTGTAGGTGGTAATCTATTTTTTCAGTCATAAATCTGGCATGCATGACAGCTTCTGACATCAATAATAAAATATTTGAATATAGTTGGCCAGAAGTAACCAGCACGGAGAATTCTCTATGTGGTAGCATATCCAGATAAGTGTCCACCACAAGCACCTGAATGGAAATCATTCAATGCTTTCTCGGCTTCCTCATGTGTGAGGCACCTCCATAAAATCGTATCGATACCACAATGGTAAAGAGTGTCACCAATGATCAGATAATATTTGGCTTGGTATCGAATACGTCGATGTTACGAGCAAGAGGTATCAAGCCAGAAAGTTTTGGTCTAGAGATAGATCAGTATATCTCCATACCACAGGTCAAATGATGATAATAGAAACAGAGACTCATCCAAAATTGATGGTTCAGATGTTGAATCAATGGAGGTCAAGGGAAGGTCGCAAAGTAGCTCGGTGAAAACTAGAGATTTATTTGATTTGGATTTGATGAATTCCATATCAAACTCCTGCAAAATGACTATCCATTTTGAGTATTTTCCCCCGAGCAATTGACGTGACAAAATGTATGTCATAGGGTTGCAATCCGAAATGACAGTGGTCTTCTGGAGCAGGATGTAGTGGCGAAATCTCTGAACAGCTTGCACAGCTGCCAAAGCTAGTTTCTCGACGTAAGAGTACTTACTTTTTGTATCATTGAGATTGCGGCTCAAATAATAAATCAGATGTTCAATCCCATTTTCCTCTTGGACTAAAACCATGCCAATGGTTGTATCTGCAGCGGCGAGATACAGGTAATAGTCATTTTGATAATTCGAAGAATACATTAATGACACTCTGATCAAGGTATCTTTAAGAGCATCAAAGGAAGCTTGAAAAACCTAATCCCAATGGAAGGGTATCCCTTTTTCAAAAGACATGTAAAACCTTATCCATTTCAGCGTAATTGGGAATTAACCTCCTCAGAAAGTTAGCCTTCCCTTGGAGTCTCTGTAACTGTAAAAGATTTGAAGGTGGAGGCAAATCAAGAATTGCCTGAACCTTTAATGGATCGAGTCAAATTCCATCTCTAGACACTACAAATCCAAGCAATCGACCAGAACAAACAAAAAACACACATTTGTGCGGATTGAGTCGTATCTTGTAGTGTCGGCACCGTAAAAATATTGCTCTCAAATGTTGCGGGTGATCAGTCCGCTTTCGTGAATGAGAAGGTAAATCGTCAAGGTAAGGTTGAACAATGTGCTTGATGTCATGGAAGGCATAGTTCATTTCCCTCTGAAATGTAGCCCCTGCATTCTTCAAACCAAATGGGAGTTTCCTATATGTGAATGTGCCCATGGACAAATAAAAGTTGTTTTAGATTGGTCCTATGGGTGGATATTGACTTGATTATAGCTGAAAAAACCATCCATAAATGAGAATATTTTACATACAACACATTCATCAATAATCTAGTCGATAAGAGGAGTAGGATAATTGTCTTTTGGACATGCCTGATTTACATCCCTATAATCGATGCACACTTTAATTGTCCCTTGTTTCTTCATGACAAGAACAATGTTGGAAACCCAGTCAGTAAGAGGTACAAGGTAAATGAACCTAGCCCCCAAAAACTTTTCAACTTCTTCTTTAATGGCAACGACTTTCTTTGGATGAATATGTCGAAGCTGCTATCGTACTAGTTTGACATCAAGATACATTTTGATTTCATGTTCAACAATATTAGATTCAATGCCTAGCATCTCCTTGTATGACCATGCAAATATATGTCGAAATTCACGAAAGAGAGTACGGTAACTATCAAGTCCTAATGGAGAACATGATTTGCCAACATGAATGTTTTCTACAACATTAGGTTTGGTCGAAATATTAATAGAAATTGTTTCTTCAATATTTGACAAGTTTCGCTCGGAATCTATTTTGTCTATAAAAACAGAATTAGAAAGGAAATCAACAACTGAAGGGTGGTTTAGTTCATTTGAATACTATTCGATGTCATCTGGAAGATGGGAACAATGATGATAATCTTCCAAAGTTTCTTCTCCTATCATCATTGATTGGACGATTCCTTCATCCGTAGAAAATATACGTGAAAAAGGATCTGAAGAAATACCATATTCTAATGAACGATCTACCCATACAATTGGTGAAAGTGGATTTGGATTTGTTGCACAAGCCAGAAAAATTGACTGTTATGCAAGCTCAATGGGGCTTAGCACCATAACTTCAGTATAAATATCATCTTCAAAATTGTTGGTAATCCTCCTTAAATCAGATGAGGTGGAGGAAATCATGTTGCAAGTCTCTACTCTTGCCACTTCTGCCAAATCAAATGGTGACGGTAGAGTAAAAGTACCCATTAGGGAAGGATCTTTAAAGAGACCTACACCAACACTTTGAAGTGACATCGGGGGTCTGTGTACCAACGGAATACTTCCTATAGCTTGAGAACTAGATGCAAAGAAGGAAAGTTGATCGATAACTGTGATAATTGTGATGCAAAGAAAAAAGAGAAAAAGGGCTTTGTTACAATTGTGATAGAAAATGCACTAAAGGTAATAAGTGTGTTGAGAAGAAATTATTTTACATAGAGTATGAAGAGGAGGAAGAAAAGGATCAAGAAACATCAAAAGAAGAGGATATATGCCAAGACCCAACCCAAGAGAAAGAAGAAATGAATCAGACCATATCTTGTAAAGGAATGGCAAGAATTACCACTCCTCAAACTCTCAAGATAGAAGGACATATCAATAAGAAAAAGGTGCTAGAAGTGAAAGATCACATCGAGAAAGAAGAAATGAATCCAACCATATCTTTTAATTCATTGATCGGAATTACCACTCCTCAAACTATCAAGATAGAAGCGCATATCAAGAAGAAAAATGTTCAAGAAGTGAAAGATCACATCAAGCATCAAGAAATGAATACGACCATATCTTGTAAAGGATTGGAAGAAATTACCACTCCTCAAACTCTAAAGATAGAAGGACATATCAAGAAGAAAAAGGTTCAAGCAGTGAAAGATCACATCAAGCATCAAAAATAATTTCTCCAACTTTTAAAGGATAACGCCACTTTGGCGCAAAATCAAATGAAACAATAGGTAGATCAACATCGTAGTGAAAAATGTTTTGATGTAGGTGATTGGGTATTTTTACTGCTACATCTGAAGCAAGCCATTTATGAGAAGGAAATGTTGGCAATACTATATGCACTTAATAAATGGCGACCTTACCGAATGGGAAGACACTTCAAGGTAAAAATGGATCATGATAGTCTTAAATACTTTCTAGAACAACTATTATCATTAGAAGAACAAAATAAATGGGTCACAAATATGTTGGGTTATGAATTTGACATCATTTATAGAAAATGGAAGCAAAATTTTGTTGCAAATGTACTCTCAAGAAAGGATGAGGATTTGGAAGCATTGTTTTGTGCTATTTCTATTATCCAAGAAGATTGGATAAACGAAGCAAGCGATGAATGGAAGAAGGACGAAGAAGTATGGCCACTTATTCAAAAGTTTCAAAACATCCCAATTCAAACAATATTGCCAAAAATTGAAGAGGAATGAAAAATCATATTGGAACCTGGAGTAGTCACAGAAACACGAACCCGACAGCTACGAAATTGATCAATTTCAAAGTACCTCATCAAGAAGAACTTACCGACTGAAGATTCCACATGGGAGGACAAGAATTTTATGCATAAGCATCAAGAACTACTCAAGCGTTGAGGACAACACTTTTGGGAGGAGAGGGGCATGTTAGGCCCTTATGCTACTAGTGTAACCCCTTATTGTTATTAGTACAGCCCCCTTATTATATTGTTGTACCCATGTAGTCCCCATATTGTTACTATTGTGCCCCATAGAAGCCCACTATTGTTATTATTGTGCCCTTACATTATTATTGTTATGTCAGCTCTGATTATATTATGACCCCTTAGACTCCTATATATAGAAAGGAGGTCTTGTCATTTGTATCATCCAAGAATTGTTCATTTGTGTAATGTAAAGGAGGTTGCCCCCTCGAAGAGGCTTATTTCTAAGGCGTTGATCTATCTTTTCTATCTTTTTGTGAGTTGGTTTCATAACAAATAGTGAAAGCTTGTCGGGGTGCATTGGGAATCTTGTTGTAGAGCATGTTGAATTGTTTGTAAATCAAATCCAAATATTGGGCATGAGAAATTACTTGCTCTTCTGTGACAACTCCACATTTCACCACATCCTCGGTGATTGATGGCAACAAGGTTTTTATGAACCACTCAGCCAAAAGTTGATCAGGAACATAGGTGTTAACCATTCGACGACGATGTCGCCACTCATGAATATGATCTGGTATATGAGTAGCAGTCGTATGTTTAAATTTGGTTAGGAGTTTCATTCCAGTCTTGTATCTGATAGGTAACTGGAAGTGGGTCATAAATGTGGTGGCTAAAGTCGTAAATTTGTCAAAAGAAGCTCATGGTAACTCAATGTACCACTTCGCAGCCAGACCAGTAAGCGTTCTTTGGAAAAGACGGAGTCTAATCGAGTCATCATTTGAGTTTGATGAACACCACAAATGAAAGGTCATGACATGATTTGATGGGTCTTCTTCGGGTTTTCCATTGACTTTCGGAATTTTAGGAGGTAATTTATGCGGAATTATCGGCGACCAAGGTGCTTATAAGATTGGATCATTAGTGAGTCAGTTTAAATCTGGTAATTCAAGAGTTTCTACAAATGGCAATTGTCGATTCAAGTCAGGTTAAGCATACCCAGGATATGATGGAATTACCTGACCAATAGGTCTTTGCATACCAACATAGGGCATCTGCATTTGGTAACCTTAATAAGGTGGTTGTTGAACAAATCCGACATAAGGTGGTTTTTGATAACCAGGTTGAATTTTTGGTTGTCCATAACCAACAAAGACTTGTTGACCAGGACCTTGATAAGCTTGATATTTTCTATTGGGCGGGTCCAAAGTGGGGTTGGAATTGCTATAATTGAGGCTATTGAAATTGGGGTTGCCATGGTTGTTGAATCAACTATTGTTGTTGTTACAATTGTTGTTGATTTAACAGTTGTTGTTGCCCAACAATGAAAGGTTGGCCAAGTTGTGAATAAACTATACCAATGTAAGCTTGAGTCACTCCAGATAAAGGTATACTAACCTAAGGTTGTTGGACCCCAGACACAAGTGGTTGTTTTATAACAGCTTGAGAAACTTGAACTTATTGACCCGAAACTTGTGGTTGCGAGGTAGAAGGACCAGTTTATACAGGTTCAAATACAACTGTTTGAACTTGTGACTATGGTATAGTGGTAACAACAGGTGTAGTAGGAATAGTTGACACAGTTTGCATTGGTTGTGTTGGATACACAAGCCTTGGTTGGACTGGCATTGTTGGTTGCCATTGACAGACTTGAATTCCAGGTTGACCTGAATATTGCGCGATATTACCATATGATGGTCCTCTAAGATATGGAGGATAAGGTGAATAAGCATATTGCTCTCCATATGGCGGAAATCCAATATGTAATGGATACATAGGTCATTGTTGACTAGATTGCCCAGTTTGATATTGATATGCAGGATCAAACTGTTGAGTTCCTGTTAAAGAAGAACTAGATAAAATTCCAATTGAGGACATGGGTGATGACCATGGTGTAGAAGCAACCCCTAAGTGGGTTCCAGATAAAGATTGGTAACCAACTGGGATGGATGATTCTCCATATAGGTGCGACTCAGGTGTAGTAGAAAACATCGAAGAGGTTGCAATATAAGATTTTTCCGTAGCTGCATCAAATGATATAGTATGGGATGTTGACGATTGTTCAGCCATAGTTAACTGACCCAAAATTTGTCCTAAAGAATCAACGGGTACTTGAAAAGAAGCAAGATCAAAAGGAGCAGTAAAATGAAGAGTATGAGGGTAAAGATAAATCCTGGTTCAAAAATGGAATGTGGTTCTAGGTGTGGTATCTTCTTCCAATTCTTCCTCGACGGCAATTAAACCAGGTGGAAGAACTTCACCGTTTGGTTCGTAATTGACTTCGGGTGTTGATAAAGTGCAAGTTTCAGTAGTTACTGATTTCTGAGGGTTAACCGGTTGATCGTCTTTCGGTAAATTAAAAACTTCTGAATGTTCAAATTCAAAGTCCAAATGTTCCGGTAAAACAACAACAGTTTTAGGGAGAGGTTCCTGAACAACTTCAGGTTCAGAGGTAACTTCTGTTTGAACTATGATAGGTTATGGATTAACTTCTGGTTGAATTGATTCAAGTTCAGAAGTAATTTCTAGTTGATAAATTTCAAGTTGAGGATCAAATTGTTGTTGAACAACTTTGATTACTGTTTCACTAGGATCAGTGATAATGTCCTCAGGTAATTGTGAAACTTCTTCTTTAGAAATAGATGTACCAGAAATAATTGGAGAAACTGGAGTCTCAGTACTTACCGAAATGGATGATTCACATAATTCAGATGAAGAACTAGGAGTTCTTGATGTACTTTACTTAGTTAAGTGAGACCGCTTTAACCGAATAGGTGTAGCTTCGGGCGGCAAAGGTGGTTTACTCGATGTTCTCCGCAAACAACGGGGTAAGGGTTGATGTTCCTCCATGATTGCTGATTAATTTTATTATCAAAAAAGAAATAAACAAAAAGGGGTAAGCTAGGCAAAAGGTTTTTCAAGCAACTATGAATTGCAAAACACCTCCTGGAAAACCAAGAAGTATAGGCAGGCAATCTCCCTGAATGATGTGTTTGGTGTATCACAGTGTACAAGGAAGCTAACTCGGTTACCTAAGGATGGATAGCAACCTAGTGTTATCCTCCCATATCTACCCGAAAGTACGTGGAGGCCCCATCTGTATAAGTGTTGTCTAATGCAAAACTGCATAGTGAGAGCATTCCCATATACTTTATGTACTGTAAAACTGCCCTGTATACCTAAGGGTACATGGACGAGCTGCGATATACTCATGTACATGGAATTAGGTATCACACTCGGGATGTATTGCAGACAAGTTAGTGATAGCTGCTTTGTTTCACAACGCCAGAACATGTCCCTAGCCTAGAACCACAAAATGTTTTTCGTTAATGACAATGCTCCATTAGGTAAATTGATGTTAATTTTAAGTTGATCTTGCTTAGGAATTTTCCTTTCAAGTTCACCACGTGATGTATTTTGAAATTCCTAGGAATGCAACTATTATGATAAGCATTCTTTCCATTCAATTTAACAATGAAAATCCTAGCTACTAGGGATAGAGCAATCAGATTTCTTTTGATCAAAGAGCAAAGAGCACAATCTAATGCAATTTTCCTAGACTATTCCTATGAGCACACACAAACTTTTTCAATGTAACACGCATGTATTTCTTTTCGATTTCCTTAATGTGAATGTGAACAAAAAGGAAGCTAATGCACATACAATCAATCAATCTTTAACAAGAACGAAGACTTTACTACAGTTCTATTTCGAAGGAAAAGAATACTTTTATGACACTTTCTTTCGAACAAAGATTAATAGACTATAATCTAACTTTGACTATGGATCGATAATGACAAAGAAAACATTTAAAAAACATTAATCAATCAAGTCAAAGTAGGGCTAGCAAAGGAGATAGAAACTTGTTTTCTGAGACATGACATTCATTGATCAATCAGCAAGCAAACAAACACAAGAAATTTGGAAAAAACTCAATCCAAAGGTTGGAAACTGACCCTAGGAGGATCATCGCAGCCCTGAATTGGATACAATGTGCTTCATAGCACTGTCCCTAAGCCAAGTGTTCTTTGTAGCATACTGTGTCCCTCACCAGCCTGCGATGGTGATAGTGAGCCATTTCAAAAGGCAATTGACACAGTTTTGACCAAAATTCAATGCAAAAGAGCTAAAACACAATCAATGAACACAAGTAGGGTCTACAAGAGTGTCCTAGGAGGTGGATAAGCTACTAGGAAGGATGATCTTCCCCGGTATGGTCGCCAATTTGTTTTGGAGAATTTGGTATCTACGGATAAATACTAATTCCCTAGATAAGTAGCCATATCTAGAACAACAATTTAAAGCACTTTATCCTTTTCATATAAGCAATAGATAAGACAAAGAAGATGAGAAGACCTACTTGTAGTTCCACTTCCTCTTGTCTCCTTTGTATCGATCATGTCGCTCCTTCCCTTACTTATCACGCTTGAGAAGTACCTGTAAACACAAATAGAATACAAAGAACTTATCAAAGAAAAAGATATATTGAATACAAGTAAATGGAATCAGATACATTTCACACATATAAGCATCATATGACAATACAATCATATGGGAAAAGGGTTCAAATACTTTATTGAATAGAAGAAGGAATTACAAACATTGTGTCTAATTCAAAGTCATTCCCCTAGCTTGGATCTCATCCACATCACATCAAAAGCATGACAAACTTATAGCATTACAATACTTGCTTCAAAGCCAATTCTCATAGCAACAATATCTCCTTACAATTCAACATAGTCCAGTCCCTGATCACTTAGATGAGTGTTCAATTTATAGGAGGATGAAGGAGGTTATATCATAAATGGGGGTATTGAATGGCCTTCCATTCTTAGAAATAGTTCCATGGAAGAAGGGATGAGAGGATAGGATGAATCTTAACTCATTGCTCATCCATTTTCGAGCTCATAGAAGTTGATAAGTGAGGGAAACTTCTAGATGACTCCAAGAGATAAGAATATTCCCCACCTCTACATGAATTTCACTCAATCTCACCCAATGTAGGTGAAAGAGGGCCTAAGTGCTCTGTAGAGTACCCTGGCATGGACTCAAATGCTCTGCGGCACACCCTTACATGGGCCTACCTGCGCTGGTCCCTTTAGAGGTCATTTCAAGATGTCTTCAAGTCATGAAACTATCTATGAAGGAGGCATTCAAAAGGGTGACTTGTTTAGGGTATGTAGCAACTGAAATTAGGGTTTGATGAGCCCTAAAACACTGATTTGGACGATGGGAGTGATGTGCCCAAATGAATCTGTAACAATGAGTTCCTGGTATGTGGTCGATATGGTCATGCATTGATAACTATATAGTGGTTAAACTAATGTTATATGCTAATGTGATTATGATTATACATGTATCGTGTTAACTTGGTTGATCTTGAAAATGAGATATCCTCCCCTAAACTATACTAAGGTATGTTGATTAAGTTATGTTTTGGTTTTAACTAATGTGGTGTACTTATATGAAAGAGATCAAAGATGACTAGCGAGATGGTAGGCTACAGTTCATAAGATTCTCCCTATGGGTCAGCTAAGAAGCATGGTGTTGGGCTTTCTTCTGACTTATCATACACATTGAGAATTTTGATGGTAGAAATAAGGAGTTTCAAGGAAGATAATGGTAGAATCATTCAGGAACAGGAGAAACAAGCAGAAGTGAATGTAGTAATCCTTCATATTTTGTCATAATTGTAGATACGGGGACCACTTCGGATCAAGCATGGGAAGGAGGACATAAATAATGGGTCATAAGGCAATAGATATCATTGGGGGTACAGGTCGAATAGACATGATACGATCAAAGAAGGATCTTGGATACTCCAGATAAGAGAAGTGATGGACATAAGTTCTATTCTAGCTCTGGTTCTAATAGGCACTATGATTGTCATCGTTATCATCCTTACAGGGGGAGTTATAGGGGATATTTTCTAGATCAATTTAAGAAAGAAAAGCCACCTATCTTTGATGGATATTTGAAGAAGTTGGAGGATGCAGAGGCATGGCTACTTGGGATGTAGAAATTATTTGAGTTTCATGATTACATAGAGAACATGAAGGCTAGAATAGTTATCTTCGGCCTCAAAGGGAAAGCAAACAACTGGTGGGAAGATGTGAAGTGAGTTAGAGACATTATAACAGAAGACTTGAGTTGGCATGAATTCAAAAGACTTTTCAGGAAGAAGTACATTTCAGATAGGGACTACGACAGCAAAGCCAAGGAGTTCTATGAGCTAAAGATGGGATCGATGACAGATGAGGAGTACACAACCAAGTTCCTGGAGTTGTTGAGGTATTTACTGTATCTTAAGGATGAGAGGGCCAAAGTTCAGAGATTTTTCAGTGGATTTCCATTATCATTTAGAGATCGGATTGAGTATGATGAGCCTCGTTCACTTGAGGAATTTATTGGTAAATTGAATAATTGTTATGAGCAGTCAAAGCACAATATAGAATCTCAACAATATTGGGAAGGGAAAGACAAATCTAAAGGTAAATGGCAGTTGAAAAGAATAAGGCCTCGGGATGTAGGTGAGAAAGAAAATGTTGCACCTTACAAGAAGTTCAATGGATCACAGCATATAGGGAAGAAGAATAAATGTGATGGTACAGGATGATTGCAATGTTGGACATCTGGTAAGAAGCATCATAATAGGGATTTTTCGCAGAATTAGGGTGGTAGGCCTGAGATTTATAGTGCACAGGAAGCGTAGGCAGTTGGGGATGTTGTGCAGATCATTCCACGGATTTATGTAGTGTTGGCTAACAAGCAAGCAAATCACTAGGAAATTGTTATCAATATGGATGGTAAGCTTTGTGGTCAAGTTGTTTCCATTTTGATTGACCCTGGATCTAATAGTTATGTTAGTCCTGAGTTGGTGGATGAGTGTGGTTTGAATAAATAAGTGAGTGCAAAATCTTGGTTAGTGTAGTTGGTTGGAGGTACAAAGAAGAGATTGTATCACTAGGTAAGAGCTTGTGAATTCGAGTTGAATGGTATGCCTGCCTCAACACATTTGAATGTATTGTCATTGGGATCATATAGTATGATTTTGCGTATGGGATAGTTGTATCTTCACAGGACTAAGGTGGATTGTTATGACAAGGCTCTTGAGTGTTTGGACGACAATGGAGAACAAAGGATCTTATTGGGTAAGAAGAAGGAAACATCAATTAGAATGGTGACAACTATGCAGGAAAAGCATAGTCGCAGAAAAGGGTGTGTGTTATTTGCGGTGCATATCTCTAGCGATAAAGGTAAGGATGTTAAGGATGTAGAGGAATTGAGTAGGTACCCGATTTTTCAGCAGTTTCACGATGTGTTTCCAGCAAAGATTTCAGAGTTTCCACCTCACAGAGATGTATATTTTTCCATTGAGTTGGTACCAAGGGCGACACTAGCATCGAAGGCACCACACAGGATGAGCACTCAAGAGTTAGTAGAGATGAAGTTACAATTGAAGGAAATTATTGACAAGGATGCAATAGGCCAAGTGTATCATGGTGGGGTGCACTGGTGTTGTTTGTGAAGAAGAAGGATGGTACTCTTAGTCTATGAATTGATTACAGGTAGTTGAACAAAGTGACCATCAAGAATAGGTATCTGTCTCTAAGGATTGATGACTTGTTTGTTCAATTGAGGGGAGAAATAGTGTTCTTGAAGATTGATTTGAGATAATTATATCATCAGGTATGAATCAAAGAAGAGGACATAAACAAGACTTCTTTCAGGACCAGGTATGGGCATTATGATTTTTTGTAGTTCCATTTGGTTTGAATAATGCTCCAACTACCTTTATGTCCTTAATGAATAGTGTAGTGTATCCTTATCTGGACAATTTTGTTATTGTATTCATTGATCACATATTGATATATTCTAAAAATGAGGAAAAGCATGTCGAGCACTTAGAAACAGTATTGAGATAGCTAAGATATGATCAATTGTATGCTAAGCTCAGTAAATTTAGTTTCTTTTAGATAGAGGTACATTAATTGGGACATGTTGTCTCCAAGGAAGGCATAGAAGTGGATCCAAAGAAGATAAGGGCTATCATGGAATTGGAAGCTCCTAGAAATGTGGATGAGGTAATATAATTTATGGGACTATCAGGTTACTACAGGAGATTTATCATGAACTTATCTTGCATTTCATATCCTATTATGTCATTATAGAGGAAAGGTAAGAAATTTAATTGGACAGAGGAATGTGCAGCGATGTTTGAGAAATTGAAGTAGTTGTTGACAAATTCTCCACTGTTAAAGATTATAGATTGTGACAAAGAATTTTCGGTGTGCACATATGCTTTCAAGAGAGGACTTGGTGGAGTCATTATGCAAGAAGGACAATAGTGTGCTATGAGTCATGGAAATTGAATGAGCATAAATAGAATTATCTAACTCATGATCTTGAGTTGGCAGTGATCATCCATGCATTAAAGATGTAGAGACACTATCTTCTTAACATGAGATTCATATTGATGAGTGATCACAATGGATTGAGATACTTGTTTGACCAGTCAAATCTAAATGCTAGGAAAGCTAGATGGTTGGCCATGATTAGTGAGTTTGACTTTGAGAGTAGGTACATTAAAAGGAAATATAATAGGGTTGCATGTGCTCTTAGTAGGAGAGTACAAGTGAATCACATAGCAGCTATGAGTTTGTATGGAACAAACTTACATGATCGGATCTTACAAGTAGGACAACGGGATGGAAGGTACATGGAGCTTATGCACAGGTTACAACAGAGTATAGGTGGTCAGGATGTAGACTATCATCTTGCAGCAAATGGTTTGATCATATTTAGGGACAGGATATATGTGCCAGACAACAGTGAGCTTAAGAAGACTATATTTTGAAAATTTCATGCAAAACTATATTCAAGTAACCTAGGATACCAGAACACATTGACAGCAGTGAAGAAGTTTTATCATTGGTCAAATCTGAAGAATGAAGTGGCAGAGTTTGTGGCTAGATGTCTGGACTATCACCGGGTGAAGGAAAAATGTAAGCCTCAAAGTGGACTACTACAGTCGATTTTGATTCTGAAGTGGAAGTGGGAGGTCATTTCAATGGATTTCATCACAGGTTTTCCAAGGAAATATAGACAACATGATTTCATCATGGTTGTGGTAGACAAGTTGACAAAGGTATCACACTTCATTCTAGTGAAATGTATGTATTTAGTGAAATGTATGTATTTAGCTAGTGATGCAGCACAGGAATCCATTAGAGATGTAGTGTGGTTGCATGGTGTACCGAAGAATATTGTGTCAAACAGGGATTCCAAGTTCACTTCTAGATTCTAGAAATATTTATTTGCAGGTTTGGGGATAGAGTTGGCCTTCAGCACATCTTATCATCCGCAGACAGATGGATAGATAGATAGGGTCAATGGGGTATTGGAGGAAATGTTGAGGACGTATGTGATTCATCATCAAAGGAGATGGGAGGAGTGTCTTCCATTGGTTGAGTTTGCTTACAACAATGTGTACCAGGAATTTCTAAGGATGAGTCTATTCTAGGCATTATATGGGCAAAGTTGTAATACTCCCATCAGTTGTAGTGATCTAGTGAATAGGGTATTGATAGGACCGAACATGTTTGAAGAGATGGAACAGGAAATGTAAGTTATCAAGAAGAATCTGAAGGAAGAATAGGACGAGAAATTTTTTTATGCAAATTGGAATAGATTTTTTGAGGAGTTTCAAGTTGCGGAATAGGTGTATTCGCACATCAAGGTGAAGAAGAGATCCTTGAGGATTGGATCATGTGCCAAGTTGGAACCTTGATTTTTTGGAACCTTCAAGATTCTTGAAATGAGTGGACCAGTAGCCTATCGACTTTAACTACCTCTGACAGTGAAATTCCATGATGTTTTCCATGTTTCATTTCTTAATAAGTATGTTAAAGATGGTGATCATGTGATTGATTGGTCTGTATTGCAAGTGGATCCAGATGGATAATTCTAGTCAAAAGCGAGAAATCGAGTAGGCTAAAGTCTAGGGGAAACAGTTTGGGCCCAATGAATCTACATGGGAGATGGCATATCAGATGCGGGCTATGTATCCTTCTCTATTTGTTGGTTGAGCGAATGTTTTTGTATATGTTTTGGTGTGATGTTTTGGTATATGTACATATGTTTATGGATGTAAATACCACCATCAGTTGTGTCATAAAGCTCCAATAAGCGGTATGGGTGTCATGTTGTTATGTGTCATGTTGGTTTGCTTCTCAATAGGTTGATCTTTGTAAATATTGCATCAAGATAAGTTCTAAAGCTCCACGGGAAGTATGTTTTTCTTTCAGCGGTCTTTTTGGTTGTAGGTTTCATTAAACACTGAGGATGTTGTTTCCCCAATAGGGAGGGTGCTGTAACAACTCTGGTCAAAATTCCATTTAATAAAGTGTTGACAGTGTTGGACCTGCCAACATGTCAAGGGGATATCCTCGGTAATAAATCCCAATTAGACCTCAGACTGTTTGGTGTAGGAGTCCCAACAATGGGTTGTAAGGTAATGCCTTGACCGCGGTGTGGCAAGAGACAAGTAGAATAACTCTATCAGCAACAAGGGTGTGACTAATGTAGTGAGTCTAGGAAGGTGTATGAGAGGTTCCAACACTTCAAAGGGAGGAAGGAGGTGAAGGTGAGTTATAGGTTGAAAGGGATCAATCCCAACTTGACTAGGAACACACAACACAAAGGACATGCACATCTTCTGGTGGAGTAGTCCACTTGGATCCAGCAATCACGTCATACAAGGTAAGATAGCACATACATCACTCATGGATCAGTCTGAGAAGAGTGTGATGGTTTTTATGGCAAGGTTCAAGTGAAAGGTATGTCTGATGTCTGGCAGAGCAGTCGACATAGACGGTGATATCATTAACAACATATGCAACGCATTAACAACAAGATTCATATAATTTCATGTGAATCAGTTCATACACAAGTACGTAAGTTAAACAACACATATCATTAAAGCAACCGGAGTAGTCCAACTATAATAAAAACATATGCATGAAAATGTGTTGGCTCTTATTATATAAAGAATTGTAAGTCACAATCATACAATACATCCATGTAAACCTGCTAGCCCCAATAGTGGAATGCTTTAGCCACATCCGCCTACTCCTCCAAAGAGATGTACTAGCTCCATGCAGTGGGGAAGCCAAGGTGCATTACAATACTATCCAAGCCTTCTTCAGAATAGTCTAAGTAGAAGCTTGACTAACCAAAATCCTATACAATGAGTTATGAGGGACTATTTATAGCAAAGGGTGGGCTGACCCTTGACATTCCCCTTTGTGACCATTCAGATACCCTCATGACTCTTCACCTACTCTACGACTGTTACATCCACTCTTGACACTTGACTTACACTTGACATGACTCAACATTACAATGCACATGTACCCATGTGAACAATGGCTTGGAAAAGCCAAAATAGACATCATTGGGACTTAGACAACTAGAGAAGTCCAACTTCTCAACATCCTCATGTTGATCAACAGTGACATATTAATGCCAAGATTAGTAGTCCTTGAGAGTGTTTGTGTGTTCTGTTATGACATATGTATGAACCCTGAACCTTGCGTCCATAGCATCTGGGTACACTGCTCGGTCTCCTTTTTCCAACTCATCTATGAGCATGTGCATCATTATCTTTAGTGTGGTCGGACTAGCAACATACTTTTGCATGATGTCTGCACTGATAGGCAAGTCTGAGTTGGTGGCGGTGTGCATCAACTTGTCAAAGTACGAGTCAAGCTCCTGTCGGACCTACTTCTTGGTCTTCGCCTGGGTAAGGGTCCCAAGTGATGGGATCGCATGAGTGTGCACTATACCCTCCATGCTTTTGAATACTCATGTATGGGAAGCTTGTATGCTAGTGATTAGTTGCAGTAGGTCTTCATATTTCCAAATTTGACTCCAGATACGTGCTTGCAGCTCTACCGCATTGGCCTTCATCATCTTTGGCAAGTGAAGCAAGGCTTCCTTGCACTTCATCTTCCATGCTTGCATGTTATCAATAGAAGTATGTATGTTCTTCAAGATGCGTGCTCTTCTTTTACATAGTTGTTGCCATTTGTGGAGATGAACGACTGCTTGATGCACGGTACCAAACTTGGAGTACAATGCTCGCATTGTACTTTGTCCAAGGACAATACTTCATCTAGTAATGCCCTTTTTAGTTCATCTCAGGAGGACATTGTCACCAAGTTTCCTCCCTGCTTGGCCACCTGTATTTTCTTCACCATTCACTCATTCCTAGCTATGAGAAAAGGAACACTTGAGCTAGTTGCTTCGGCATAGACTCTAGTTGCATTGGCCAATGCAACTGGATGCTTGTGCACATTAGTCACGATCACTTGCTCTTCAAATTGCATAGGGGATGTTTGGTCCTTTGGAGTCAGTACTCTATGAGACTGCACAACTCTATGATGAGATTCGTCAAAGGATATGTTGTGCCTCTCTGCTTCCGGTTGATCACCAAGGATCTCAATGCCTCCTTGGTCATTTGAGACCTGCTCATCATCGGGATGCAATGAAGTGGGTGGGTCAACCTCTTTGTGCTGAGGCATGAGGCCGGCATCATGTTACAACTCTTGTTGCTCCTTGTATGCATCCAATTGTTCAAGCACTTATTCTATATCATGAGAAAATTCTTGCCCCTGCGATGGTTCATCCTATTCGCCTGATGCCAGCTATTTAGATGAATCAACTACTTGTACAGGCATTGCTTTGTCCATCTTCACATGATGCACCCTCGGCTGAATCTATTGTTGTTGTGCTTCCTGCTCCTATTGGTGCAACTCTTGTTCTTTCCGGAGTTGCTCCCTCAACTCATGCAACTCCTTCTCTGCTTCTTCCATTCTCTTCTTATCCCTCTTCCTTCACGTGATCCTCTTGTCATGTTGCTACCTCTTTGCTTGAAAAGCCATAGCTGCTTGTTCTACAAGTGGATCAGATCAAAAATTGTAGCTTTTCTCTTCCTCCATGCAGTTGAGAATCTTCCTCTTCCCTTTGTCACGCATAGGTATGCTTGGCTCTGCTAGCCCCGTTGTTGTAGTTACTATTGGTGCTCCTCATGATGTTGCTTCATGCTATTGTGCTAACCACTCCATGGAAAAACCAACATTTTCATTGGATCTGGAGGAATGGTAGGAATACCTCCGTGAGTCTTCCTCGGCCCAATGAAATGCCTCTTGGATCCAATTGAACTAAACTCTCATGCAATGATCCTTCACAATGCAATGTGGGTCATACGGGTTTAAGCTTCGGAGGCTGAACGGGTACTTCTTCATCTGTTCAGCTTTGGCATCCACTTGGTTGATGCTTTGGATCTTGTATAATCCAATCCACAACAAAAGAGTGGGCCAAGGTTCCTTCTTCTTCCTCTGCAACCTAGTTGTCAATCTTGTTGAGATATGATACGCTACTTCCTGCATGATAAGCATGTCCAAAGAAAATTTTCGCATGAACATGCAAAGGCTTCTCTGCACTGAACACTCATATGGACGTGCCGAATGGTAAGGCATACCAATCTACAATTCCTAACAATGCCTTCATTGCTTCCTCTGACATGTAAGGTGGATCCTGTTCGAATATCAACCTATACACTAGGGTGAAAAAATGCTTGGAAAACCGTATGATCACTCCTCTGAAGTTGCACTCGGACAATAACTTGAAATACATGTTCACAATAGTCTCCACGGTGACCATGCCCACTCTAAGCCTGGGAACTCATGTCGAGCACAGATTGCATCTAGAATGTAAGAGGACATGTAAATCTCTGCATGCATGCCTTCGGGTGACTGTCAAGCCTTCGTGACTTGCTCCTTCAACTGATGAGCCAGTATGCCAGACCAGTTGCATGGTCTTCCTTATCTAACCACTTATTCTAGTGCGACCACCCAACTCTGAGGGAAGGTCTCAGTGCTTACTTGGCCACTCAGTCGACATGCAAATATTACCAAGTATTGGTATGCCTTCCTCAATATATTTGTCTTATAACTTTGATTGGGTGTCATCCTGAAACGAGATAGCTCCTTTACCCAATCTTTCAAAATGTCTCTTGAGTGACCTCTGATGTTGGGCAACCTGAATGGAGGAGTCATGACATTCATGGGCTTGGTCATCTAATACATTTCATCGTAATCTCATGCCTAGAAGGTTGCAAGCTTCATCCCACTGACACTTCTCAAGGTCATCGTCTCGGGGTAAGTGTGAGAGATGATCCAGTGAATAATATCCACACATGGGAACGTGGGGTATCTGCATTCAATCTGGTATAAGTCGGACTTATGGATGTTCACGTACACCTGACGGTCTTCAAGGTCTTCCCCCAAAGTACCTGCGAATGTTTTATTCACCTCTTGCCACTTTAGTTTGATGTCCTTATCTAAATACATCTTTGTATCTTCATAGATCAGCAAACCAGAGGACACTTGCTCAACTGCTACTCCAGTTGCCATACCATCAGTGTCTTGAGATCTTGTTCTCTTGGAAGCCATTGAGACAAATGAACACTTGAAAGATTTGGAAACAAGTTGCATGCATGGAAAGAAATATGTCAGTGAAAAAAATGCAAATATGAGGAAGGACACAACACATACCTAGGAAACTGATGAAAAAGATTGAATAAATTTCACTAGGAAGCTGAGTGACTGGCTACCAGAACTGCGCAAAAGGAATTCTGGGCTATCTGGGAGGCTGGACTGGCTACTGGATCTATGAAATATGCAATCCAGTTGGGCAGCTGGCTACTGGGATTACGCAATGCGCAACTCCAGCCAGGAAAGACTGCTGGCCCAAGGGCAAATTTGCAAAATTTCTTGGGCCAAGCAACCATTGTCCTCCAAGATTGCAAAAAATAGTCCAGGAGGCTAGTGTTGGGATAAAATGTGCAAATCTAGAGAGGAAGGTGAGCCTTCCTTCCCCAGATTATGCAATGCAGCCTTGGTGAAGGCAGAGATCGGGCCAAGGTTGGCCCGACTCATCGATAAGCAACTGAAAGCAAGTAAGTCGATGAAATGCATGGCGACACTACGTGATAATAGAAGTGATAGATAGTGCATGCAAAACATGAATGGAAGATTCAGCAAATAGATCAACATGCATGTGGGCGAGGCCATTCGTCGGTTGGTTGAATGTGTGTGCAAAACAGTTTCATGCATGCGACAACAGTGATATAGTGATGAAAAATAAAACAGAGCTAAGAAAAGCTATAATATATGTAAATGACAGCAGGCGTTCAAAGAAATCAAGCAAACAGCACTCACACAAGCAAATACACAAAAAGTGACAGAAATGCTGAAAAATACAAGTTGAGGACACCTACCCGTGAATAGTTGAGTCAGATGTGTCGAAGAGTCCTAGATGTGTTGTGGGATGTCATAGCTCCAAGATCGATGTGAATGAATGAGCTCTAATATGTCGAATAGTTTTTCTCATGACGTGCATGCCACAAATCTAGGAAAAAGCGACACTTGGAGGGAAACTTCTTAAAACAACTTTGCATGTAACCCTCGGCTGTTAAAAATATCTCCCTAAATCATGGGATGCCTTTTTCATGTTGTCTCTTTCTATTCCAGGAAGGTCAAGTCATGCATGCATGCAAGTCAAGTTTCCTCGGTCCCGGTGGAACTAGTCAACCGGACTGTTGATGCATGTGAGGGCTCAATTACTCGGGAAAAATGCGCATTCTTGGCTTGGAGCTGTGTTGACTGCCCAAGAGGTTTGTACAATTTCTAGGTAGAGCAGCTGAATGCTGCCCAAATTTGTGCAAATCTTGGGCTGAATAGCCTTCTGCTCGGAAAATTTGCACAAATCCTGCTAGGGGGTGGCTGACAAGATTGCGCAATCCTGAAGCCGAGAAAGTTTTCAGAGAGGATTGTGCAATTCCTAGAGGGAAGGCTGACTGCCCTCTAGAAATGCGCAATTTTCCAGGGGAAGCTACTCAGCCTGTAGCTAGACCAGGTCCGGGTAAGCATCCTGTGAGGGGAATGGATCGACTGTCATCGATACGCTGCCTTTGTGCAAGGAAAACACTAAAGCTTGAGTACTTGATGAAGCAAGACAAAGTGTTGTGTAATGTTGGTAGGGAGGCTCCAAAACATGCTAAGGAAAAATTCTAGAGGGTCGTTGTAGCCACTATAACACTTGGCAACGCACTGGTAGAACTCCAACTCTCTGCATAGACCTTGTTCGTGGAACGAAAGTCTAACACCTTTGGAAGTATTGTTTAGATCTTAGCTCATCTTGGTTTCACACTAACTTGATTGTAAGATGTAGCATATGCCAAACCCTTGGTCGATTGACACACATTCCAAGGCAAGGCAACATAGTTGTTTCAATTGGGTTTGTGGGATATATAGGTTCACAAGTAGTACAGTAGTCATAGTCTTAGTTTCATCTCTGGTGTTTCTCCACTACCAACAGGCCTGGATAGTACCCTGGTGGAGTCACATAGGAACAAAAGCATGGCTTCGCTGCCAGCGAGCCTGGTCAGTACCCCAGCGAAGTTACTTGCATCACCTCCCTATGCAAGAATCCTTTCTCTTCTTTCTCATTATTCATTTTTCAATTTTTATTTTGAATTTATTTATTTTTTTACTTTCCATTTTTCATTTTCATTGTGCATAGCACTTATTCATTTCAAAGGCGGAAGAGGGATCTCGACTTATTGAGAGCAGAGGAGGTTGTTCCAGCAGAGAAGTAGTTTATTATATCTTTGACGTGCCTATTGAGGTTTTCCCCCTCACATTACTCTACTTGACTGAGCTGACAAGGGTTAACCCAAAAACAATCGACTAGAGAAGGTGACACTAGTTAGCACACAAGCGTTGTGTTTACACCAAGGTTCACTTCGAAGAGTACGTATTGTCCTTCGCTGTATCACGGACTAAGAGTAACAATATCATCATACAGAGGGAAGATGATAGATAACCAAGTAGTGATAGATGCACAAGTCCTCTTTTACTTTACCCAGCTCGCTTTAAGAGTCATACATGGTTTCATGCAGGGCTAACCTACGAACAAAACAAACGAACCAACAAACATCAAAGAAAAGCAAAAGAAGAAGCTAAATTGAAAGCAAAGCAGGTAAGTAAACAAGCAAGCAAAAAAACATGTAAAGGAAACATATAAGAAAACAACTGAAAGCAAACACTACTCCTACTCTTGTACCAATGGTGCATGGGCTTAATCATGTGAAGTGATACTTCCAATGCAGCCACCGGTGCATTGGTAGACACATGTTGGTGAAGGCTTGTTCCGTGAGCAACCCAGTGCTGTGAACCAGCAAGCAAGAAAGATATAACAATGAAGAAAACCACACTTCGTGTTTCCAAGTGCCCACGTGACATAAGTGAGTGCAGGATCATGAGAGACAGTCCGTGGACTTCTCATGGTGCTGTGTGACACTACGTGCAACTTTGAAGCATAAGCACACTCTTGACTGTGACATGCAAGCAAATGAAAGAAACAAAGACAAATTGCATTGTGAACAAGTGCTTGCAATGTAAGACTCCTCCAAAGCTTGAGCAATGGGATTGTGCAGTTCAAGTGGAGGAAGTGTAATCTGTGTGTGAGATGGATCTTCAATGTATACAGATGAGTGATGAGGAGCCTTGGGCGATTGAACAATTTCATGATCAGAAGTGAGACTAAAATCAAGAGAGCGAGGGTATGATATAACCATCAGCTCAGGCTGAACTGCCTCGACAGTCTTGGTTGTCTCAACTTCATCATCAGGTAGATCATCATACAACAGTGGCTTCGAAAGATCAGCTGCGATAGATTCGTTATCATGATCAAAATTGGAAGCAAATGGATCACAACTACCATGATCAAAAAAATCAATGAATTCTTTGGCATCCTCATGATCAGATGAATCAAACAGAGGGGTAGTTGAAAAGTGAAAGAACTCATCCTTTGTGTTCCCAGAAAAGACGGATGAAGGATCAAGTGGATCTTCAATGGATAAATTATCCTCTTCATTTTTGAATGATGGACTAACATCTGGTGAGTCCTACGAGTGATCAACAATGAGTGCGTCCATGGATGAAGACACACATGCAAAATCATGGATGGCAGCTTCACCAAAGAGGATAGGAAAAAATGGAGGGGGCTCGGATGGAAGGGAGTCATCCTTCATTGAGTGTTTATGTTCAAACTCCCACTCACACTCTTCATGAATGATAGCGCATGTTGTTTGTTCAACACCAACTCCGTCAGTGGGTCATTCCTCGTTCACAACAAGTGAAGAGTCCAGAATGGACGAACACAAGACATCATCATTTGGAGGAACACCTGAGTGTGAAGACGAAGGTCGAAGAAAATAATGCATATGGGAACTCGAAGGACTCACAACCCAATCTACACAAAAATTGAGTGGAGTGATATTAGGAGAGTGTGAAGGATGAACAGGTGTACAAACATGATCCTCAGCATCATTGTGCGATGGTGGAACTGTTGAATGAGAGGGAGGCAGACAATCTGTTGAGACAGTGCCTGCTCCCACATGAGATTGTGCAGTTCCATCAACGAAGAAGGTTGAGTGAGGCTTGATATCAAACTTTCTCTTGGGATGGGCAGATTTCTTAATACAATACTCGAATTGGTCCTAGAGATAAGGAAACTTCATATAGCTCCTCTGAGCTTGAAACTACAAATCACGAAAGCGCTGCCAAAAATAAATAACGAATTCATACGGAGCCTCCATTGCTGTAACAATTTCTGGTCAAGATGGTCTACATCAAAATGATAGAACGTGTCTTTAATAAGATCACAGAAGTGCTCAAATGAGTGCATGGTGTTAGCTAGTAGGCTAAGCACCCAATGAAATCAATATTCACGAAGTGTGTATGCAAGTAGCAAATCAGTCTGTTCATCAGAAAACTCATCTTTCTCATGAATCATGGAAAAAGAGTTATGTAAGTGCTCAGGCTAGGCCACTTCGCCTTCACCATCATACGTGTGAGTGGACAAGAGATCAAAAATATTCCCCGAGATGGAGACATCTTCACGATTCGAAAAACACCTCGGGGGAAGAAGAATGAAAAACTCCATGAAGGATATGCAAAGGTTCAAAATTGGATGAGAGGACACTGCTTGTCATCAGGCCCTCCTTCTAGCGCTATAAATGTTGACGGTGTTGGACCCGTCAACATGTCAAGGGGATCTCACCGATAAGAAATCTCAATTAGACCTTAGACTATTGGGTGTAGGAGTACCAGCAGTGGGTCGTAAGGTAATGCTTTGACATGGTGTCACACAGAGGCAAGTAAAATAACTTTGTCAATAGCAAGGGTGTGACTGATGCAGTGAGTCAAGCTAGGTGTATGAGAAGTTCCAACACTTCGAAGGGGGGAAGGAGGTGAACATGAGTTCTAGGTTGAAAGGGATCAATCCCAACTTAGCTAGGAACACACAACACAAAGGACATACACAGCTTTCGATGGACCGGTCCACTCGGATGCGGCAGTGACATCATAAAAGGTAAGATAACATGTACAACACTCACAGATCAGTCTGAGATGAGTGTGATGGTTGTCATAGCAAGGTTCAAGTGAAAGTTCTGTCTGATGTCCAACAGAGCATTCGAAACAGACGGTGACAGCATTAACAACATATGCAACAGATTAACAACAAGATTCATCTAATTGCATGTGAATCATTTCATACACAAGTACGTCTGTTAAACAACATATATCATTAAAGCAACCGGAGAAGTCCAACTACAATAACAACATGTGCATGAAAATGTGTTGCCTCTTATTATATAAAAAGTGTAAGTCACAATCATACAATACATCCATGTAAACCTGCTAGCCCCAACAGTGGAACATTAGAACCACATCCACCTACTCCTCCAAAGAGATGTACTAGCTCCATGCAGTGGAGAAGCCAAGGCGTGTTACAATACCATCAAAGCCTTCTTCAAAATAGTCTAAGAAGATGCTTGGCTGACCAAAAGCCTATACAATGAGTTATGAGGGACTATTTATAGAAAAGGGTGGGGTGACCCTTAACATTCCCCTTTGTGACCATTCAACTACCCTCATGACTCTTCACCTACTCTACGATTGTTACATCCACTCTTGACACTTGACATGACTCAACATTACAATGCACATGTACCCATGTGAAAAATGTCTTGGACAAGCCAAAATAGACATCATTCAGACTTAGAAAACCATAGAAGTCTAACTACTCGACATCCTCATGTTGATCAACAATGACATATTCATGCCAACATTGGTAGTCCTTGAGAGTGTCCATGTGTTTTGCTGTGAAATCTGTCTGAAACCTGAACCTTGCCTCCATAGCATCTGGGTACACTGCTCGGGCTCCTCTGTCCAACTCATCTGTGAGCATGTGCGTCATTGTCTTTAGTGTGGCCAAACCAGCAACATACTTTCACATGATGTCTGCACTAATAGGCAAGTCCGGGTTGGTGGCAGTGCGCATCAACTCGTCGAGGTAGAGTCAAACTCCTATCGGACCTGCTTCTTGGTCTTTGCCTGGGTGAGGGTCCCAAGTGATGGGATCGCATCAGTGTGCATTATAACCTCCATGCTTTTGAATACTCATGCATGGGAAGCATGTATGCTAGTGATGAGTTGTGGTAGGTCTTCATAGTTCCATATCTGACTCCGGATACATGCTTGTAGCTCTACCGCATTGGCCTTCATCATCTTTGGCAAGTGAAGCAAGGCTCCCTTGTACTTCATCATCCATGACTGCATGTTATCAACAACATTATGTATGTTCTTCAAGATGCGTGCTCTTATTACACATCACTGCTGCCATCCGTGGAGATGAACGACTGCTTGATGCATAGTACCAAACTTTGAGTACAATGCTCGCATTGTACTGTGTCCAAGTGAAATACTTCATCTAATATTTCCTTCTTCAGTTCATCTCAAGCGGACATTGTCACCAAGTCTTCTCCCTACTTGGCCACCTATAGTTCATTCACCATTTGCTCATTCTCAGCTATGAGAAAATGAACACTTGAGCTAGTGGCTTCGGCATAGACTCTAGTTGTATCAGCCAACGCAGTTGGATGCTTGTGGCACATCAGTCATGATCACTATCTCTTCAAATTGCGTAGGGGATGTTTGGTCCTCGGGTGTCGATACTCTTTGAGACTGCAAAACTCTGTGATGAGATTCGTCAAAGGAGATGTTGTGCCTCTCTGCTTCTGGTTGACCACCAAGGATCTCAGTTCCTCCTTGGTCATTCAAGACCTACTCATCATCGGGATGCAATGAAGCAAGTGGGTTGACCTCTTTGTGGTGAGGCATGAGGTCGATATCCTATTCCAACTCCTATTTCTCCATGTCTGCATCCAACTGTTCAAGGGCCTGTTCTATCTCATGATCAAAGTCTTGCCCCTGCGATGGTTCACCCTATTCGCCTAATGCCAGCTACTCAGATGAATCAACTACTTGTACATGTGTTATTTCATCCATCTACACGTGATGTGCCCTCTACTAAATTTGTTGCTATTTCACTTCCTGCTATTGTTCGCATAGCTCTTGTTCTTTCTGGAGTTTCTCCCTCTGCTCATGCAATTCCTTCTCTAATTCTTCCATTCTCTTCTTATCCCTCTGCCTTCGCACGATTCGCTTGTCAAGCTACTGCCTCTTCACCTGAATAGCCATAGATGCTTGTTCTACAAGTGGATTGACTCAAAACTTGCATCTTTGCTCCTCCTCCATGTAGTTAACAATCTACCTCTTCCCTTTGTCACGCACATGTATGCTTATCTCTACTGCCTCTGCTATTGTTGCTATTGCAGCTACTGCTGGTGCTCTCCGTGATGTTGCTTCATGCTGCTATGCTAACCACTCCACGGCAAAACTGACCTGTTAATTGGGTCTGGAGGAATGGTAGAAATACCTCCATGAGACTTCCTCAACCCAATGAAATGCCCCATGGATCCAATTGAACTGAACTCTCATGCAGTGATCCTTCACAATGCAATATGGGTCATACAGGTTGAAGCTTCGGAGGTCGAACGATTACTTTTTCATCTATTTAGCTTCGACATCCGCTTGCTTGACGCTTCGGATCTCGTATAACCCAATCCGCAACGGAAGAGTGGGCCAAGGTGCCTTCTTCTTACTCTACAGCCTAGTTGTCAATCCTGCTGAGATATGATATGCTACTTCCTACATGATAAGCACATCCAAAGGAAACTTTGGCAGAACATGTGAAGGCTTCTATGCACTGAACACTCAGATGAACATGCTGGATGGTGAGGAATACCAATATGTAATTCCTAACAATCCCTTCATCACTTCCTCTAACATGCAAGGTGGACCATGTTCGAATATTAACTTGTACACTGGGGTGAAAAAATGGTCGGACAGTCATATGATCACTCCTCTGAAGCTGCACTCGAACAATAACTCGAAATATGTGTTCACAACAGTCTCTACTGGTGACCATGCCCAATATAAGCCCAGGAACTCATGTCAGGCACAGACTGCATCTAGAATGTAGGTAGACATGTAAATCTTTGCATGCATGCCTTCGGGTGACTGTCAAGCCTTTGTGACTTGCTCCTTCAGCTGATGAGCCAGTATGTCGGACCAGTTGCATGGTCTTCCTTCTCTAGCCAGTTGGTCCAGCGCGATCACCCAACTCTAAGGGAAGGTCTCAATGCTTGCTTGGCCACTAAGTTGACATGCGAATATGACTAATTATGGTATGCCTTCCTCAATATCTTCATCTTATAACTCTGATTGGGTGTCACCCTGAAATGAGTTGGCTCCTTTACCCAATCCTTCTGAATGTCTCTGGAGTGGACTCTACTATTGGGAAAGCTGAACGAGGGAGCCATGATAATCATGGGCTCGGTCATCTAATACATCTCATCATAATCTCATGCCTAGAAGGTTGCAAGCTTCATCCCACTAACACTGCTCAAGATCATCGTCTCGGGGTCAGTGTGAGAGACGATCCAGTGAATCATATCAGTGCATCAGAACACAGGGTATTTACATGCAATCCGGTACAAGCCAGACTTATGGATGTCCATGTACACCTAGCGGTCTTCAAGGTCTTCCCCAAAAGTACCTACGAATTTTTCATTCACCTCTTTCCACTTCAGTTTGATGTCCTTGTCTAGATACAGCTTCGTATCTTCATAGATCGGCAAACCAGAGAACAACTACTCAGCTGCTGCTCTAGCTTCCATACCATCAATGTCCTGAGATCCTATTCTCTTGGAAGCCACTGAGATAGATCAACACCTAAAAGATTTGGAAGCAAGTTGCATGCATGGAAATAAATATGTGAGTGAAAACAAAGAAAATCTGGGGAAGGACACAACACATACCTAGGAAACTGATGAGAAAGATTGCGCAAATTTCACTAGGAGGCTTAGTGACTGGCTTCCAGAACTGTGCAAAAGGTAGTCTGGGAGGCTGGAGTGGTTGCTGGATCTATGAAATGCATAATCCATTTGGGCAGCTCGCTGCTGGGATTACACAATGCGCAATCCCAGTCGAGAAGGACTGCTGGCCTAGGGACAAATTTGCACAATTTCTTGGGCCAAGCAGCCATTTTCCTCCAGGAATGTGCAAAACAATCCAGGAGGTCAGTGTTGGGCCAGAATGCGCAAATCTGGAGAGTAAGGTGAGCCTTCCTTCCCCAGATTGTGCAATGCAGCCTTGGTGAAGGCAAAGAACGGGCCAAAGATGGCTCGACTCGTCGATGGGAAATTAAAAGCAAGTAAGTCGATGAAATACATGGATACACTAACAGATATAATAAGTGATAGACAATGCATGCAAAACATGAATGGAATAATCAGCAAATAGATCAACATGCATGTGGGTGAGGTCGTTCGCAGATTGGGCGAACATCCATGCAAAATAGTTTCATGCATGCGACAGTAGTAAGATAGAGATGAAAACTGAAATAGAGCTAGGAAAAGCTAGAATATATGTATAAGACATCAAGCATTCAAAGAAATCAAGCAAACATCACTCACACAAGCGAATACACAAAAAACGACAAGAATGCTGAAAAAGACAAGTTGAGGCCACTTGCTTGTGAATAGCTAAGTCGGATGTGTCAATGAGTCCTAGATGTGTTGTGGGATGTCAGAGCTCCAAGATCGATGTGAATGAATGAGCTCTGATGCGTCGAATAAATAATTTGGTCTCATGACGCGCATGCCACAAATCTAGGAAAAAGCAACACTTGGAGGGAAACTTCTTAAAACAACTTTTCATGTAACCCTCGGCTGCTAAAATTAACTCCCTAAATCATGGGATGTCTTTTGCATGTTGTCTCTTGCTATTCTAGGAAGATCAAGTCATGCATGCATGCAAGTCAAGTTTCCTCGGTCCCGGGTGGAACTGGTCAACCAGATTGTTGATGCATGTGAGTGCTCAACTGCTCGGGAAAAATGCGCATTCCTGGCTTGAACCTAAGCTGACTACTCAAGAGGTTTGCACAATTTCTAGGCAGAGCAGCTGACTACTGCCTAAATTTGCACAAATCTAGGGTTGAACATCCTGCTGCTGGGAAAATTTTTGCAAATCCTGCTGGGGGTGTTGGTTGGTAGGATTGCGCAATCTTAAAGCCCAGCAGGCTGTCAGAGAGGATTGCACAATTCTTGGAGGGAAGGTTTGTTTCCCTCCAAAAATGCGCAATTTTCTAGGGGAAGCTTCTTAGCTTGCAGCTGGACCAAGCCCGGGTAAGTAGCCTGTGAGGGGAATGGATCGACTATGATCGATAGGTTTCCTTTGTGCGAGGAAAACACTGAAGCTTGAGTACTTAATGAATCAAGACAAAGTGTTGTGTAAGGTTGGTAGGGAGGCTCCAAAACATGCTAAGGAAAAATTTTGGAGGGTGGTTGTAGCCACTACAACATACAGTTAATAAAGGAAAAATGATAACCAAGGTCATGGGACATGTATTCCAAGCTGAGTGTTCGGCAAAACATACTAGTGTGGGTGTTCATTTGGTTTATGATGGCTAAGGAAATTGGAAAAGGAAATATAAAAGGCTTTGGAAAGGCATGAGACATTAATTGACATTTTATTTATGAAAGTAATGGAAATTAGGAGAAAAGGAAAGTGAAAGGCCACAAGTTGCATGAGAGGAGGATAATGAAGGAAAATAATGGAAAATTGAAGAAAATAGAGTCCTCATTAATAAAAAGGATTTTGATGATCAGTTAGTACCTTTTTGCATTCGAGTTCTCAATCTCTCTCTCTATTCTCTCTCTTTAACACTCTTGGACACAATTTTTTCTTGGAGCATTTCAACCTTTGATCAAGGAAAGAAAACGAGGCAAAGAGGAAGAAAAGATCAAGCAAAGGAAGAGCAGGATCAAGCAGCTACAACGGGATTATTTACGGGTATCAATTTTCATGTGGGATTTCCTTGCTCGATTTAGCATGCATCGTACATGCATGTGTGTATTTGGTTCACTTGTTGACGTTGGCATGGGTTTTTCTAGGTGTGATAATGTTCTTCACCCTTTCCTTTCCATTTTTGGATAGCCATGGTGTGATGGTTTTTCTTGTATTTGGTTGAGTTGGATTGTGGGTTGGTTTTGAAACTAAGTGGATGGTATCTCAAAGAAAGAACACAACGCCTAGGAATCCCTAAACCAGACTGGGATTGCGGTAAAGCCAAATTTTGTGTGTCTCAGTTGTCCTAGGAATCCTCAACCAGTGAACAGTGGGATATACAATAAATCCTAGAGATGTGTGCCCTCGATCAGGCCTAGGAATCCTTAATCGGTGAATGGAGGGATATATGATATATCTTATAGGGTGGAGTCTTGATTACGCCTATGAATCCTCAACCGTTGTATGACGAGATTTACAGTAAATCATAGAGACTATGAGACAGGAAAATTCCTCATGGTGTAGGTGATGAAATCCAATGGCATCCATGCTTGTTTAGGGCCTAGTGATCTGGTGGGGATTGGGGTAAAGCATGTGGAAACCTGGTTTGGTTTGGTTTTCGGTCCCACATTCATGCTTAGAATATGGCAAGGGGGTGATTGGAAGAAAGAAATATTTGGATCAGCCCATCTATGGTACGGTGGTTCGTGGAAGTCCCATACCTGGTTGGATTTTTCATTCATTCGTAAGATCTCCTTTTCTTTTGTATTTCATGTGTAAATGTACTGGATTATATGTGGATTATATGGTTGTTATATCCTTGTTATTTATGTTGGTTACATGTTGGTTATGAGTATGTTTTATGACAAACTTATGTATGGCTCTCATCATGTTTTGATTAATAATTGAATGTATTAGATATCATTTTGGGATTCAACGGCGTTAAGTAAGTCATTCACGTATGACCATTTCCATGAGAGGTAGTCGTAACTGACTAATTTCTCATGATTTTTGAATAGTTCACTTAGCACTCATTGCATCGAGTGATGCTCACAGGGGTGAAGAAGTGGGATTGAAACTAGTGAAATGAATCACATAGCATCAATCATCACTTCCGGGGCTTGCACCCAGTAACCAGGACTTCCCAGGAGGTCACCCATCCCAGAAATCCTCTGGCTCAAGCGCGCTTAACTGTGGAGTTTTCCCCACAATCAAGCCCACTTAGCTTGCTACCCCATTTGCAAAACCTTAGCAAGTATTGTGCCTCATGAACCATTCAAGTAGAGATCCCTTGACTCTTTTTGAATTTAAGTATGGGGGTTTACGTAGTGCATTATATTAGATATCATTTTGGGATTCAACTGCGTTAAGTAAGTCATTCACGTATGACCATTTCCATGAGAGGTAGTCGTAACTGACTAATTTCTCTTGATTTTTGAATAGTTCACTTAGCACTCATTACATCGGGTGATGCTCACAGGGGTGAAGAAGTGGGATTGAAACTAGTGAAATGAATCACATAGCATCAATCATCACTTACGGGGTTTGCACCCGGTAACCAGGACTTCCTAGGAGGTCACCCATCCCAGAACTCCTCTGGCTCAAGCGCGCTTAACTGTGGAGTTTTCCCCACAATCAAGCCCACTTAGCTTGCTACCCCATTTGCAAAACCTTAGCAAGTATTGTGCCTCATGAACCATTCAAGTAGAGATCCCTTGACTCTTTTTGAATTTAAGTATGGGGGTTTACGCAGTGCATTATATTAGATATCATTTTGAGATTCAACTGCGTTAAGTAAGTCATTCACGTATGACCATTTCCATGAGAGGTAGTCGTAACTGACTAATTTCTCATGATTTTTGAATAGTTCACTTAGCACTCATTGCATCGGGTGATGCTCACAGGGGTGAAGAAGTGGGATTGAAACTAGTGAATGAATCACATAGCATCAATCATCACTTCCGGGGCTTGCACCCGGTAACCAGGACTCCCAGGAGGTCACCCATCCCAAAACTCCTCTGGCTCAAGCGCGCTTAACCAAAAATCATGAGAAATTAGTCAGTTATGACTACCTCTCATGGAAATGGTCATACGTGAATGACTTACTTAACGCAGTTGAATCCCAAAATGATATCTAATATAATGCACTGCGTAAACCCCCATACTTAAATTGAATGTATAATTAACATATGTTCTAATAGATAATAATGTAGCTATTATGATATGCCAACAATTCTTCTTTATGAATCTCAAATAAGTATGAGACCCATATGCTCAGATATGATGTTATGACCTGTAGATTGCATATTTGTGACATGTTTGATGAAATTCTTGGCATGGCAACTAGGGGTTCATTCAAGCCATTGATCAAGTGTTTGCTTTAGTACATTTGTTTCAATGTCAATGATCATTTTTGAAGGTTTCATGAAGTTCAGGGTAGCCACCTGAGTCATGGCCCTGAAAATGTGGCACATAATCTGAGGTCGCTAGCTCAAAACTAGTAAAAAAAATCCACAATCGCTGGCGTGAACTTGCTGTGGAAGTGACTAGAAGGCCTCAGTCGCATGCATGGCTTTTCATGGGAACGGTTGGGGGTCTAGGTCAGTAAAATTTTGAATTTCCTCAAGGGTTGGTCACCTGGAAGGGTTGGTTTGCACTAAAGGTTTTGTAGCATGTATGGAAGGTTAGATTGGTTTGGTTTTGTCGGTTCCACTTCCTTAACTATACATGGGGAGTTGAATCACATCATAGTAACCTCTCATCACATGTTTACCCTAGTAGATTGGTTAACTTGGGTGAATGTGGGAGGAGGGTGTTACAGAAAGGGTTAATTGAGGTCTAAATAGAGAGGAGAACGGCCTGAGAAGCCTAGAGTGAGCTAGTTTTGGTGTCAAAATGCCTCCAAGCATAACCACAAAAAAATAGAGGTTATTATAGATGAACAAGACTAAAAGGTTAAAAGAAGATTGTAGCAAAGAAGGATGCAGGGCTACAGCAAGGTATAGTAAGGCCAAAAAGGGAAACATGGACAAAAGGAGAATGCCTAGGTAAGTAGTTTGTTGGTTAATGATTTGTGGTGGGTTTCTTAAGCCCTAATATTTGTTACAAGTATGTGATCAAATAGTTGTAGGGTTTGATAGCAAAGGACAACCAGTGTTTTAGGGAAGATGAGATCCCGATGCACTAGACCTCAACCCTAGTTTTATTGGTCAAAGGGTTGATTATGTATATTAGCATTGTAATGGGGTTTTTAAAGGGCCATGATCACTAGTATGGAAGCCCCACGGTTTTCTTATTGAAGGACTAATAAGGAATGTGGTTTGGGCCATGAATACTATGTATTATTTTTTATCATTTTGATGTTATATTATGATGTGCAAAGTTGTTTAATGTTGGGCATATCTAGTGTGTTTGTTTCCTAGCTAGGGCATAGACTAGACTTAGGATGCATGAAAATTATAACATGGTATCAAAGCTACTTTGAAGGGTAGCTAGATTAGAGTATGCATAGGTGTTAGCTCTAGGAGGGAGTTGTGAGACTCTTACATCAAGAAACGGTGTTTCCAACTCACAGTTGGCGAGATGTAGAGAACAAGGTTCAGTTGAGAACATGGAGATGTGGTCTTGAATGGTTCAGTGATCAAATAGGATGGGAGTTTAGGTGGATTGGAAAAGAACTCAGTGCACAACAATATAATGTTGCATGGAAGGTTTGTGAGATGGACTTCATTGACTTGTCAAAGTAAGTTGAGACATCTTAGATATAATGGCAAGGAGTGTGTTGCAATGGACAAGTTAGCTCTTTGTTGATGGAAGTTTGATCTTGAGGAAATATTTTCATTGGGTTGCAGAGTTGAACATCCAGTAGTGTATCCATGTGCATATGAGTTGTTTGAACCAGGAGGATGAGGACACTTGTATAGTTTAGTTATGGTGGTTTAGAGAGGACTAGTACCAATGTTCAACCATGGCTTGGGATTGACCTTGAAAGGACACATTTTAATTGAAGTACTTTCCGAGAGGGAAAGTAGAGTGAGCCAAGATAAGGTTCTGTAGGCTCAAATGGATTATGTCTTCAAAGAGAGATTGTGAAGGAAATTTAGCCACCAAGTGGAATTCTAACCGCTAGTGTTTAAGTGAGTCTTTTAGGCCATGCACAGAAAGTCATGAACCATGTGACTATAGTTATGGTGGTGCAAGGAAAGTTGTAGACCATGTGAGGATAATCATGGTGCATGCAAGGAAAGTCATGGTACATGTGAGGATAGCCATGAACCATTCAAGGAAAGTCATGATCATGAAAAGATAATATGTGCCACATGTGAGGATAGTCATTGCCATGTAAGGAAAATTCATGGAGCTAGAGATTTCAAGGAATGTGTTATCTTCGAAGCTAAAATTCTTCTAGAAGGATGTGGTTGTGAATTAGATTAGAATGCAGGACCACTTCCATGTAGTAGTGAAAATACATTTCTCACTAAAAGGGAGTGTTGAAATTTGGGTAGCTTAGATGGTATTTCTGAGTAGAGAAGACCCACAACAAGGGAGCTTGTGGGCAAGATATCCAACGTTTTTGGTTTTGACCTAAAGGAGTGGGCTTAGAACCTAAAATAACACATTTAATATACTAATTTATAATTAAGGTTAAGTTGTAAAAAATATTAAAGGACCAAAGGATTTTCCTAAGTGACCTATGGACAACTATAAATACTACACAAAGGAGAGGCTAAATTTAACATCAAATGAGAAGGATTTCATTTGAGTGGAAGAGGCAAGAATTACTTAACCTAGACAACACAAGGAGACCACAACGAGAGAGTTTTCTATGGATTCCAAGTAGGGTTGAGGGAGAGATCCACTAATTTATGAAGCACAGTCAAGGAGATCTAGATGCAGGTCTATGGAAGTCTAAGAACCCTTGTCAAATAGGATCATAAGAGGTCAAGGCTTGTTTGGGCATGCCAAGGTCTTATCCAAGTGTTTTAAGTAACCACAAGAGCACCTAGAACAAGGTCACATGTCTGTCTGAGTTCGAATTTGTTTCAAGAGGGCCCTAAGAGTTAGCCATAGGGCTTGGAAGGTTGATTATGACTCTGATTAGTAGGTGAAGGAGGAAAACAGAAGATTACAAGGTGATTTAAATACCTAATAAGTCTAGCCATTTATAGGAGGAAGAAGATCGATGATCTCTTACGGTATCTGAGGTCTTAAATATAGGTCAAGAGCCTCAGGGTTGAAGGAAAGGGTTGACTAAGGTTTGGACAAAGAAGTTGAGGCCCTAAGAAGCTTAGAGTGAGTTGGTTGTCACATTAAAAGGCCTCCTGGATATAGCCATAGAATAAATAGAGGTTGTTGTAGTTGGACAGGTTGAAGAGGAGTCATATTAGGTCTACTAGAGGTAGACCAAAAGGATAAAAGAAGACTATAGCAGTGAAGAATTGAGGGCTACATTAAGGTACAACAAGGCCAAAAATGGAATCATAAGCTAAAGGAGCATGCCTAGGTAAGTATTTTTTTGGTTGATGATTTGTGGTGGGTTGGTTAAGCCCTAATAGTTGTTACAACTATGTGCTCAAATAGTTGTAGGGTTTGGTGGCAAAGGACAACCAATGTTTGAGGGAAGATAAGAGCCTGATGGACTAGGCCTCAGCCCTAATAGTATTGGCCAAAGGACTTAATATGTATATTAGCATTGTATTGTGATTTGTAAAGGGCCATGATCCCTAGTTCGAGAGCCCTAAGGTTTTATTATTGAAATACTAATAAGGAATGTGTTTTGGGCCATAAATACTGTGTACTATTGTTGATTTGTATGTTGTTATATTCCTATGCAAAGTTGTTTAAATTTGGGCATCTCTTGTTTGTTTATGTTCCTAGCTAGCGAATAAACCAGACCTAGGGTGCATGGAAATTCCAACAGTAGGCTAGAACTTTCATTGCAACCTTTCACTATAATCATACCCTTTGTCTCAGACACACACACACACACACACCAGGAGACCTAGTCTTAGGATCATCATATTCTGTCTTGTATTGCATTTATTGTAAAATGTGGTTCCACTCTCGAAGTGGATTGTAATCAGCTCATTATCATTTTTAAGGAGCATGGTTCATAAGAGAAGATATGCATATTCTTTAAAGTATGTTATGTATGCTAATATGGAGTTATATTGTCTTGTAAGAGAGAAATATGAAGTTAAATTGTTGTCATTGAAGTCAAAGGGCTTATATATATATATATATATATATATATATCATTGATGTCAAATTGTTGTGGAACCTCATTTTACAATGAATGCAATACAAGACAAGATATGATGATCCTAAGACTAGGTCTCCTCTATGTGTGTGTGTACATACACGCACACACACACACAAACATTGAGGACACCTAGTCTTATGTACACACACACACACACACACCGAGGAGACCTAATTTTAGGATCATCATATCTTGTCTTGTATTGCATTCATTGTAAAATGAGGCTCCACCCTCAAAGTGGATTGTAAGCATTGACTCATTATCATTTTTAAGGATCATGGTTCATAACAAAAGATACACAACCTTTAACTTTAAAATATGTTATCTATGATAATATGGAGTTATATTATAATGTAAGATAAAAATACGAGGTTAAATTGTTGAACAAATTGTTTTCATTGATGTAAAAGGGCTTATATCATTGATATCATATATAAATATCCAAGTATATTTAAAAATGGATTCTCATGAAAAAGGAGAAGTTGAAAAGTGTAATGGTGGTTTCAAATCCACGGTTTTGGAAGCCCATGGTATTTCCCTATGTTATTTGGTAAAATGAAATAAAAATGGAAATTGATTATTTAATAAATGAATTAAAGTGACATTTTAAATTAAAATGTATTTTCATGAACTGTTATCATAACGTATTAAAACATTTTTTAATATGGGAAAACATTTGCAGAAAAGCAAAGTTGTTTACAATATTACAAGACTTAACATAGTCAATTCAAAATTGTGATCCCTATTATTATAGGAACTTAACATTAGGAAAAGGCATTAAGCTGGATGAGATTATGGATACGGTAGATCAGGTTCTGGTAGGCAAGGTCCGAGGGAGGAATTATTTAATGGCACGATTGAAGAAATGGGTTATGGAGATTTGGGGCCAAGTATTTAATGTTGTGTCGACAATGGTGACAATGACCAAGGGATGGTTTTCCCTTCATTTCAAAAGGGCAAAACATGCATCATGAGTCTAGACCAAATACTGGCACACTGAAATGGCATCCATTATGATGTAAATATGGTCTCCTCTTTTTGACCCTCAAAGGAACAATTGGGGGTAGGTCCGATATGGGAAAGGTTGTCAAGAATAGCTCTCCAATTTTGGAGAGAAGATGTTTCCAGGAGAATTGGGGATGATTTGGGGATCTTCTTGGATTATGAGAAGTCGTTCCATGGTGCAAGTAAATTGGCTTTTGCATGTATTCTAGTACACCTTGACACCAGGGAGGGTCTGATGGAAAGTCTGATGCTTCAATGGAGGGGTTTTACCAGACTGCACAAGCTAGATTATGAAGGAGTGTCGTTTAAGTGTAGGATGTGTCATGAAGTTCGTCGTATCCTTAAGGAATGGCCATTGATTTCTAAGGAGAGGGTTGTTGGTGATGTTTTACGTGGAGATGAAGGTGCAATCGGAAATAGAGATGCCTCAAATGTTATGTTGCGGACTCCACAAAATAGCTTGGTTCGATAGACAAAGGTGGAAGGTAGGGAGGTGGTCAGGATGGTTAGAGGAGTGTGGTCTCCATCCTCTATCTGGCTAATCTGGTCTATCCTTATGTGTTATTGCTTGCCCCATGGTCTCATTTCCTGTATGTTACCCGACACCTTTCCCTGTCGTCCCTACATTGACCCATGCTTCAAAGCCCTCGAAAATGGATATATCTGCAGAATCTAACTCTAGCAATATATACAATCTGAGATATTTATCTAAACTACCAAAAGTATCAGGGGGAGGTATAGGTCTTTCATCTCCTCCTAAGATGCCCAAAATTCCCAGAGGTAGACATTCCAGTATTTCAAAAGCCATTCATAAAGCCTATATGGATGTAGTAGAGGGTAGATAATTATCACTAGATGGTGTTCTTAGAGAAAAGTGCACCCTGAATGTCATTCCTCGATGAAGTGGATTTATTTTAATTGTTGAGGGTTGGCTAGTCCTACCAAAAAACTAGCTCTCTGAAGATTATCTGAGTCTGAAAGGTTGGATGTGATTTTATTAACAGAAATAATGGGGAATAGTGAGAAAATTCTATCTTTACTAGAATCTATGGTTATGGGGTGGTCTTTCCATGCACTAGATGCTAGAGATCAATCAGTTGGAATTGCCATAGGTATTAACAGTAGAACAATGAAGCTAGTGAATGTATGGGGTAGGGAAGGTTTACTAGTGGTGGATGTACTCCCCAAAGAGTAAGGCTTTAAAATAAGGATTGTAAACATTTACAAGCCATGTCACAATAGTATTGCATTACAGGAAGATATTATAGGTTTATCATTCATGCAAGTTGAGCATATAATATTAGGTGGAGATTTGAATTTTTCACTAGGTTATACAGAATCCTGGGGAGCCATGCTTAGGTGGACTCAATCACTAGTTTTTTTTTAATAATTATTGGAGAATAATAAATTTATTGATATAGAAGTAGCACGCCTTCAACCCACCTAGAGGAACTGTAGAATGGGCAATGCCATGTTAGCTAGGCGTCTAAACAAATTTATAATCAAGGAATCTATGATGGATAAGATAACATCGATTAGTCAATGGGTCAGTTCAAGATGTATCTTAGATCATTCACCTATTTTTTTAGAAGTGGATGGTATTTTCTCAAATCCACGTGCTCCATTCAAATTCAATGCTACATGGTTAATGGATGAGGAGTTTAAGTGGATTTTCAAGGAGGTTTGGCAGGCATGCTCTCTCAATGAGGATAGTTCACTAGTTGAGAACCTAGAAATATTATTCGACTGAGGCAGAGGACTACTGAATGGGAAAAGTATAAGAAGAAAAAGGAAGAGAGGCCCCCTGTAAAATCATGTCTGAGATATCTCGGTTAGAGGACCCTAAAAGTGGTGGTTACGCCTCACTAGAATCAAAATTATATATTACATAATTGGAGGTAAGAAACACAAATTATTAAGGGAGAAGGAAGAAACATGGATGCTTAAGATTAGGGAAATTTGGCTTTAGGCAGGAGATGATAATACAAAACTCTTTCAACAATATGCAAGAGGCCAGAAGTTTATCAACACTATATGGTCCCTAGAGGATGAGACAGGATCATCGATTCATACATTCAGGAGTATAGCAAATCTAGGTATTCAATATTTTGGGAATCTGTACAAACCACAACGAGAGGCGTCATTGGCAGAAATTATTAAGGTAGCTAGACTCTTTCCTCGATTTTTGAATGAGTAAGTCGATGAAGAATTGAATACGTTGGTTACGATGGGGTAACTTGAGGTTGTGTTGAAGTGGTTTAAAAAAGACAAGAGCCTCGGTCCAGATGGATGGCTAGTGGAATTTTACCTCGCTTTCTTTGATTTGATTGGACAAGATTTACTAAAAGTGATTGAGGATTACGGAACGAATGGGACAATGTATGAATATTTGAACGCCATGTTCATAGCCTCAATTCCCAAATAGGATAACCCTAGAAGCTTTAATGATTTTATGCCTATATCTCTATGTAATTTCATATATAAAGGAATTACTAAG
This sequence comes from Pinus tabuliformis, assembly GCA_031772625.1. Taxonomy (NCBI): domain Eukaryota; kingdom Viridiplantae; phylum Streptophyta; class Pinopsida; order Pinales; family Pinaceae; genus Pinus; species Pinus tabuliformis. Next base: position 1,114,236,017 of record CM062809.1, read on the forward strand.
ATCACAGAAAACTGAATCAAGACTATTTTATTTCAGCATATTTCCAAGAAACAATTTTATTTTTTGGAGAATCATCAGATACACAAAGCTATTGGTATTGCTTAGGAAGGACTCCATTCCTTAAAAGTTAAGAATCTGAAAGGCGTTATTCTTAAAATATATTTATCAAAAGCATATCATAGGACCAAATAGTTGTATATTAAGATGTTGTTGACTCACCTAGGATTTCAAAATGCCTTTATTTATTTAATTATGTGTTGTATAACATTTGTTTCTTTCAACATTATTATTCATGGGTCCACTACAAACTTCTTCCATGTGAAACATGGCCTTTGACAAGATTTCCCATTATCACCTTTGTTATTCCTTTTAGTCATGGAAGGACTATCCAAAGAGAGGGCCCAGGGAGATTCAAAGGTGTAAAAATTGTTGAAAATGTTATTTTGTATTATTTAATTTTCTTAGATGATGTTCTCATCTTCATGAGTGGATTCATTAGTGATTCAATAATACTCAAAAATACTATCCAAATATTTTGTAAATCTATAGGGATGGAGACCAATCAGGGGAAATCTACATTATCCACTATAGGTTGTTCCCAATTTGAATTAAACTATGCTCATCAAAGGTTTCCCTATCGGCAGATGAAATTTGAAGAAGGACTGCAATATTTGGGTTTTTAGATAAAACCTAATAATTATAAAATTGCAGATTGGATGTGGCTTGTGGCAAAGATTGAAAGTAGAATCAATGTTTGGTATCACAGATGGTTATCAAGAGCGGGTCGATTAGTACTTATTAAGTCAATGTAGGAGGCCATCCATGTTTACTAGATGTCTTTATCATGGATTCCTAAGGGAATCATTCATAAAATGAAATAGATTTGTTGTAGGTTTCTTTGGAGAGTAAAAAAGGAAGGCACACTCTTTGCATGGGTAAGGTGGGATCTCATTGCCCGCCCTAAAAATTGGGGAGGTTGGGGGATGAAAACTTAACATGTTTCTCAAAATCTCTTGCAGCAAAAATGGGATGCCAACTTATTACATTAGATAGTTTATGGATGGAAGTGGTGATCAAAAAATACATTAGCCCTTTTATAATTTTGAGGAATGGATCAGATTACCAACATGGAACAAGTTATAAGTGTCTAGATATGGAGAGCAGTCTTAAATTCCTTTGGTTATATTAGAGCAAGATTGGCTTTGAGAGTTGGGTCTGGAGTGAAGGTCCAGATAGGTACAGATGCATGGTTTGAAAGTGGCGATGCAAAAATTATCCCTCCATATTTGATTCAATTCCTTGTGGCCTTGGGTAGAAGGACTTTAGATCAAATTGCAGATCCAGATAATTCCACTTTATTTGGTAAAAAGTGGTGGTCTGCCCAAGAACTTCAGATTCTAGCACAATGGCATAGAGATTGGGAACAATATACCAATGCACTCACAGGTTTGCATGTTAGAATTATGGATCGTGAAGATGAACTTATATGATCTCTAGCTCCCCATGGTAGATACACACCAAAATATGGCTACTCATTCATTTTTGTGGATCACAAACCCACAATCATCGCCTAGTGGTGGCGTCTATTACGGACGCTTAAAGTTTCGTCTAAAGCAAAGATTTTTATGTGGTGTCTATTACGTAACAAATCTCCCATTGGGGAAATTTTGAAATACATAGCTTTTCAGGGATCAACATGGTGCATTTTATGCAAGGATAACGAAGAAATGATAAATCATTTATTCTTCTAATGCCCATTTTGGATCCAAATATGGAATTAGGTATATCATACACTGGAAATCAACTTTAGATGACAAGGAGAATCCATTGTGGAGGCATGGGAGACATGGTGGAATAGGGCTCACCCTACCAAGAACTGGAACCTTCCCCTTCTAGTTTTTTGGGGAATTTTGTTAGGCAGGAACCAAAAAAAAATCAGGATAAAGATATACATTGGGTCGCTATTTGTACTCAATCAGTGGCAATTTATAACATGATACCTGAGGACGAGCATATACAAAGGCCTCAAAACATATGTGCAGAAATGATGAACAAATCCATACCCTAAGCTTATTTTGATGGATCAACTTAGCAGGAAGGATGTGGAGGAAGTGCAGTATTGTTTTTAAAAGAAGATCATTTATTCAAAATGAAAATGGGTTTAGGGGGAGACACAAACAATTATGCAGAACTTAACAGCCTTGGACTTCTGATCCTATTTTCCCTTGAGAAAGGTTGCCGACAACTCTACATTTTTCTAAAATTGTCCTAAATTGGTTCAACATTCAATCAAATTGTCACGTGCACACACTCACGAATTTGATGGAAGTATTATCTCTAAAATCTCAATTTGACTATGTGACCTGTCATCATATTTATAGGGAAAGGAACCTTATTTCCAATATTTTATCCAAAGAAGTAGCATAGCAACCTTTTGGTAATTGGATGATTCAAGAACAGATTGGTTAGGACTTTTATCAGTACTTCCATCGCCCATTCACTAAACAACAGGCATAAGAAGCATCATCAAAATGATACATCTCAACACATATATGGACTTTTTTGTTATTTTCCTGAATATATAGAAATATCTGGAAGTGTATATAATTTTTGTTTTGTTGAACTGTTACAGTAATTAACTCATACTATATTATTTTTGGGACACCTTACAGTATGTGGCCTGATGTGGCCACCAATTTTGATATGTGCTCCTTTGAAGCATTTAAAGCATGTAATTTTCAATATTTTATATAATGAAAGTTGAGATTTTTCCCCGGGAAAAAAATAGAATAAAGTGTGTATATATATATATATATATATATATATATATATATATATATATATATATATATATATATATATATATATATATATATATATATATATATATATATATATATATATATATATATATATATATATATATATATATATATATATATATACACACTAAAGATACCTAATCTTAGGATCATCATATCTTGTATTGTACTATATTCAATGTAAAAATAGGTTCCACCCTTGAAGTGGATTGTAATCATTGACTTATTATCATTTTTAAGGTACATGGTCCATAATAGAATATACATGGTCTTTAAAGTATGTTATCTATAATAGTATGGAGTTGTATTGTCTTAGGATATAGAAATATGAGGTTAAATTGAGCTTTAAGGCTCTTCAAATATATGTTATGTGAATGGTCTTCACTAGGGTAGCTATGTGATTGAAGAAATATGTTATATTCCCATTTAGGGCAACAAGACTTGGATGTCTTCCTTGATTAGAGACCTTACAAGGGCTTGGTGAATTTTTTGGTTTGGATAGCTTTGGTTTTTAGTTCGAATTCTTGTGTAAAGCTTAAAAGAACCATGAGCTATCATAAATCTACTTAAGTATATATACACATGTGCATTAGAATGATTTGTTTGTAAGGGTTTATGAGGACTTGTTTCCTCAAGTGATAAACCAAAATATTGGTCCTTTTCAATGTATGTGTTTTGGTTTGAAGTCTAAAAAATTTAGACTCAAAGGAATAAAAATAATATCACTCATTTACATCAAATTTGAGGAGTTGGTTGTTAGTCCTTCCTTGTACTTCATTTGATAATATGTTTATTTAATCATTGTGGAGTAAAGGATCTTGGACACCATTACATATTGTTGAGGAATTCAACATCCTTAGAAGTTATTTAGGAAAGTATCTTCCTTTCAGAAATTATTTCATTTCTTAGAAGTAGGCTTGAATTCAACTTTCAAAAGTCTATAATTTTGGATATTTAGGGATGGAAATCTTAGCCCTAGCCCCTAGTCACATCTATCGGTGGGTACCATGACCGGGGGCTTAGTTGAAATGAGGGTAAGGGTAGAAGTCTAATAAAAGTTAGATATTCTTGATATATGGATATTTGAGCATATAAAAGTTTTGTATACATGATGATTTGATGGAAGTTGGATTTTCTAGGCATTTGTATATTTGAATATCCAACCATTCAAAAATTTTAATAAATATTCTTTTATGAAAAACATGAATGACAGAAGCCCAAATCAATAGAACCAATAACAATGGAACCTCGAGTTGATGGAACCCAAATGTCATGATTATGAGAAATTCTAGAATCCAAAAAAAAATGCCAACCCTTTGAAAAACCTAGATATAGATGTCGGCTAGATTGACCACATTATAACTACGAGGAATTCAAGTGGAAGGACCCAACCCATGTAGGTGGACATGTTGGTGATATGGCACGAAGGATAGATTTTGATGATGTGGCATGTTATTGTGGCAGTCGATGTGGAAGCCATTTTATTGAGCGATGTGGAATTTAGATGTATAAGGATATATAGTTTTGAAAAAATAGCTTTATTGGGTTTTTTCCAAATCTGAACCAATCAAAACAATTTTGACTTTCGAACAAATCTAAAAAGTTGAAAAATCCAAATATCTAGATATCTAGTATATAAATTATGATATTTGATCTAACATGACATGATGATGATGAGGAAACCAAAATCTCTTGAATATGGTGACAATGATATTATAAATATGTTTCACCCAAATGGGGTGACAAAGGCTGGTGCCACAACACCCCTTACATGTATAGTAGCAGTCAATATCTGCAATAAGGTGTAGGTTGTGAACAACGAGAATGTGGATGCATATGTTGTGATTTCTCATAGTTTTTTTGTAATGGATTTGACCTGCAAATATATGATAAAGCAAATATACCCAGAAATAACAAGAGAGAAACAGATAAACTTCAGATCTCTATTAATATCAAACCCTTGAGGTAGGGTAACACCATACAATCACTCCTTAAGGGAGGGAACACTCCACAAGCCATATGCTTTCCAATACAATAATCCTTGATATCTTTCAATGGGCAGTCTCTAGCCTCTATATAGGCTTCATACCTACAATACCATGGATCATTACCATGGGTCTCTCAATACATATATTTAATACAAGGGGCTTATCATATTATTTCTAACTACTTGTGGTCCCTTACATGATGCGGATTAACCACTTTATTTATTAACTATGCCCCATCCCATTATTACATTATTCCCTTGGGTACCTCCCTCTGTACCCCATACTATCCCCCTAGATATAATATATTCCACCCCCCATAAACATGTTTTGTCCCCGAAACATAAGAAGAACACAAGTAGTAAGATCTACTCAAAAGAGTACTCCATTGGTAACATGCACGTGCATCTAGCCACCCAGAGATAGGTGATTACTCGATCTAGCAGGTGCCTTGCTCGCTTGAGCTGGGAGTTGATCCTAGCGGTTCCTCTATGTTGATCTTCTGTGGTTAGAGTTTTGCACCTCTCTATTTGTCATGCGAGGGTTGTTGTCTTTGTGGCTAATTTGTTGCCATCTTGTTGGTTGTTTTCTTACTAGGTGATGTGGGTGGTGATATGCTAAAGTTTTAACCAATGGTGTATCTTTCTTTAATTCACCACCTAATGGAGCCTGATGGGTATCTGGTACATGTTGTGGCGCCTGCAATTGTTTCTTATCTTCCAGTATTACTTCAACCACAGATTCCTCATCTGATGTGTTAGTACCTGCAACATCTTCTTCTTTAGCCTCCTTGGACTCTACGAGTTTATTGATGGAAATATCTTGTAATGAAATTTTCTTCTTTTTATACCAGAGCTTTAGGAATTTCTTTTGCACATTAATATTGATAGTACCAATAGATTCCATCTAAGGGTATCCCAAAACAGCATCCACATTAGCCATATCTAAAGCATAAAAATCATAATGCAATACATACTTATCCATATAAATCTTCAAATCTTTATAAACTTGCACTTGTTGATTATTAACCTATGTGTGCTCCATTTGTTTGGCTAGGATTTGCGATCTTTTAGCCAAATGAACATTAATAAAATTATGCTTGCTATTAGAATTGATAAACACAATTATCTTCTCTTCTAAATACATCCATGAACCTACAATAAGGAGATATCATCATAAAATAACATTTTATGTGTTTCATTCTCATGTTTTGTAGCATGAGACCATTTGTCCAAAAGGAGTTTTTAAAATTCTTCATCCGAAAGTTTGGACAACTTATTGTTGTCAAGTGAGCTCCATCATATGGCAGTCTCATCTTTCAAACCAAGCCATACGAAACCTTTTTAATGTTTCGAAAAGGTTATCTTAAGATCTTTTATGAATTCTTCAATATTAGGACCATTATCTTTCCCTGTAAAAAAATCCTTGCTAGAAGCCATGAAGAGGGTTTTGAAAAAAAATCACTTACTTGACGAAAATATAAAATGGCCACAGTTCAATCAATATTTCTCAGATTCCTTATTATGACCTATTTTCGAAAATGGAACAATCATTCTATATGTTCCCATGTAATAGAAATCCCAATCTAGGCACTCTGGAATTTCGTATTTGCGCTGCAATTGTCCCTCTATCACAAAAAAAATCTGAAAAAAAAAGAGTTGATTTCAAATCAGCGATATCTCCCTCATCCAGACTCCAATTCGACCAATTTTTTTTTAATTTATTTGTGTAATTTTTCAAGAGGATCTCAGATATGCAATTAGTTTCTCATAATTCCCTACAAAAATTGACTAGAGATCTGACATCCACGAATTTTCGTCAGAAATATTTCTGCAACACAACTAATTTTTAAATCAGCAATATATCCCTCATCCAGACTCTGATTTGGCTGATTTTATTTTTTAAATTTGGGTATTATTTCAGAAAGAATCCAAATATGCAATTTTTTCTGCAATTTTTACACCACAAGTTTCAGATCTGATCTGCAATCTCATTGCCCATATATATATATATATATATATATATATATATATATATATATATATATATATATATATATATATATATATCCACTTTTCCCAAGAAAGTGCTATGATACCACTTGTAATGGATCTGACCTAGAAATATGGAAATATATGATAAAAAAAATATACCCATAAATAACAAGAGAGAATTAGATAAACTTCAAATATTTATTAATATCAAACCCTTGAGGTAGGGTAACACCATACAATCACTCCTTAAGGAAGGAGAACACTCCACAAGCCATATGTTTGCCAATACAATAATCCTTGACATCTCTCAATGGGGAGTCTCTAGCCTCTATATAAGCTTCATACATACAATACCATGGGTCTATCAATACCATATATCTAATACAATGGGCTTATCACATTATTGTTAACTACTTGTGATCCCTTACATGATGCGGGTTAACCACTTTATTTATTAACTATGGCCCATCTCATTATTACATTATTCCCTTGGGTACCTCCCTCTGTATCCCATACTATCCCCCCTAGGTATACTACATTTTCTAGCCCATATTTCTTACATACTATGTAATGAGTCCTTGATAAGATGGTGGTTATGAGAAATCATGGAAAGAACTAATTGTAATTTATTTCAAGTCTGGCCCAAAGGCGAAGAAAAAAGACTTGTAGTTGTAATTGAAGTGTGGATAGTTAATTTTATGTGGGGTCTCCTTTGATGGTACTAGTCATGGTGTCTCAATACTAAATTTCTTGGTCATTTTTCTTCTATTTTGCCCTTTCTTGTTGGTTCAATTCTTTTTAACCTCCATATCTTAGTTCTCCTGGGACTTGGGATAGCTAGGAGGGTGGATTGGGTTTTCCTCAACCATCAGTTTCTCCAGCAATAGATTTTCCCATCCTTGAGTCTTAATCTTTCCTTCTAATTGGAGCAAACCTATTGTCACCCCCTCACCATCACGCTTTAATAGAGTAATAAACTATGCTTCTAACTTCCTAATTCCCTTGCAACCTTACGTTTTTCTTTCTCTTTGGCCTTTGAAAATGGTGCGGGTTAGAAGGGGTTATGACAATGAGTTTGGTCAAAAGATTTTATTATAAAAAACTTAAAATAGATAATCAAAGTTTCACCTCCTATAAAGCTCTCTAGTATATCACCAAAGTTGAGAAGTGTGCCAAATTTGTAGCTAGGAAATTCTATTTGAGATTCCCCTCTCATGTCAAAGAAGGAATAGCCCAAATAAAGGCATCAATTAAGTAGAAGAGGAAAATACTTTCCAAAGAACAAATTTAAGAAGAATTTGAGGGATGTATCCTAAGCCTTAGTTTCTCCTAAACCACGAACAAATGATATTAAGGCTAATAGAACCATACTACTTGAACAAGGATTTCAATGGTGGTGGAGGAAAAATGTCTCCAACAATAGGTTATCCTCCATAAATTGGATTTATTGGATAGTAAATTTGATGCATTGTTTAAAGCTATCCTTGATATTGATATTATGGCCTCACAACACCAAGGTAGTTGTAGTGATGAAATGGTAGCCCATGAAGACTCCCTAAGGTTAGAAGATACACACTTTGATCCAATCCTCATCAATGAAAATCCCATGCCTCGTGTTAAAGCTCATAAGAAACTTACTAAATTACTCAATCTTGTGAGTTGACCTATTTAATATAACTATGTCGCATTTATGTTCGAAATGGGGTTGTTGCTCTTTCTCATGGTTTATATCTTATTTTTTATTTCTTTATCAACATTATATAGACTTGTATATGCTCACTACTAAAAGGTTGCAAAAGATATTTGACCCCTTTTTTATGGACGTTTTGAAATAGTTGTGGTCCTGATTTTCTAGGGATAAATCATAGTGTTGGGTCCCTATAATACTAGTGATTACCCCATTACTATTGTAGTTATACCCCTTATTTATATTTTTGTGCCCCTATTACCCCCATATTGTTATTTCTGTGCCCCATAGAATCCCTCTATTGTTATTTTTGTGGCTTTATATTATTATTGTTAGGTCGGCTGGATTATATTGTGAGTCCAGACTCCTATATATAGAAAGGAGGTTTTTTCATTTGTATCATCCAAGAATTGTTCATTTATGTAATGTAAAGGAGGTTTCCCCCTCAAAGAGGCTGAATTCTAAGGCGTTGATCTATCTTTTCTATCTTTTCTTGAGCTGGTTTCATAACATTTGGTATCAGAGCTTTGGATTCTAGGGTTTCGCTGCTCCAAACAGGTCATCGTGGAATTTTCGCTATAACTTTTTTTCTGTGACGTTTCAGAAGTCTCCAAAAAACCCATTTGAGAAGAAATCGCGCTGAACCTTGGGTCCGAATTTCAGAGCTTTTGGCACGATATTTGCGGAGATATGATCTGAGGAAGTTGGTCTTTTTGCAGACTCCTGAATTACATTCAAAACAGGTGACCTGGGGAAAATCGTCATAACTTTCTCTCTCGAGATCGGATTGAAATTTTGTAAGAAGGTACAGAAAGAGGACGGACTGTAGTTTCTTGTGTGCATGTTTCATATTCAAAGGTTGAAACAGTGATGTGTGGTACGTCATACAAGTTCACTATACTGAACCGGTCTAAAAGCAAGTCACTGTGGGAGATTTCACATAACTCTTCCTTGGTGAATCCAATTTGGCTCAGACTTGTGGCATTGGAAAGAGGACACAAAAGGCTACTACAGGTAGCAATTTCGGAACTGGATGATTTGAAATTACAGAGATACATCAAATTCAATATCAGGCTTCTATAAAGTGAAAAAAGGTGTGTATTTTTTTTTAATTTTTGTGTAAGCTTAGTTTAACGGAATTCAAAGGGCATAGTAAAGCATTATTATCGGTAACTGATGCCCCGAGGAAAGAAAATGCAAACACCTAATAAGGAACCTGAAAGCTCTAGCATGACTCATGAAGAAGAGGAAGAAATGCTACATGATATATCAAAATTACAAGAACAAGTGCAACAAATGTCACGCTCACAAAAGCTAACATAAGTGGCGTGGAATCTAAGATGAATGGCGTGGAATCTAAGATAAAGGGCATGGAAGCTAAGATGGATGATTTGAAGATAGATGTGAAGACATACATGGAAGAATTGAAGAAGTTGCTACAAGAAAAGGTCACTAATGGTGAAAAGGTAGTAAAGGAAACTCATGATGAGAACAAAAGAAATGTTAATCATGATTCCATAGACGCTAATGTTGGATCGAAGAATCACCATATTCCAAAAATCGATATGAGGAAGTTTGATGGCAAGGATCCCGCCACATGGATATTACAGATGGAGCAATTCTTTGATCTCAATAATGTGCAAAATGCACAAAAGGTACGTATGGCAACTGTATATTTGGAACCAAATCAGTTTGTATGGTATCAATGGCTTTGCTCTCGTAAACAATTTATCACTTGGGCAATTTTTACGGAAGAATTGATAGCACATTATGAATATACAAAAAGCAACACTTTTTTTAGCCAATTGATAAGTCTCAAACAAAAGGGTTCAGTAATGGAGCACATTGAGGAGTTCCAAAAATTGAACATAAGGGTAAAAGATATTCCAGAGGAGCATAGGATTGATGTGTTCATAGGGTCTTTAAAGGATAATATCCAACATGATGTTCGCCTTTGGGAACCTGATTCATTAGAGAAGGCATTCAGGTTAGCAAGAAAAATGGAAAGCAAAATTATGGCAACCAGGAAGCATACCACTCACAACTATAAAGACGGAAGTGTTGTTTCCCCTAGTCTTCCACAACCTATAAGGTTGACACCACAACAATTGGAAGAAAAAAGAGCAAAAGGGCTTTGTTACAGTTGTGATAGCAAATACACCAAAGGTCATAAGTGTGCTGAGAAGAAATTATTCTACATAGATTGTGAAGAGGAAGAAGAAAAGGAGCAAGAAAGGTCAAAAGAAGAAGATATACTCCAGGAACAAAGCCTAGATGAAGAACAAATAAATCCAACCATATCTTGTAATGCATTGGCGGGAATTACCACTCCTCAAACCATCAAGATAGAAGGACAAATCAAGAAGAAAAAGGTAATAGTGTTGATTGATTCAGGAAGCACCCACAATTTTATTCATTGTAGGGTAGCAAAAGAATTGAATTGCTTCCTATATCCAGCACCAGAGTGTCAAGTGATGATTGCAAATGGAGGAACAATAAATTGCTCTGGAAAGTGCCATAATATCAAGCTATCCATGGGAGAATATGTATTGACTAGCCCAATGCTTTCCATTCCAATGGGAGGTGCTGATGTTGTACTAGGAGTCCAATGGCTACAATCCTTGGGTACAATAGCTTTTAATTTTCAAGAACTTTTCATCAAATTTTCTATGGAAGGAAAGGAAGTTGAATTAAGGGGTATTGCAGGGAAACCAGGAAAGATAATCAGCTCTAATGACATGACAAAGCTTCTAAAAAAGGAGCAAAGAGGTGTAATTGCACAATTATGTTCGCTAGATGTTTCCACATTGGAATCATCTATTTCTCCAGATCTCCAAAAAGTCCTGGACAATCATTCCAAGGTATTTGAGACTCCAAAAGGTCTCCCACCTATGCGTGATCATGATCATGCTATTCATCTGATTCCAGGAAGTGTTCCTCCAAACATCAGGCCGTACAGATATCCCTATGCCCAAAAGAGTGAAATTGAACGTATGGTTGCAGAAATGCTAGAGGTGGGTATAATTCAACCAAGTCAAAGTTCTTTCTCAGCTCCAGTAGTATTGGTGCACAAGAAGGATGGATCATGGCGCATGTGTCCGGATTATAGGGAGCTCAACAAGCTCACTATTAAAGATAAGTTCCCCATTCCTGTTATTGATGAATTACTGGATGAATTGCATGGATCAATTTACTTCACCAAGTTGGATCTTCGTTCGGGATATCATCAAATCAGAATGAAGATTGAAGACATTCTGAAAACGGCATTTAGAACTCATGAGGGTCATTATGAATTTTTGGTCATGCCTTTTGGCCTTACCAATGCACCTTCAACATTTCAAGGTTTGATGAATTCAATTTTCAAACCATTCCTTAGAAAATTTGTGTTAGTATTTTTTGATGATATACTAATCTACAGCAAGTCTTGGAAGGATCATGTTGAACATGTTGACAGGGTGCTACAACTATTGGAGGAGAAACAATTATATGCAAAAAGATCCAAATGTTTCTTTGGAGTCCAGGAGGTGGAATATTTGGGTCATATTGTATCTCATGAAGGAGTTAAGGTAGACCCTAGCAAAATTAAAGCCATTAAGGAATGGAAAATCCCCACATCCATAAAGCATCTGCGAGGATTTCTTGGGTTGACAGGGTATTATCGCAAGTTTGTTAAGAATTATGGGAGAATAGCAGCACCTCTAACAACATTATTGAAGAAAGATTCATTTTCATGGACTCTGGAAGCAACAAAGGCCTTTGAACATCTTAAAGAGGCAATGTGCCAAGCACTGGTCTTAGCTACACTGGACTTCACAAAAACCTTTATTGTGGAATGTGATGCTTCAGGAAATGGAATTGGTGTTGTTCTAATGCAAGATGAAAGACCCATTGCTTTTGAAAGTCGTCCAATCAAGGGAAAGTTTTTAAGCAAAGCTATTTATGAGAAGGAAATGTTGGCAATACTCCATGCACTTAAGAAATGGCGACCCTACCTAATGGGAAGACACTTCAAGGTAAAAACGGATCATGATAGCCTTAAATACTTTTTAGAACAAAGATTATCCTCTGAAGAGCAACAAAAGTGGGTCACAAAGATGTTGGGTTATGACTTTGAAATCATCTACAAAAAAGGGAAGCAAAATGTGGTGGCAGATGCACTCTCAAGAAAGGATGAGGATGTGGAAGCATTGTTGTGTGCCATTTCTATTATCCAACCAGATTGGATAAACGAAGCAAGGGAGGAATGGAAGAATGACGAAGAAGTGTGGGCACTTATTCGAAAGCTACAACAAGATTCCAGTACTTCTGATACATTTAGCTGGAAAATTGATTCGTTATGGTACAAAGATCGCTTATACCTCTGTAAGAATTCCCAGCTAAAACAAAAGATTCTTATGGAATTGCACACTTCTCCTTTAGGAGGGCACTCAGGATTTTTAAAAACTTACCACAGGGTTAAGAAGGAATTTTTTTGGGATGGCCTTAAATCAGATATTCAAAAGTTTGTGGTGGAATGTTTGGTTTGCCAGTAAAATAAAGTTGAAACAATTAAGACACCGGGTCTATTACAACCTTTATCCATTCCAAGCCAACGTTGGGAGGAGGTTTCAATGGATTTTATCACAAGTTTACCCAAGTCTGAGGGAAAGAGTGTCATCATGGTGGTAGTTGACAGACTTACCAAGTATGCACACTTTTGTGCATTATCACATCCATTTAAAGCCAGTACAGTTTCTACTGCATTTATGGAAACAGTTCAAAAGCTACATGGAAACCCAAAGATTATTGTAAGTGACAGAGATCCCATTTTCACTAGAAATTTTTGGACAGAATTATTTTCTTGTCTTGGTACTCAGTTAGCTCATAGCTCATCTTATCATCCTCAATCTGATGGGAAAACTGAGATAGTAAACAAATGTTTGGAAGGATATCTTCGTTGCTTTGTATCTGATAAACAGACACAATGGGTCAAATGGTTGCCTCTGGCTGAATGGTGGTATAACACTTCCTTCCATACAGCAACAAAAGTGACACCATTTATGGCACTTTATGGGTATCAACCACCATCCATCACATCATATTTAAGAGAAAATTCTAAGGTTCAGGCAGTGGAACATCACATCGAACATCAACAACAAGTCCTCCAACTCTTAAAGGATAACCTCTTGTTGGCACAAAATAGAATGAAACAACAGGCAGATCAACATCGCAGTGAAAGAAGTTTTGATGTAGGTGATTGGGTACTCCTACGGCTACAACCATATAAGCAAATGTCCCTAAAGCAAGCTAAAAAGTATAATAAATTATCACCAAAGTATTATGGTTCGTACAAGGTGTTGCAAAAGATTGGTACTATGGCATACAAATTGGAGCTTCCTGCAGCTTCTCGATTGCACCCAGTTTTCCATGTTTCATGTTTAAAGAAGGTTATAGGTGACAAGCTCCCAATTCAAACAATATTGCCAGAACTTGACGAGGAAGGAAAAATTATATTGGAACCGGAAGCAGTCACAGAAACAAGAACTCGACAGCTACGAAATCGATCAATTTCAGAGTATCTTATCAAGTGGAAGAACTTATCCGCTGAAGATTCCACATGGGAGGATGAGAATTTTATGCAAAAGTATCCAGAACTACTCAAGCGTTGAGGACAACACTTTTTTGAAGAGAGGGGCATGTTGGGTCCCTATAATACTAGTGATTACCCCATTACTATTGTAGTTATACCCCTTATTTATATTGTTGTGCCCCTATTACCCCCATATTGTTATTTCTGTGCCCCATAGAATCCCTCTATTGTTATTTTTGTGGCTTTATATTATTATTGTTAGGTCGGCTGGATTATATTGTGACTCCTTATACTCCTATATATAGAAAGGAGGTTTTGTCATTTGTATCATCCAAGAATTGTTCATTTATGTAATGTAAAGGAGGTTGCCCCCTCGAAGAGGCTGAATTCTAAGGCATTGATCTATCTTTTCTATCTTTTCTTGAGCTGGTTTCATAACACATAGTAATATATATTTATACTTTTCTTAAGAATTTTCTTTCCCCAAGTAACAAAGCACCACACCTTCCGGCCCATAGGTAAGGGTAAGATATTTTGTACAACTCATTTTTTTGCTATATAATAACAAGGCTCGAAGATATGAGCTCAACATTTCACTTGTGGGAATTGACCCTCAATGGGAAAGATAACAAACATTCTCCCAACCACCTAAAATAAACTCACTCAACGATTTTTTCACATAATTTAAATAACAAATTTATCACATATTTTATATTTTTAAATACGTATCATATATAATCATATAGTAACGAGCAATTTCGCTCACTATTAATCATATATTAACTAGAAACTTCACTCATTGTTAAGTGGAGTTATGGTTATTCTATCCCTACAATTCAATCTTAAAAACACAATATATATAATTTTACCAAAAAAATCATAATCACATAAACAAATTAAATTACAAGTATTAAATACCCACGTGCATAGAACAATCTAGAAATAGATATACTATTAAAGCACTCCTTGTGTAATGATTACCGTTTTAAAGCCTTGTAGATATCCAATTTTCCTAACCCTCAACTAAAAGTTATAATGATTCACACAAATATGAGACCCACCTAATTACCAATTCCCTTAATCACAAAAAAAAAATTATGGTGAATGCTTCAATCCCAAACTTTAAACAAAGCATCTTAAAAGTTTCCTATAA
Source organism: Pinus tabuliformis (assembly GCA_031772625.1). Lineage (NCBI taxonomy): Eukaryota > Viridiplantae > Streptophyta > Pinopsida > Pinales > Pinaceae > Pinus > Pinus tabuliformis. The sequence goes on from CM062809.1 coordinate 1,114,251,227, forward strand.
ACAATTTTATATACCTTGTAACTTTATGCATAAACTAAAATCTCAATCATGAATACTATAAATTTACCATTTTAATTAAAAAGCTAAACATGGCATCAATTCATCTTAGTTGCTTTGTTTTCAAATCACAACAACAAGAAGAGATAATGACCTTTAGAAAAACATTTTCTTATACTTCTCAATTCAAGACCAATATATGGTCTTGGTTGATATTCTTTATTATTTGGTCAAGGTCAAAAAGAACACATAAAAGCCATTGGTATATGTTTTCCTTGTGATACTTACAAAAAGGATAACGATCATCATTATTAGTTTAATTTAATCGGGAATGCTTCAATCCAAAGCTTTGAAAAAAAGCATCTCAGAAATTTCCTATAAACAACTTTATACTTTATAGATAAACTAAAAAGACACTCACAAATATTAGAAGTTTAACATTATAATTAATAAACTAAACATGGAATATATGGACTTGGTCGATATTCCTTATTATTGGTGAAGATCAACAAATGTCATAATGACTTTTATGTTTTCCTCGTTATACTAATAAAAATAATAACAATCAATAGTAGTTTAAATTAATTAATAATTAATTATGGAAAAAAAATTACTTTTAAGTTTTTCTCGTTATACTAATAAAAATAATCACAATCAAGAGTAGTTTAAATTAATTAATAATTAATATGGAAAAAAAATGATTAATAATTTAAAACGCTGAAATGCATTAGAAATATCGTAGGCAAAAATGATTTTAAATGAATAATTTTTTTAATTCACGAAAATATTACAATATAAAATTTATTTTTATTAAATTATTTAAAATTTGTATTTAATTTTTATCCCATAGTATTAATTATATTAATTACATGTTTGTATTCACTATTAAAGCCTAATAGTTTGGCAAATTTTGTTTTTATAAAGGTGTATAGCTAATACAAGTAAATGGCACAGGATTTCTAGCATGGAGAGACGAGTATGGAGAGAGGAGAATTAAATGTGGTTATTTTTTTGATGTAATTATTATTATTATTATTTAATTTTAAGGTTATGGTTAAGCTAGACACTAAATTGGTGTATAAGACTTTTTTGTTTGTAAGATAAGGGACCCACTTCTATGCAGTGATTTGACTACTAAGTCTACGAATGCATACATATTCTATCCCTTTGGTTTTGGACTTATGATCTCTTAAGAGGAAACACATGCTCTTAACCATTAAACCCACTCACACTGTAATAAAATGTTAAATAGCTATAATTTAAATACTTATAAAATTATGTTTTAGTTTTTATTCAAAATAAATTTTTATAAATAATATAATAAATTACTAATAAGTATATTATTATAATAATTTTTAAATTCATATTAATTTTAATTAAAAAAAAACAATAATAATTTCAAAAATTTTATTAACCTTAATTAAAAAGAAATCAAAATTATAAAATCCAACATTAAATTTCAAATTTTTACTTACAATTTTATAACAATATATTTATACTTAAATAGATTATTAAAAGTTTACTTTTCTATTCCATGAAGCAATGTTTTTTTATAAATAATTTATATGACTTTAATTAATACTATTGAATATTTTATAATTACTCAACCATATAATATATTTATTATTTATAATAATATATTTATACATAAATAGATTATTAAAAGATTACTTTTCTATTCCATGAAGCAATGTTTTTTTTATAAATAATTTATATGACTTTAATTAATATTATTGAATATTTTATAATTACTCAACTTACTTTTATTTTTTAATAAGTAGTGTGAATGGTATAATATTAATAAATTAAATGGGAAAAAAATAAAATATGTAAAATTAAAAAATAAAAATAATGATGATTAATGTTTATTGAGACCAATAAAGTTTATCGGATTTTATGAAAGAAGAAGATTAATTAAGATTTTGTAGTATTTTTTCTCTATGATCAAAGAGGAGGGAAAGAAGCTTTCCTAGGTCACTATAGTTTTGCTAACTGAAAATGTCAAGAAGGTTGATAGTGTGGTACATGTTTTGGAAATGAGAACAGATGTGAGTAAGAGTCGGGAAATCCAAGAGAAAGTGTTTTTCATCTTCAACCCTTTTAGTATCACACAAATGACAAGCTCTTTCACCCCAGGGTGTTTTGGGGATAGACCAATGCCTAGTTTCACTTTGAAGATCATGGGAGTTAGTTCTTATCTTTGCAATCTTCATCTTCTTCTTAGCAGTGGTCAAGATAAAGAGATAGTTTTGGTTAGCAAAATTGGGGTTTATCACCTCCTTATAATACCTTAGCTTCATATTTGCAATCTTCATCTTCTTCTTAGCAGTGGTCAAGATAAAGAGATAGTTTTGGTTAGCAAAATTGGGGTTGATCACCTCCTTATAATACCTTAGCTTCATTTTCCCCTCTAGCTCCTTATCATCACATAACTTGGCCTTAAATTTGGAAATAATACTATTTTTAATATTATCTTTATTCTCCAAGATTATATCCTCCTTTAACCCCCAATATTAAAAATCAAAAAAGGAATATTAATTATTATAAAATTTATAATCAAATAAATCAAATATATTCAATTTATTTTGTAAGACAACATTTAATTACACTGACCCTTGGATGGGGTGACCACGCAAGCAAAGTCGAGGGGCCATGTTGTTGTCCTCTCACCAACTGACAGGCCAACACGACGTGGCAACATGCCCCTTCAAATTTTTAGTTAAGACATGCATTTTGCACAGGATTCCACCACTCAAAGGGTGTTCGTGGCATTCATTACCTAGCTCTATCACTTGGGCAAAGATAGATTTTAGTGGATTTTCAGTTGGATTTTGTAGTTGATAGTATAGCTCTCATGGATTTAACTGATCAACATAGTCCTCTCACTCATCTGGCATTCGATTATAAAGATTCAATGGGAACTCGGTCGATATTTTGCATTGTAGGAAGGGATATTGTTGTAGCTGCTACAATCCCCTCCAAAATCTTGCCTTCATTCAAATTTTGGAGCCCCTCAATGATCATGTGATCTATCGTTCTAAGTCACCAAAGTCATGTGTTGTCACGTTCTTCTAGGTGTTCAAGTTCCTCTTTAAATCCTAAGTGTCGAAGGTACTTGTTTTCACATGCTTAGCTCATTTTGCCTTCATAGTGCACTTTCCCAAGATAGGCCTAATGCACTTCTTGGAGACAGTGGAGCACACTTCTTAGCAACAAGAAGAGCGCACTTCCTATCGATACCATGTGCGCAATTCTTGTGAGAAAGCTTAGTGCACTTCCTATTAGTAGCATGAGTGCACTTCTTATGGATAAGCGCACTCCTTGAAGACAATGAAAGTGCATCTCTCGGAGACAGTGCCATCGCACTCCTTGTTGACAGTTAGCGTGCACTTCTTGTTGCTATATAGAGTGCACTTTCCCAAGTCAACAATCTCGCACTTCTTAGTGGTAGTGAATGCATTATTATCTCGTAGCTTTCTGGCATGCGCTAAGCGCACTTACAAACCCTAACCCTAATTACATGTGTCTCCCAATATAAAGAGTGTATCCTAGAGCTCATTTCACATTCATCATTTTCTTTGGATATTTTCACATTCTTTGAGCACAAGGAGCATTCTCTCACTCTTGGTTGCAAGTGAGTCATCTTCTGGGTAAATTTCTCAATTGTCATTTGTGATTTCGCATGTGTCGCTTTCGCTTAGTTTAGTTCTTGCATGATTCGTTTCATTTCTTGCAAAAAAATTTGGTATATCAAGAAAGTCGGTTTCATTTTCAGAAGGTCTCTAAGTAATAGCACACATTCTATTCATAGTCGACACTTATGTCACAAAGACTTGTGCCTTAACTGTCGCACCTGGAGATTAATGTTGTTTTGTTGTCATTTTAGTGTATAATTTTCATTTTGGGTACTATGCATTTAATTTTCATTATTCTGATTGTGTATGTGTGTGATCATGCTCAAGACCTATTTGTATGTCCTTGCTCTCTCCCTCGTTCCACTGATCTCACACTTAGTCAATTTTGGGGTCCTTTCTTGTCCTCATATCTTACGTGAGCTATGAACACATTCAACCTTCATCCAAGTGTTGAGTGCATAACGCACTTCCAAGCTTCAGTTATGGGACTCTTGTCTCCTAAAATTGCACCCAATGCACATCCTGAGATCAGCTTCCTTCACAAGCACATAATGCATCTCCGGAGCACAGTGACCCAACCTCTTGTGGCTTACACTTGTTCTCTATGCAAAGACTTGATAAGCTCTACCTTGTGAAGCACATTGTGCACTCCAAATGGAAAATAACGTCATCTGTAGCCCCTTTTAGTGGGAACCTGTATGTAACACCCTCCTCCCACATCTACCCAAGTAATTTTCCAATCGGGGTAAACATGTGATGAGAGGCTACTGTGATTGGATTCAACCTCCTATGTGACCTTAAGGAAATAATCGACATAAACATGGTATACAAAACTTCCACGTCAGTTACAAGCCCCCTGATAACCATGCCAACACTTCAAGTAGCCTTCCCCTAGGTCCCACTAAATTTTTTGATCACTTGACCGCTAAACGCTCTCATGCTATGGGTGTGTCAGCGTCTAAGGACCTCTGTACGCTCTCACAGGCCAGCAAGCCATCGTCCAAGGACCATTTTGTCTAGTTCTATGCCAGCATCCCGGGGATTTGAGCCAGCTTTTCAACCCCAGAGCCCATCTGACTACTCAGAATGGAATGACATCTTCAAAGCAATAAAATAACAAGGAAACAATGATGCAAAAGTAATTAGTTAAACAAGCCCTTAACCAGACCCCTACTAGCCATGAAACAAATTTCTTCAAGCATATCGTAAACATCTATCTACAGGTGTAAACAACAAATTTAAACATAGGGATTTCGTACTTATCTGAGAATGCTAAGGACCTTTGTTCCCTCATGCCATTTTCTGCATCATCTATTAGGTCATAGATACATTGTCCCTTCATTTACAAGTAAAAACATGATGAGAGCCATACATAGTTGTTGTCATAAAACATATACATAACTAGAATAGTAACAAGAAATACCATAAATACATCAGCCATAGAATCCACATATAAACTAGTACATTTACACATGAAAACCAAAGGGATGAATTTCTCAGTAATGAATATAGACACCAACTGGGGATGGCACTACCACGTTCCACCTGACCATAGATTGGCTAAGCCAAATCTCTCTTCATCCAATCACCCCCGTGCCATATTCCAAGCATGAATGTGAGACTCATAACCAACCAAAAAGAATGAAACAAGCATGGATGCTACCAGATTTTTCCACCTACACCGTGAGGAATTTGAGTTCCTCCTAGTCTCTCAGGATTTACGTAATCCACAGTTTGATCCATGGATCGTTAGGCCCTACATCAAGACCCACTCTCCAGACTTTACCGTAAATCCCGTCTCGGGATTACTAGGCCCAATGGAGAGCAATCCACTTCTTGGATTTATTGTATATCTCGCCATTCACCAGCAAGGATTCCTAGGCCCACTGAGGCACATAATCTTTGCTTTACGCAACCCACAATCTAGCTCAGCGGTTACTAGGCCAGTGGCTTTACCATGATCCATAGTCTGGCTCAGGGACCACTAGGCCATGTGTTTGTCATTTCAAAGATCCACCCCACTCAACTTCTAATACATCTAGAAGTCTAGCTCAGCTAAAGTATGAAAACCCATCTCATCAAGGCTATCAGGAAACGGAAATACTAGGCTGAGAAAACATTGTCACACTTGGAAAACCCATGCCATAACAGTGAATAACCACATGCAATACCATGTATGCCAAATCTAGCAAGGAAATCACACATACAAATCAATACCTACAAAAAATCCTATTGTAGTTGCTTGATCCTACTTTCTCTTATTTGATATTTTCTTCCTCTTGCATTCCTTTCCTTCCTTGATCCAATGCCCAAGTGCTCCAATAAAACTCTGTGTCCAAGAGTGAGAGAGAGAGAGAGAGAGAAAGAATAATGAGAGAGCTCAAAAACGCAACTGAAAAAAGGTTCCTAACTATTCCTCAGAAGCCTTTTTATTAATGAGGCCTTTATTTTCTTCATTTTCCACTATTTTCCTTCAATGTCGTCCTCACATGCAACCTATGACCTTTCACCTCCCTTTTCTCCTAATTTCTGTTATTTTCGTTAATAAATGTGCCAAAAATTCCATTTTGTCTTTCCAAATCCTTAGCCATTTCCTTTTCCAATTTCCTTAGCCATAATAAACCAAATAAACACCCCCTAGGATGTCTTAACCAACATTCAGCTTGGAATAAGTGTCCCATCAACCATGGTTATTATTTTTGCCTTTATTAATTTTTATTACATGGAATTTTCACCAGGGCTGTTACAGAACCCTACCCCTTAGGAGACACTGTCCCCAGTGTTCAATGACACATATACCTCAACAAAACCACTAGAAAGAATACATACCGCTCATGGAGATTTATAACATAGCTCAATGTAGTATTTATAATGATCACCCTATTGAATTTCAAACCACATGTCAACGTAACAACATGATATCATAATAACATGACAACATGACAGCTATACCTCTTATTGGAGCTTTATAACATAACTCATGGTGGTATTTACATTCATATACATATGTACATATACCAAAACATCATCAAACACATACCATAACATATACCAAGACATATATCAAAACACCATGACAAAACTTTTTTGCCTCAACTTAAAACATGTAAGGATACATAGCCTACATCTGATCTGTCCTCTCCCATGTAGCTTCACAACCCAAAGTGCTTCCATTGCACTTTAACTTGCTCAATTGCTCAGTTTCGGATCATGAACACTTTTTTCTGAAAAATACACTGAGGCTTCAGATGGAATTCTCCATCTAGTTCCACCTGCAATACAGACCATTCAATCACATGATCAACATCTTTAACATACTTCTTAAGTAATGCAACATGGAAAACATCATGGACTTTCACTGTCAGAGGTAGTGCAAGTCAATATGATACTGGTCCAATCCTCTCAATAATACTGAAGGGTCCACGAAACGTGGTGCCAGCTTGGCACATGATCCAATCTGCAAGGAGCTCTTCTTTGGTTTGATGCACAAGTACACATGTTCCCCAACCTGGCACTAATTGAAAAACATGTTTCGACCTGCATAGCTCTTCCTCCTTTCCTGTGCTACCTTTAGATTCTTCTTTATAACCTACATCTCTTGTTCCATGTCCGCCAACATCTCTGGTACAATCAACACCTTGTTAACTAGCTTGCTCCAACTGATGGGAGTATTGCAACTATTCCCATACAATGCCTCAAAAGGACTCATCCTCAACGACTCTTGATAACCATTTTTGTATGTGAACTCAACCAAGGGAAGATACTCCTCCCACTTCCATTGTTGATGCATCACATACATCCTCAACATGTCCTCCATTATCCCGGCGGCCCTCTTTTTTTGTCCATCAGCATGTCGATGATAAGTTGTACTGAAGGCCAAATCTATGCCCAAATCTGCAAATAACTCCTTCCAAAACTTGGAAGTAAACTTTGCATCCCTCTTTGACACGATATTCTTTGGAACACCATGCAATCTGACCACATCTCTGATAAATACTTGTGCTAAATACTTGTGCTACCTTTGTTAACATTTCCACAAAAACCATGATGGAATCATGATATCTCCTTATCCTTGGAAACCCTGTGACAAAGTCCATGGAATTGACCTCCCATTTCCAATCTTGAATCGCAATCGACTATAGCAGTCCACCTGGATGTTTACACTCTACCTTCACACGTTGACAATCAAAACACCTAGCTACAAACTATGCTACATCCCTCTTCATGTTCGGCCAATAATAAAATCGCTTCACTGTTGTCAATGTCTTCTGATAACCTAGGTGACTCGAATATGGTTTCACATGAAACTCCCTCAATATCACCTTCTTGAGCTCATTGTTGTTAGATACATATATCTTGTCTTTGAATCTAACCAGTCCATCTGTTGTAAGGAAATAGTCTACATCCCATGCACTTGCACCTATACTTGTACCACTGCATGTACCTGTACATGTACTATCACTTGTACATATAACAGTACCCTGCTTCAACCTATGCATAATATCCATATATCTGACATCCTACTGATCTACCTGCAAGATCCTATCTTGTCAATCTGTCCCATAGCAGCTCATGGTTGCTAAGTGGTTTACATGTATCTGCCTGCTAAGTGCATCTGCCACCTGTTCTATTTTCCTTTGATGTACCTGATCTCAAAATCAAACTCATTGATCGTGGCCAACCATGTAGCCTGCCTGGTATTCAGATTCGTCTCGTCAAACAAATACCTCAACCCAATATGATCACTCATCAGTACAAACCTCCTTCCAATAAGATAGTGCCTCCACATCTTCAATGCATGTATGATCGTTGCTAACTCGAAATCATGTGTCAATTAGTTATTTTCATGCTCATTCAGTTTTTGTGACTCATAGCATACCACTTGTCCATCTTGCATAAGGACCCCACCAAGTCCTCTCTTGCAAGCATCTATACATACTACAAGCTCTTTTTCTAGATTTGCAATCTTTAACACTAGAGCATGTGTCAACAACTGCTTAAGTTGCTTAAAATTGGCCTCACACTCCTCCCCCCATTCAAACTTCTTACCTTTCCTCTGCAATGATGTGATAGGATAAGAAATATGTAAGAAGTTATTGATGAACCTCCTATAATAGCCTTCCAACCCCATGAAACATCTCACCTCATCCACATTCTTAGGAGCTACCCACTCCATGATGGCCCTTATCTTTTCTGGATCTACGAAAATGCCCTCCTTAGAGATAACATGTCCCAAGTAGTGTACTTATTCTGAAAGAAACTGAACTTGTTAATCTTAGCATGCAATTGATGCTCTCTCAACAACCTCAACACTGCTGCTAAATGCTTGGCATGCTCCTCCTCATTTTTAGAATATACCAATATATCATCAATGAACACAATAACAAACTTATCCAAATACAGACGTAGCACACTATTCATCAAGAACTGTTACAGGGAAAAGTGTCTACACAGAACTGCTTATCCCACTAAGGTGTGGTAGCTACCTTAGAAACAAACAAAGTAAAGCTAGTTTTGTTTTTCCTTTATGAAATATAGATGAGAGAAGAACAAAGAGGACCAACCTCTGTCTTGCGCTAATCTCCTAGTGCGATTCCTCTCTCTCTTGACAGTCTTTCGCTACTTGTTCCCTTGCACGCCCAGCTTCACAGAGTACCTGTAAGATCACAGTAGCATAACCCTATACAATAACATGGATCTATAATCATAAACAATCTAGGATCATATGTAAATTGACCATACAAATGCAGAAACATAAATGACACAAAAGTATGGAGGAAAACTTGAATAGATTTTATTGATAAACAAGAAAGAGCCAAGGGAGTTACAACCAGTTGTTCCGACCCAGCATCATCCTCTCAGCAAGGAAGCCCCTCTTCACCTCATACACAGATTAGATCACCCAACGATCTGATGTTGTCTTCAAGAAACCAACAGCAATTCCTTACAAATATGCAAAATTCCAGCCTCTGGATCTCTGGGATGAGGGATCCATATATAGATATCTGTAAGGGAGATGAGTCAGCTTGTGATTTGATTAGTGTCTTCCCTCTGATAGTTCTTGCTTCCACTTGGAGATTGATGATCTCTTACTCATCCTTGGTCGAATTCAGAGAGGCAAGTGTCACAGGAGAAGTTTCTGGAAGTTTCCATGCCTCTCCACCTCGCAGAATGACACCGCCATTTGTCACTTCTCGCCCATTGCACCCCATAGAAGAGATTTTTGAAATGCAATGCACCCACACAGTGTATTTAGGTGAGATGCAACACACTTTGCCTATGGAGCAGCTGAAATGATCCTGTTTTGACCAGTTCTAAGCAGTTTTCCATGGAGAACTTCTGGGAGAAGCTGTAATCAGTTGACCTTGTTCCTTTAGGGGTTAGAACAACACTTTTAGGGACTTAGGAGCCCTTGGTTTATGGACATTTCATGCTTGGGGTTGTAGTGCCCAAAAATTTCTATAACAGTTGCCCTAAAGCATGAGGTCGTTAATATTTTGATGTCGGGTGAAATGCTTTATTATGAGCATCAGATGTTCTTTCACGCTGGGAGGAGACCTGTAATAAGATACAATACAATACATTCTCTTCATAATATTTTCATGATCTAGCTGAGGCAGGCATTCCCATGCTCAACTTTATAAATTCATTTTCATGTACATAAGACAGACAATCATCTGAGTGTAGACTGATGATTCTGGTAGAGCCATCATCCCTTTGATTGGATGATTATCTGTGCAACAATGATGTACATTTGATGTCTTTATTTCCCTGAATATATATCGCATCCCGGATGGATGAAACTAGATCCGGGGTCTTCAATCTCGTTCGATCTTCACTCGAAGTACAAGTCTATCCATGTGAGAGATGCTCTGGAGTCGAACATGGAAAGACATCGCCTGATTACCAGCCAACGATGTAAGCTGTTAACAGGCGCGAGAGGAATCACCAATAATGATAATGACCCTCAAGGTACTGCAGTACAATTCACGTGGTGTGAATAAAGGACTTGGCGTCGAACACCACGCAAAATCTTTCGGTCGAAGGCCATTGATGTAAACCTGTCGCCAGAAGTGAGAAACTTGCCATTGAGGCATGCAAGCTTCAAAGTACTGAATGGGGTGTTCCTAGATCGACTTCTTGGATAATGAGCTGATGTCGACAAGAAGCGATCCGTCACAGGAGGGCCTTAATGAATCCCACATCAATGACACGGAACGGAGCAAATGATTTTAATGGAGGTGAAAACAATCTGATGACATAAGATTCAGGGTGGCGGTCATGAAAGAATGGAGTGTAAATGTATTGTAGCGGGTGAGACACAGGTGAATTCTCTAAATGACTTCTCTTGAACATATCGGCGACACTGACATGATGGATTGGTAGCATTACCCCAAATGTGGATGGTGTGATGGGACCATGGTGATGTGGCCAGTGAATGAAACAACCCAACCCGACTTGGATGCGGAGTGAAAGTGTCATGTTCAAGAGCGACTTGCTACCAACAAAGTTTCTTCAAGTTTTCTTCCCAATTTTCCCCAGTCATTGCTGACCAGTACCTCTTTATTTTTGTCAAGCTTGAGGAGGATAACATATGCTTGTTCTATAATTTGCCCTTCGGGCAAACCCATCGCTATGTTTTAACAAGCCTAGCGATAGTGAAACTAGTTCTTCTCTACTATGGACAAGTTTGTTGCTATTAAGTTTTAACGAGTTTAACGACAAAGATAACTCGATCCTTTTCAATTTTAGAGAGTCTGAAAAGGAACGTAAAGGAAACTCCAAAATTCCTTTTTCGTCATCTAATCCCTTAAGTCCGAAAAAGTATAAAACAATACAGAAGGGATGAATTTTCGATAATTTTAACGAGCCGAACAAAACAAGCGCTCAATCTTTTTGTGTAATAATCCCTCAGGTCCAAAAATATTAAAATCTAAAGGAGGGATAGCACTTCCAGTCCCTTTAACAAGCTGGAGAGGCCAATGGCTCAGCAATCTTTTCATATTTTACGAGTCAGTTGAAAAGAGCTTAAAGGAGACTCGTCTTTTGAGGAACGAGTGATAAAATTGGGTAGCAGCTGATTCCAGGTAAGGTTTGGAATTTTCCAATCACGGCAGTGTTACAAGGATGGCTAGTGAGATCACTCTTCGCAGCTGTTCCTCAAAAGGGGTAAACAATCAAATGGAGGTGAATGATCGGCCAATACAGAGTGGAGGTGATGATGAGAACATGACCAAGGCTTTTAAAGGCTGAAGTACTACATTCATGATGGTTATTTACCGGGAAATAGTTCATTTTTTAATGAGCTTAAACACGGGGAGAAACATTTGGTCATGGCTTATGTTTATTTTTTAACAAGCTTGAACTATGCGCTAAAACTGCTCGATGCGGGTTTATTTTTTAACGAGCTTGAACCTTGCGGTAACACTGCTCGATTAGTCCAGTCGTATAATAAGAATGTCCCATTTAAAACGACAATTTTTAGAGTTTTTCCCCACATCCTTTCTTTATGCAAGTTAGGAAATGACCAATCCAAAAAACAGATAAATGATCACTCTTTGCTTGCACGCCAAAAGGTTTGCATGCCCCCAGGTATAAAACAGAGTTTCAAGGTCACCCTTCAAATCACCAACAAAACATTTTTTTTATCAAGAAAGGTATACCTCTTTCAGGTTACCAAAGATTGTTCTATTCACAGCGCAAACAAAACACTTCTTCGGCGATGTCTACCGAAATAGACAAAGGCGAGTGGAGGAGACTACTCCACTCACATAACTTTGACAAGAGAATCTTGTTCCAGAATAACTCCCTCTTCCAATCACGGACGGGAGTACAAACCAGTCATATATCTATCGCGGAAACCTACCCTATACCCGGAGTTTTCCTGCTGAAACAGACCAGGGTGCATGCCCCCTGGGTTTCAGTCATGTCCCCCGAATCACTTGCGCTCATCAGGCGGACGGACTGGAGATTGATGAGACATTCCTTGTGTGAAAAGACCATTTAGGGATGGTATATGACTATTTTCTATGCATGATCCAGGAAATGAAAGCTAGTCTACGAACTTGACCACTCTTCCTTCGTGCGGAAAACACATTACTCTAAAGACTGATGAGACAATAGCTCCCATGCAATAAATATAGTCTCGTCCAAGGAGTAGATTATAATCCAAGGGTCCTTGGATGACCATTACGTTCATGTGAACAGTTTTCCCTCTCAATGTTATGGGCACATTGGGAAGGATCCCTAACAGTCGACTGGTTCCTTTGTCAAAGCCTGTTAGATTTCTCATCTCAGGAAAAAGCGATGGCGAACCAAGCGCTTTCCAAGCAATCGAGGAAAGGATACTCACAGAAGCCCCTTCATCTATGATGGTACCAACCATAACCATTCTATATATTTGAGCAATAATTCGGAATGGTACATTAGCTGGTAAACGGGGTCTGCCTAGTTGATTCCAGTCGAAGGAGACAACTAAGTTGCTTGGAGGAGGGACCGAATAGACGGCCGAGTACGACTCTGACGAACTTCCTTCCTGCGATAAAGGAACGGGTATATTTCCCTCATGTTCATCGGAGTCTGTGCTTACGAAAAGAATTTGGACGGTGTCATCCTTATTTTCTTTTGTGACTGTATCATCTGAAGATGGAACCTCTAAAGGCAAGACCAGGTCAACTGCCGCCTCGACCTTTTGACTTTCGTCTGGTATGGGTTCATATGTTTTTTCTTCAATGATAGATGCTTCAGCCGACCATCTTGGCGGGTCAGCCGGTTTCTCAACTAGTGACGGACTCAGCAAGAGTTTTTTATATCCAGGAGGAAGTCGTAACAGTGAAACTAGACGATCGTCCAAAACTCTTTTGGCCTCGTCTAAGAAGGGACAACGGTGGACGACATGATCGCCTTCGCACAGTTTACAAGGAAATCTGTAATTTCCTTTTTGTCCTGGGGCTTCACTTTCACTAGTCGACGGTGTGTTTTCAACATGATCATCAGAGGTTGAAGACACCGGGTTGTGCAAACGAGGAGACCAATCCCTTAAGATCCAAGGGATGCATGGGCAATCTCTATGATAGTGGTCTCCTCTGCAAATGACACATGGCGATTTAGGCCTGGTCAGTGCAGTGTGTGGATTTTCGCTAGACGATGCTTGGTTGCCCCCTTTCGCTTTTGGCTCCTTCTTCTTCTCTTTCTTCTTCTTTTCCTTCTTCTTCTCAGGTACTTGATTTTTGGCTTTACCAACCCCATCAAGCGAAGAAGAAGGAGGAGAGGAAGAATTGAAGGAAGTTGGTGGGTAACTCTGGATTCATCTAGTTGCTGACTCGATTGTTCAAGAATTGCGGTGTTCTGAATGACAGAGGTTGAGAAGAGCCATACGGGCAAGCCGATTGCCAATCCTGGAAGCGACAATGTGGCCATATGGGGTGCACCAACATCTCCCCAAGAGGAGAAGGGACTAGGATTTCCTCCAAGGGGAATTCCTTGGTTGGTGGGTTCCATTTTCTCAACCTAAGATCAACGTAGGAAAGGGTGATGATTATTCCATTTAAAATAAATTTTAGACGCTTTGACACAACTTGTTTTTCAATTTTTAAGAGTCGAGAAAAAACAAAAGATGACTCTAGTCGCCTTCGATTTTTAATGAGCCTGAAGTGACAAGTGCTCAGATAGACCTTTTCCGTTAAGGAGTCTGAAAAGGAACGAAAGGGACTGCTCTGGAAACCTAGGTAGAGGATTACCAAACCAATCGCAAAACTGCAGAATACTTTTTACGGTACGGCAGTCAATCTTCACGAATGTGTGTTCAGTGCATTGCGATCGATAGGGTGGAAGACACAGCTTCCTATGGATAAAGGATTAAGCCTATTGTGGTCTCCCAAAATATACTCGACGGTACGTGGGAGCACAAGTCCGTACTGGCACTTATCGTCTCAAAGTGGAGGAATCACCCAACCATCAGTGAGAACAACAGTTACCAGGCTTTACGACACCGGAATATGTCTCTAGCCTAGACTTCTAAATGTTGTGCATTAGGTTCCAAAGCGTTGTTAGATTCATTGAATTTATTTTATAATTGATCTTGTTTATGAAGTTTTCCTTTCAGGTTCACCGCGAGATGTAGATGTATAATTCCTAAAATGCAATCTAAGATGATAAACAATCTTTTATCTTCTTTGTGCAATGAAAATCCTAGATACTAAGGAAAGAGAGACAGTATTCTTTCACAAAGAGCAAAGAGCACACTCTAAATGCATTGTCCTAAATCAAACCAATCAAACAGTCTAAATGCAAACTCACATGCATGTATTTGTTTTCGGCTTTCTTAGTATCTGAATGGAAAAAGAAATCTAATGCACAAATCTGAATTACTTTTCAAGCGACAATTACCAACAAGTTTCTTTTCGAAATCAAAAATGGAGACAATCACAACACTTTACGATTTGGAAATGAATACTTGCTTTCGACACTAGAAAAATTACAAATTCAGACCAAATACAATAGTAACCGGATAATCGACTATCTACAGCAACCAAACTCTTTCCTATGACTGAAAACAACACTTGCGACACTTTCAAATCAAAGGACGACAGTACGATTACGTTACTTTTGTCAAAGGAGAACTGAAAATGACTCAAAAATACACAAAAACATTTACAGTTCTTTTTGTACAAAGGAGGTGGAATAACAGCAAGGAAAAGGGGTTTCAAACAGATATATACTGATCACAGGTAGCAAAATTCATGAATAGAACTGGAAGGAATGAATCATAGAAACCAAAACTGAACAATGCCTAGTTTGATCAGCGCACCTGTAACACAGGGAATTTGAAATGCAGCGCACCTACTACACTCGGGAAGTGCGCTGAATTTCAGATTCACAGAATAGTACCTGCGCTGGGCCAGAGACGAGACTTTGCTTGGGTTCCGGGTCACAATTTGCAATTCAGTTCATGGGTTTTGGCCGAGAAAATGGTAATCAGTAATGCAACAATCAGGGGTAGATCTAAGGAGGATCTAAGAGCTACCACAAGGGGCAATCAGAAAGTTTGTAAATCAGTTGTTTAATTTATAAACAAATCCCGGAGATTGACTGAAGCGACATTTATCTACTTTGCATTTGCATAGAAAATGCAGTTCAAAAGCTACCTAGCTCGACTTCAGGCTCCGTCTATAAGTTTATAAAATAGACAACAAGGAAGATGAACAAACAAACTAATTCGTCCCCAGCGGAGTCGCCATTTTGTTACAGGGAAAAGTGTCTACACAGAACTGCTTATCCCACTAAGGTGTGGTAGCTACCTTAGAAACAAAAAAAGTAAAGCTACTTTCATTTTTCCTTTATAAAATATAGATGAGAGAAGAACAAAGAGGACCAACCTATGTCTTGCGCTAATCTCCTAGTGCGATTCCTCTCTCTCTTGATAGTCTTTCGCTACTTGTTCCCTTGCACGCCCAGCTTCACAGAGTACCTGTAAGATCACAGTAGCATAGCACTATACAAGAACATGGATCTATAATCATAAACAATCTAGGATCAGATGTAAATTGACCATACAAATGCAGAAAACATAAATGACACAAGAGTATGGAGGAAAGCTTGAATAGCTTTTATTGATAAACAAGAAAGAGCCAAGGGAGTTACAACTAGTTGTTCTGACCCAGCATCATCCTCTCAGCAAGGAAGCCCCTCTTCACCTCATACAAATCTTAGATCACCCAACAATCTGATGTTGTCTTCAAGAAACCAACAGCAATTCCTTACAATATGCAAAATTCCAGCCTCTGGATCTCTGGGATGAGGGATCCATATATAGATATCTGTAAGGGAGATGAGTCAGCTTGTGATTTGATTAGTGTCTTCCCTCTGGTAGTTCTTGCTTCCACTTGGAGATTGATGATCTCTTACTCATCCTTTGTCGAATTCAGAGAGGCAAGTGTCACAGGAGAAGTTTCTGGAAGTTTCCATGCCTCTCCACCTCGCGGAATGACACTGCCATTTGTCACTTCTCGCCCATCGCACCCCATAGAAGGGATTTTTGAAATGCAACGCACCCACACAGTGTATTTAGGTGAGATGCAATGCACTTTGCCTATGGAGCAGCTGATATGTTCCTATTTTGAGCAGTTATGAGCAGTTTTTCATGGAGAACTTCTGGGAGAAGCTGTAATCAGTTGACCTTGTTCCTTTAGGGGTTAGAACAACACTTTTAGGGACTTAGGAGCCCTTGGTTTATGGACATTTCATGCTTGGGGTTGTAGTGCCCAAAAATGTTTATAACAAGAACATAAATGTAGTTAAAGCATTAGTTAAGTTAAATGGTACTACAACAAACTCAATTCCCATACCTAGTCCGGAAATTTTTCTTGTAAATTTCCTCCTCTTTGATGCATACCTGGTGGTATCCAGATCTCAAATCGATCTTAGAGAACATTGTTGCTCCCTTCACCTGATCAAACAAATCATCAATCCTCGGTAATGGATACTTGTTCTTGATGATCACTTTGTTCAACTGTCTGTAATCAATGCGCAATCTGAGAGTACCATCTTTCTTCTTCACGAACAATATCAGTGTGTCCCAAGGTGATACACTTGGCCTAATGTATCCCTTTTCCAACATTTCCTTTAACTGCAACTTCAACTCAACAAACTCTAGTGTGCTTATCCTATAAGGTACCTTTGATGTTGGAGCTTCCCCTGGCACTAACTCAATTGAAAATTCTACCTCCCTGTGAGGTGGCAACTCTAATATTTCCTCAGGAAATACATCCTTGAAATGTTGTAGAACCAGGTACTTTCTCAACACATCTGCATCCTCAACTTCCTTACCCTTGTCAATATAAATGTGCACTGTAAATAACATACACCCTTTCTTGTTTCTACGCTTTTCCTACATAGTTGTCACCATCCTAATGATGTGCCTTTCTTCTTTCCCTTCAAGACTCTTGGTTCCCCATTGTCATCAACACACTCAATTTCTTTGTCATAACAATCAACCTTGGTTCTATGAAGGTACAACCAATCCATGCCCAATAACATAATGTATGACCCCAACGGTAATACATTAAAATGTGTTATGATAGGCATACCGTTCAAATCAAATGCACAAGCTCTTACCCAATGATGAACTTGCTTGTTTGTAGTTGTACCCAACTTCACTAACCAAGATTATACATGCAATTCCTTAATCAAGACACACTTATCCACCAAGTCAGGACTAACATAGCTATAATTAGATCTAGGGTCAATCAAAATAGAAATAAATTTATCACAAAGCTTATTGTCCATCTCAATGATAGACGCCTGGTGCTTTGCGTGTTTGTTCTCCACGACTACAATCTCTCCTAAGGTGCTTCTCACAACATGTCCAATACTCCAACCGACCATTAGCCTCAAACTTATGTTGTTGTTTTGATCCATGTCCCTATTTAGTTGCATTAAAATTCTTGGAGGTGCCACATTCTCTTTTTCCTCTTCATTTTGAGGCCTTTCTCACTTAGGCTGCCATTTACCTTTACCTTTGTCTTTTCCTTTCCATCCTTGTTGAGATTCATTCTTATGCTTTGAATGTTGATAGAAATGCTTCAATTTCCTAATAATTTCCTCAAGTGACTAAGGCTCGTCATACTCAATCTGATCTTGAAATGCTAGTGGAAAACCACTAACAAATCTTTGAACTTTATCCTTCTCATCTGTAAGATACGATACATACTTCAATAACTCCAGAAACTTGGTCGTGTACTCTTCATCTACCACTGACCCCATCTTTAGCTCATAGTATTATTTGGCCTTACTGTTGTAGTACCTCTAGGACAAGTATTTCTTCCTAAAAATACTCTTGAACTCATGTCAAATAAAGTCGTCAGTCCTGATGTATCTGACCCGCTTCACTTCTTCCCACCAAATGTCTTCTTTATATTTCAAGTTGAAGATATAAATTATGGTCTTCATGTTATCTGTGTACTCATGCAACTCAAAGAATTTGTTCATCCCAAGTATCCAAGCCTCCGCATCTTCCAACTGTTTCACATCTCCATCAAAATTAGGTGGCTTTGTTTTCTTGAATTCATCTGGCAAGTATCCCCTATCACTCCTCCTGTAAGGGTGATAATGATGATGATCACGATGCCTGTCAGAACTAGAACTAGAATATTACCTGTACTCATCACCCCTCTTATCCGGACTGTCCAACAGCCTGCCATCCCTCATTGTGTCAGCTCTATTCGACCTATGTCTACCAAGAGACCTATTTCCATATGCCCCGTTAGTTCTATCCTCTTGTCCGTGGTTGATCCAAAATAGCCTTTGTCACTGCAGTTCTAACAAAATTGAAGGAGTATTGCATTAACCTCTTCTTGTTTCTCTTATGCCTGTATGATCTTGTCATTGTCTACCTTACAACTTATTATCTCTTCCTTCAAGCTTCTCAATGTGTCTACCGAATCAGAAGAGTACCCACCACCCTACTTAATTGATTCATAGGGAGAGTTTTTGTAGTCTAGAATCTTGCTATTCATTTTGACCTTTTTCTGAAAAGCATACTATGTCAGATAAATAAAATCATAAGAAACCAACGTACCTTAGTATAATTTAGGGAGGATACCTTGTTTGCAAGATCAACAAATCAACGTGATACATGTATAACATAATCATAATAGCATATATACATATACAAATAAGTGCATCAACACATAAAAATCATTTTAGCTAGAATCCAGTCATCAATTCATGACCATATAAACTACGCATACCATGACCTCATGCATGACAAAAATCCTTACGCCAATGTACACATGGATACATGCAAACATCAACATGCATAAGTAATGCATAACCAACCACACATACACATGAACGCATGTAATCAAGCATAAGAGAACAATACTTGTAACCAAACCTACAAGAATGGTGCATGTAACCAAATATACAAGAATGCAACCTAACATACAAGAATGTAACCAAACGACATATAACAACATATAACTAGTCATACACTCATGAACATGCACTCAAAAATAACAACATCAAGTTCCTTAAGGCAACTTCACCACAACCATTATAAACATTATGTAATGAAACAAGCACATGGAATGCAAGTGTAAGAGACACATGTGCAACTTACATGCATGCATGACCAACACACAGCCCATCTAATCTAAGGGGTGAACCATGCTCTGATACCATCTGTAACACCCTCCTCCCACATCTACCCAATTAACTGGCCAACCAGGGTAAACATGTGACGAGAGGCTACTGTGATTGGATTCAACCTCCTATGTGACCTTAAGGAAATGGAATCAATGGAAACACAACATACAGAACTTCCACATCAACTATAGGACCCCTGAGAACCATGCCAACACTTCAAGAAGCTTTCCCCTGGGTCCCATTGAATATTTTGATCACTTGACCTCTGGACCCTCTCATGCTATGGGCATGCCAACGTCCAAGGACCTCTGGAAGCTCTCACGGGCCTATAAGCCATCATCCAAGGACGATTTTGTCCAGTTCTGTGCTAGTGTCCTTGGGATTTGAGCCACCTTTTCAAGCCCAGAGCCAAAGTCAATGCCTAGAATGGAATGACATCTTCAAAGCAGTAAAATAATAGGGAAACAATGATTCAAAATCAATTAGTTAAACAAGCCCTTAACCAGAACCCTACTAGAAATGACAAGCATTTTGTTAAACATATCGCAAACATGTAATCTACAGCTGTAAACAATAGGTTTAAACATAGGGATTTTGTACTTATCTGAGAATTTCTAAGAACCATTGTTTCCTCAAGTAAAAACATGATGACAACCATATATAGTTGTTGTCATAAAACATATACATAACCAGCATAGTAACAACAGAAATACGATAAATACACCAGCCATAGAATCCACATATAAACAAGTGCATTTACACACGGAAACCAAAGGGATGAAGTTCGCATTAATGAATATAGGAACCAACCAGGGATGGGACTATCACGTTCCACCCGACCATAAATTGGCTGAGCCAAATATCTCTTCATCTAATCACCCCTGTGACATATTCCAAGCATGAATATGGGACTCATAACTAACCGAAAAGAACTAAACAAGCATGAACGCTACGGAGTTCTCCACCTACACCATGAGGAATTTGAGTGCCTCCTAGTATCTCAGGATTTACCGTAATCCACAGTCTGATCCAGAGATCACTAGGACCTACACTGAGACCCACTCTCCAGGATTTATTAGACATCCCATCCAGGGACTATTCGACCGAATAGAGAGAAATCCACCTCTTGGCTTTACTGTATATCCTGCCATTCACTGGCAAGGATTCATAGGCCCACCGAGGCACATAATCTTGGCATTACAGTAACCCATAGTCTCACTCAGGGGTTACTAGGCCTGTGGCTTATCATGACCCACATTTTGGTTCAGGGACCACTTGGCTATGTGTTTTTCATTTCGGAGATCCACCCCACTCAACGTTGAATCCATCTAGAAATCCAACTCAACCGAAGTATGAGAACCCATCTCATCAAGGCTATCAGGAAATGGAAAGGCTAGGATGAGAAAACATTGTCACACCTGGAAAACCCATGCCATAATAGCAAAGAACCACATGCAATACCATGCATGCCAAATCTATGCAAGGAAATCAAACATGCAAATCAATACCTACAAAGAATCTTGTGGTAGCTACTTGAGCCTGCTTTCCCTTGTTTGATCTTTGCTTCCTCTTGCCTTCCTTGCCTTCCTTGATCTAATTCCCAAGTGATCCAATAAATCTCTAAGTTTTCGGGAGTGAGAGAGAGAGAGAATACTTAGAGAGCTCCAAAAATCAACTGACAAAAGGTTCCTAATTGATCCTCATAATCCTTTTTATTAATGAGGCTTCTATTTTCTTGATTTTCCATTATTTTCCTTCAATTTCCTCCTCACATGAAACCTGTGACCTTTCACCTCCCTTTTCTCCTAATTTCCTTTATTTTCCTTCAATTTCCTCCTCACATGCAACCTGTGACCTTTCACCTTCCTTTTCTCCTAATTTCCATCATTTTCATAAATAAATGTGCCAAAAATGTCATTTTACCTTTCCAAAGCCTTAGTCATTGCCTTTTCCAATTTCCTTAGCCATAATAAACCAAATGAATAGCCCCTAGGGTGTCTTTCCCAACATTCCTCTTGGAATAAGTGTCACATTAACCGTGGTTATTATTTTTTCCTTTATTAAATTTTATTACATGGAATTTTCACGAGGGTTGTTACACTGCACTTAACCAAGAGTCTCCTTCTCATTTATAGTGCAATATGCATCCTCAGTCCTCAAGCTTCAAGCCATTGTCTCCAAGACTTGCGCTCTACGTCAAAGCTTTTTCCTCTCTCCTTCCCTAACACATTGCACACTTCCAGTTCTTATACCTCTACCTCTTATCTCTTGAACCTCTTCTCTGTGTAGAAATTCCTTGTAGATTGAAACTGCTAATTGTAATTTACTAAAACAATAGACTTGAATCTACTCTACTTATTAGCATAAACAATTAAACGATCATGAAATCATGAACATACAAGAGAAAGAATTCAATCAACACATTACTCAAAGATTTACTAGGGAAAGCCACATCTAAAAACCCCTGCTATCTATATATTGCATTAATAAAAAAATATGAGAAGATTGAAATGCTTTTCTCAAGCTTGAGCAACCTATGCACTATCTTTATCTGTCTCACAACTTCCTAGACAAGCCTAGGCTAATACTTAACCAATTTCTCGCTTGCCCAAGTCCCTATTTACTTGTTTTGTTTCCTTGGAAATTAACCCCTATTAATTAGGGAAATTACTCAATTGGAATTGTGCAATCCATCATAGGCATTCCTCTAACTGCATGCACCACCTGTACAATTCGGATAATTATACAACTCGTACAAGTTGTCTTGTGATGTGGAATTACAATTTTATTCCAAATTTAATTCAAGGACAAAATTAAATTAGGATTTTCTTGTTTCATTTTCAACACTCCCTCTCAACAAGAAAAGGATTATCTGCTACCATGATCTTTCCTCTATGAAACTCAAATTTTCACCTTGACAATGCCTTTGTAAAAATATTTGCATCATATTCCTCTGTAGGAATGTACTCCCGCAACATGATTGTCCTCTCCATACAATCTTGTAGATGGTGATATTGAATGTCAATATGCTTGGACCAATCATGAAAAACTAGATTCTTAGAGAGTTTGATACAACTTTTATTGTCACAGTAAATCACTATAGGATCCTTTTGTTGGCCAAATAACCCAACAAGGATATTCCTCATCCAAATATCCTCACAAGTTGCTTCACTAGCATCCATGTACTATGCTTCTTCGAATTGAGTGCCACTGATGTCTACTTCCTTTTGTGCCAAGAAAATGTTGTTGAACCAATATAGAGCATTCCCCCTTATGTGCTCTTCCTGTCGGATGGACTCCCTCCCTAATCTGCATCTGTGAAGCCTTGAAGCTTCACTCCCTCTGTCCATTTGTACCAAAGACAAAACTGAGTGGTTTGTTTGAGGTATCTCAACACATGCTTAGCTGGCCTCAAATAAATTTTGGTTGGTTTAAAAATTGCTTGACTAAGATGGTTAACTGCAAAACATATGTCTGTTCATGTGTTCACCAAATACATAAGTGAACCCACAAGATGCCTATAAATAGTAGCCTCCACTACTTCACTTGACATAGCATCTTCCTTCCACCAATTCCCTACTAGAGGAGTCTCCATGGGTTTGTTGTTCTCCATGTGGAACTTCTTCAGTATCTCATTGGCATACTTGCCCTGAGAGACAAACAGTTCCTCGTATCCTTTCCA
The DNA here is from genome assembly GCA_031772625.1 of Pinus tabuliformis. Classification (NCBI taxonomy): domain Eukaryota; kingdom Viridiplantae; phylum Streptophyta; class Pinopsida; order Pinales; family Pinaceae; genus Pinus; species Pinus tabuliformis. The sequence continues at coordinate 1,114,274,687 of CM062809.1, forward strand.
TACTTCCATACAAAGGAATTAATCCATGAGTCTTAGGTCCTTCATCTCGAATTCTCTTACAAGATCCTCTTTGCAATTTTTTACGAGTTTCTCATCACATGTTAGAATTAAATCATCAACATATAATACGATAATCAACAATTTACCTTCAACCACAATATGGTAAAGGTTTGCATCTGCTTCACTTTTGGTGAAGCCAACCTAGTGAAATAGTTGTCATTCCTGGTGTACCGAGTTCAAGGTGCTTGTTTCAATCCAAATAGCGCTCACTTGAGTTTGTGCTTATGCGACTCTCTATTGAACATCTCAAATCCTTTCGGCTGCTCAATGTACACCTCTTCCTTAATCACACCATTGAGGAATGTTATCTTCACATCCATCTAATGTATCGTCCATCCCATATGTGCTAAAAGTGATAAAATATATATTATTAGTACCTTGCTACTAGAAAAAATGTATTCTTGTAATCAATTCCCTCCACCTGTGAGAACTCTTTGGCCATAAATCTGGCCTTTTATCTCCACACTCACGTCTACTGCTTGATTTTCCTTGTAAATTCATCTAGAACTCACCACTGACTTGTCTGCTAGTCTTGGGACCACTTCCCAAACATTGTTTCTGATAATGGAGTCATACTCCTCTACATGGCATCAACCCATATTGGTTTCTGCACTACCTCCTCGAATTAGGATGGCTCAATCTCTACACTCTCGCTCATCAGAGCCATGTAGCTAATGTACTGGTCTGGTGGCCTCCTTTGCCTACATTGTGATGTGGGTGCTCCAACATTCTCTCTAGCATCATGCATCAATTTGTCAGCCTCTCTGGTGTGCTTCCTTCCATCTTTGGAAGTCTTTGCATGAGTGGGTGCTTCCACTCTGTTAATTTCAGTATTTTCATACTGTCATCAGTAATCAAAACTCCTCTTATCATATCATATTAGGGTCCCATTCTGAAACATTCCACTAGGTTTTCATGCAAAAATTTGGTCACTGAATATTGAATCAGGGTTTCCTTTACTCCTTTTAGAAATTAACACCTTGTTGGCTCATGTAAACCTTGTTGAGTATCCATTGTCCATAAAGTTAATGACATTATGCCATCACATCAGTCATCTCATCTTGAAATTCAGTCCTTCAAGGTCTCATTAGGTCTTTTAGGGTTTTTCAAGGTTTCATTAGGTCATTAGGGTTTCCAAGGTTCTAATAAAACTCCATTCCATTGCATAAGACCGGCAAGTAAAGGGTGATCAAATAACATCTCTTCACCATGTGAAGATGATTTGTAAAGAGAAATTCTTATTTCATCATGTAATTTTATGTTCACTAAATGTAACAAGTATTGTTCCTAAGCTGCCAATGCAATCTCTATATGCCAACTTCATTAAAGAAAAGTCAAATTCAAAGAGTTATCAAAGACCATCAAAAGATCAATTTGTCAAAAGAAATAGTCAAGTGAAAGAGTAATGTTTCAAAAAGTTAAGTGACTGCAAAACAGAGTTGTCTTTTCCCAAGGGCGTCCAAATCATCATTTTCCACAAGCACTAAACCCTAATTTCCTCTCCCACTGAGCTAGGGTTGGCTATGGAATCAGAGATATCTGAGCAGAGGAGGCATAAGGGAGGTCATTTCAGCAAGTATGAGGCCATTCTAATTCATAGACATCATGTCTCCATCATTTTTCAAGAAGCCATTCCAAGGGACAAATCATTTGCCACACATAGGGCCGGTTTTTCTTCAAACTATGTTTCAGATCAAACAGGCATGAATTTGGAAAAAGAGAAAAAAATTTGTCCATCATAGGACAAGGAGGAAAAACCTCCTTTCGTTTTTACACAGGTGTTATGGTTTTGGAGAAATGTCAAAAATACAGTTGCTACAAGAGGTTTTCTGCATTTCTAGAGTGACCTTGGGAAAATCAAATTTTCTCCTAGATGGATTGTCAAAATGACTTGTTTGATGAGTCCACTGATAACTATACAGAAAGATATTTCCAATGAGCTATCATGAGCTCCATTTTGAGTTGAGGAAGGCCTCCAAAAATTTCCTGCAAGAGAACACTTCATTTTTGCACCCTCATTCTACACTTTTGACCAGTCTTGGGAGAATCCATTTTTGGAGGGTCAAATCAAGTCCATTTTGAAAAATAAAGGTATATCTGGAAACCAGATAGGATAATATTTCCAACAAGATATCTTGGGCACAATTTGGACACCATAAAGGCACTCAAAATCAGGTTTCAATATGGATGCACGTTTGACACTGTCAGGGTGCTCTTGACAGTAAAAAGGTCAAATGGGGCATCCAATGAGAAAATGGTTAGAATTTTTGGATTTATAATGATTAGGACATGCACCCTGTACGTTTTCTAAGAATTTGGAGGAAAACTGGTCAGCCAAAAGGGTCAAAAACTATCAAAAAATCACCTTTCTGCCTCTTTTTTGCCTTGGTCGCAGCGTGTTTACCAGTCTTAGGAGATTGGAATTTTGACAGAGAAAATGAACTCCAAATTGAAAACTGAAAGTATATCTGGAAAATAGACTCGAAGGGCTTTCCAACGAGCTATCTTGGAACAAATTTTGACACCTGAAGGCATCCAAAAGCAACCCTGAATTTGGAGGGCGCGTTTGACACCAAAAGGGCGTGTTTGACAATATTCTACTATTTTCAATGTTTAACTCCAAATTGACTTTCACCTATGGGAAATTCAAGTTTTGCTCATGTAATTTATATACATGATGTAATTATTATGTTTTTACTTTTATCTAGGGTAGATACATTAGTTAAATGGCCTATGTGACATGTAATGAATCTGTTTGCTTGAGTGAGGGATGAGTCACTTTGACCACCCTACACTCCAGCTATCAGTTCAGCCTTGCTAGCAACTTCTCCTCCTCTCACGGATTCGACCCCTGAGCCTAGGATGATTTGGTTTTAGGCCTATATTATTTATTTTCCTAGTCATTTTACAAGTTGGAATCAGTTGGATGTTTGGTTATTGATCAAAGACACTAGTGTAATCAGTATTTGGCAGAATTTAATGAATGAGTTGACCCTATTTTGATGGAATACCTGTGGTATGGAATTTTGACTTAGTTTCTTCTTATGTTTCATATGTTTGAATTTTTTTTAGTCCCATATTTCACTTCATTTCTATGATATGTTAATTTACAAGAGGATGAGCAGAATACATCTTACATGCTCTGTTTTGGGGAAATCTTCATAATTTGTCTAGTTTCTTTAGTTTAGAAAGAATGCATGCTTGTCTTGCTCTTTTTAGCACCTCACTTGTCTTATCCATCTCACTTCATAACCTTAAAGTGTTTGAGTGCCTACCTACCTTGCTCCATCAGATGTCTGCAATCATACCCTCATTTGCCCTAACCTAGTCTTTTTTACCTAATCCTCTTCCAACAACCCCACCAAATCAAATCAAAACAACCTCTGCACTTTATAACTAGCCTAAAACCCTTATCTATCCCTCTTGGCTGTGATCCTTTCGAGAGATCCCTCTCTAGCTTGGTAGGGCTAGCTACCATGTCAAAAGATTGGTTTGTGGTTACCTCAGCTGGACTCTTCCTCAGCCTTGGAGATTCGGAGCAGTGATAACACACTCTCTACTCCTCTACATGTGGCTTCTCCACATCATCTTTAGGCTCTTTCTTTAGAGTTAAAATCTCATCATCTACATGCAACTGAAGCTCCCTTTAAATGGAACATCTCATGGCCTTTTCTTCATTGAAGTTCACATCTCTACGAACCACTGTCATCCTATGAGATGGTAGGCACACCCAATAGTTGTGAGGTGTATCATTGTAGCCAACAAATATTCCCAACTCAGTTGTTGGCTCTAGATTTTTCATTGCATCCTTGGTAACATGACAGTAAATTGATGAACCAAATATCCTGAAGTGTGCTACCTCTCGTTTCTTACCTGAAAAAATATTTTTATGGTGTACTTATCTCGAAAATCCAATGAGGACTCCTATTTTGCACATATACGACTGTGTTGCATGCTTCAGCCCACAAGTGCAACGGTAGGCCCTGATCATGTAACATTTCCCATGCATCTCCCACAATACTTTTGTTTTTCCCTATCAACCACCCCATTCTATTGTGGATTATGGGGTGCTATTAACTCTTGTTGAATGCCTTATGATGCACATAAGTTCTTGAATTCATTTGATATGTATTCTCCACCGTTATCACTCCTAAGATCCTTCACTTTTGTGTCCGTGTATTTCTCAACAAGTGATTTAAATTCCAAAATTTAGAGAACGTCTAATCTTTCTTTTGCATGAATAAAATATGGCACTTATGCGAGAAATCATTTACAAATATTCATAATACTTGTGCTTGGCTATGGAGGTTGTTGATAATAGTCTACACACATCTGAGTGAACCCTTTCAAGGATCGCTTGCACTCAACTATCCTTATCATGAAAGGTGGATTTGGTTTACTTCCCCAATGTACACCATTTGCATGTATCTCTCTGCTCTAGTGTACCCTTTGGAAGTCCTCTAGAAATTTGTTGCATGACGTTCAAAGCTCCATGGTGCAAGTGACCCAATCTTCTATGCCACAATGCATCGATGTCTTGGCTCCGCACCTTCTCTACTTTTGTGCTCTAAGAAGCACAATCATCTACATCCAATTTGTAGAGGTTATTCACCCGAACCCTAATCCGCTTCACTTGTCCTAAGGCTATGTGACAAAGGAAAGCCTTTCCTTTGCTAAATATCACAACGTAGCCATGGTCCTCCAACATAGAAAATGAAACCAAATTCTTGTTTAGACCTAGAACATACGTGACATATTTTAATGTGAGAGGAGAACCAAACTCCCTCTGAAAAATAACACTATCAATGTCAGTCACGTTATACCTTCCATCATCTCCAATTTCGATGTGTATCTATAGGTCCTTCTCCTCCAAGTCACTGAAGAAATATTTGTTGTCGGTCATATGGAATGAGGTTCCACTATCCAAATACCACACACTACCCATCATCGATGTCACCATGCAAGTAATGAGGCTGAAATCCAACTCGATTTGTGAAGCAAGAGCTTCACATGTCGCTCCTCCTGAGGGTTCCTTGTCATCCTTCTTGTGCAGAAACTTTGTGGCATAGTGTCCCAACTCATGATAGTGAAAAAATTTAGTCTTTGACAAGTCCTTCTTGCCACCCTAATGAGCCCCAAAAATGGATAATTATTTGGGCTCATTCAACCTCCTAATTCGACTTAATCCACCATTCTCATTAGTTTATTGCATGTTTTTGATTATATTTATGCTAATAGAGTGAATTGGGTTAGTCATTATGCCAAGAAGTCTAATGCGTGCTTTGTGTAGCCTTTTTTGTCAATTTGGAGACAAAGTCAATGGTTGAAATGAGCACTTGGCAGCCAAATTCGTGGAGAGTATTTTTAGGAAGGTGTTCCCTTCATTTATGGGCCCTTACCTTGAATTCTCCACCATCAGCTCGGAGTTCAAGGGCCACCAAATCAATTAGCACAAGGGCAGCCAAGCAAGTCAAGTAGGATTGTTGTTAACTACAAGTTTTGGGCAGCCGAGTCCCTAAAGTTTAGGAGGACTGTTGGGGTCCTCAATTTGTATAAATAATAAGGCTTAGGGCCTCATTTGGGTTAGCTGGTAGTTAGCCAATGGTTAGTCATTTTGTAGGCAGAAGATAGCTAGTTTGTATTTCGATTTTGAGGTAATAGATTAGCTTTGCTTTCAACTCATTTTCAAGTTCTCCTTGTGGACAATTTTTATGTAACTCTTCTTTTCTTGCTCAATAAAGATGAATCCAGCTTTGCACCAGCTCTAAACCTCTCTTAGGAGGCTATCGCTCTTGGGGTTGGGCCCATCTCAAGTGCCCAATACCTCCTTTGATTATCTTTATGTGTTTTTGCTGCATTCTTAGAATAAAATATGCTATTTAGATTTAAAATGTTGTGTTGTTATTTAAGTTGCTCTTGATGATTAAAAAGGTTCTTCATGTTCAGATTTGCTTGATAGGTTAATCATAGGGAAGACCTTCAGAAAAAGGCTACCAAACACCTTGGATCTCACCTCCCCCTCAGTGGAATCATGAGCTGGGACCAATGTGACTTTGCTGCCAACAAAAACGTTGTTTTGCTTTGCCATGCAATTCTTAGTGTTGGAATCCTCTTTTGTAGATGCTGATATTAGTAGTGTTTAAATGCTTCAGTTGATGATTTCTTAGTGGCATAAGTTAGTTCACAAATTTCATTTTGAATAAACAGATGTTCATTTCCTTTTGCTGTTACTTAGGTCAGAATAGAGTAAAGTAATTAGGTCATAGGTTTAATAAGTGTTTGTTTGTTCAGTTTGAAAAACCACTTACAGAGTACCTATTACCCTTCTTCACCTACACATACTCCATCCAACCTGCCTGTTTCATCCTTCACTTAGAACCCTTACCTTACATTTACCTCATTCGCTTACTTTGCCATGATTCTCATCTTCTTGTGCAACATCGTTTCATCCCTCCTTGAACAAATCTCACCATCTACGCCACTCCTCAACTCCATCCTCCAAGTCTTGAACTCCCCTACACCCCTATTTCACCTCCATACTCATTCCTCCACCTTTTTTCCTCCATCCATGCTTCAAAACCCCATTTCTGAACATCCTGTAGAAAAATTACAAAACATCCTGTAGAAATCCTAAACATCCTATAGAACCCTTGCAGACTTCCTGTAGAAGCTCACAAATGAGGTTTCCTGATAGCCAAACTTTGTGAAACTCTCTGGAAGGATGTTAGGGACTCCTTAGACCCTCTCTGAACCTTCTCGACCTCTTCCAAGCATTTCTCCTCCTTGATCCACCTCTGCACAGTAAAAAGCCAGTTAAAAGCACATGCATGATAATTCTAATAACTTATTCAAAAATACAAAAAGATGTTTTCTTCAGGTAGAGGTAGTCTAGACACATGTATCTTACCTTCATAGAAGTAATGGCATCTCTTTCAGTAGTTTGCATTCTCATCTTTGCATCAGTAGGACTAGCTGGTAGAATTAGGGTTTGCTAGGGTTTGCGTTTCTTTTTGGCTTTCAGTTTCTTTCCGCAAGTAGATTAGCTTCCTTTGAGTTAGCTTTCATCCATCAGTTAAAAAGCTTCTTCTAAGAGCTCGTAGAAGTTGGCATAAGCCCCTAGCGGACTTGTGCCAGCTGACCAAGTGACAGCTGCAGAAAGAGCTAGTACTTGTGCATACAGCACCGTTGCTTCCAAGTTTGTTACGAACTACCGGGTTGATAAAATTAAAGAAGGGAGCCCTAGGAGTTGCAGCGTTATTTCTGCAATACTGGGGCCCACCATCCTTTTTGGCGCCGTTGCCGGGGAAGCGTCAGAGTATTGGTGATCGCCGCTTTTCTTGTATTTTCCACTACAATCTTCTGCTAAGTTTCCATTATGCAATTTCGTTTCTGCAAAAGTAGATTAGCATTTCCCACTTTCATAGATTAGCATTTCAATTCCGCAATTTCATTTATGCAAGCGTAGATTAGCATTTCAATTCCGCAAGCGTAGACTAGCATTTCATTCCTGCAATTTCATTTGAGCAAAATAGATTAGTCATTTCCTGCTTTCATTTCAATTCTGCATTTTCATTTCAGTAAGATAGTTAGTTGCAGTTCAATCTATTTTAGTTTTTGCAGGTACAAGCAGAAAAAAGAAAAAAAAACAACCAAAAAGATTTCCTTTCATGCCTTGTAGGAGTAGAGATAAGTTAGAAAAATGATTGCACAACACCCCCACCACTTCACACAGCCAACCTTCTCTCTTCTTCGATGGCTGTGATTAAAGAACCCTTAGGTGGACAGCAAGACATATTTGAAGAACCTCAAGGGAAGAAGAAGAAGAAACCATTCCTCTGGAGCAAATGGCTACAAGTAGAAATGTTGGGAGCAGTCCCTTGTCCAAAGATGAATTTGAAGATCAGATAGAAGATTTCAAGAGTGATATGAGGCAGTTTCTTGCCATGCAATTGGATACCCTATGGATCCAAAAGAAGCAAGAGGAAGCCAAGAGGGCTTTGGTCATTTTTTATCCTAGGTGCACTAGAAAGCATCCTAGGAACGAATGTCCATTGTACTCCATAGAAGTGTGTTTTGTATGTGAAGAATACCATCCTACAGATCAGTGCCCTTCCTTACCCAGAATCAAAGCTGCATATCAGAGAGCCAAAGGAGCCACTGGATCACTCTATTATATGAACCAAAGGAGGCCACATGAACCTAGATCTTATCAGCAGGAACTGCAAGGGACATCCGAGACCTATTATGACCCCTATCAAGCCACTTTCATGCCTTCTTGGGGTCCCCCTGCTCACCCTTCCTGGTTCACACCTCCTCCTTGTTCCTTCACAGATCCATATTATGCCCAACCAGCTGCTCATTCATTTCACTCTTATGCTCAGCCACAGCCTCAGTGGAATGCACCTCAGCAGGGGTGGAGGCCCCAGTACAACAGTCCTCCGCTTCTTTTCCTCCACCACCTGCTCATCCACAACCATCGCCTCCTCCTCCACCAAGGCAACCCCAAATGCCTACCCAACCACAACCCCATCCGCATCCATCTCAAATCTATGCCCCCACTCAGCTACCCATACCACCATTACCAAAACCATACAATGGAGTAGCTCAACCCAATTGCAAAGTTGAGGCACAACATGTCCAAATGACTCCTCTTGAGCTCAATGATCTTCACCATAGCTCAGGAAGAGTGTTGCAAAGCAAAGATTATGTTGACAACATTGAAGGACCAAAGGCAAAAGAAGATTCAAAAGAAGAGATCAAAGAACCATGGGCTGCACTTGATGAAGAGAAGAGATCAGAATCAGAGATCGAGAAAGATCCTTCATGGTTACCGTCAAATCTTCCATGTATTCAAGAGAAAGATCAGCAAAAAGAGGAAGATGAGGAAGTCATGTTAGAAGGTGACATGAAACATGATCCAGATCAGCAAAAGAACCAAGGATATCAGAGTTGTATTGAGATATGGTTTCAGACGGTCACTAAGTTGCAGCGGTACTATCTTCCTCAGTTATGTTTCATCCCTTCAAATTCAGATCATTTTGTCTCTGAAATCCGGATAGTTGTCAAAGCATGCATCTCAAGCCGCCACATCATTTTGTCACTAATCTCGATGTGCACATGGCTCCATTGGAAGTATACTTACACTTGAAAATGATTTTGTTTTTCAAGTAGGGTAGGGTAGAGAAAAAAAAGGGAAGAAAAGATAAAAAAAGATAAAAATAAAATAAAATAAAATAAAACAAAAAAACGAAAATAAGAGGAAAAATAAAAATCTAAGGTGAAAACCTCCTCAGGGGCGCCTTAGATTGGCTCATTGATTGAAAACCTCCATGAGGCAGTCAATGGGTTGGGAAAAAAGAGAAAAGATAATAAGATCTCTGGGTGAAAACCTCCCTTGGAGGCGCCCAAGGTAGGCAATTAGGGTGAAAACCTCCATGAGGCGCCCTAGTTGTTTTTCAAAAAAAAAGAGAAAAAGAAAAGAAAAATAAAGCTAATTTGCATTGAATAATTGCAGGTTGCAGCAAGGACGTTGCAGGTCAGGAGGATCACTCAAAGCAAAGACAAAGGAATTTTGTGCTTTCTACAGGAAGTTTTGTGTCTTCTACAGGAAGCTTACAAAAAATCCAAATTAATCTCCGAAGAGGACCCGAAGGCTGGGAATATGTCCATGAGGCCTACAAGCATCCATGTTTCCATTCCTCACCCTTTTTCATCATTTTATCCACCTCATTGTGCTTCTTTTATGAACACTGTGTTTTCTACAAGAAGTTTTGAATTTCTACAGGAAACATCCTGTAGAACCTTTGGACGAACCAAATTCAATTTTAAAAGGGAATCTGATGGTGGGAATCTGTTGGTTAGGCCTGCAAGCACCTTTGTGTCCATCCCTCGCCTTGCTCCATCATTTTTCCACCTCATTGTGCTTCTCATTGTGCTTCTACAGGAAGTTCCTGTAGAAATTGTAGGAAGCTAGAAATGGATTTCAAAAAGGTGGTTTGGCGAACATGGTAGCTTCCTCAAGGGTTCAGAAGTCCTCCTGCAATCTTCAAACTCCTCCTCCATCATCTCCATACCTGCATCATAGCCCAAGTTCATTTTTCATACCATGCAACAAAATTGCAAAATGCCTTGAAGCAAAAATACCTAGAACAGAATTTGTTTTTGCCTTAACTTGAAAACCGTGCATCCATTTGAAAAACCGTTTTACAAAGAATCATACAGGGGTGATGGCAACATGCTTGAGCAGTTTCAGCCAATTCCGGTGCACGGTTTCCAAGAAATCAGCCTCCATCTCCTTCAGCCATTTTTTCATTTTCTCCATATCCATGCATCCGTTTCAAAACCTGTTTCATGGGTAGATGCACATGGGTGATAGTAGCCTACCCAAGTAGTTTCAGCCGATTCCGATGCACGGTTTCCGAGAAACTGATCTCTGAAATCTTCAGCCATTTTCCATTTTTCTCGAAATTTGTGCATCCATTGATCACGATTTTTCTATGGGAGGTGCATCATGATGATAGGAACATGCTCAGCAAGTTTCAGATCAATCCGATTCAACGTTTGGAAGCAATGGCGAAAACAAGTCCTGGTCCGATGAAAATTCAGCAGCAGCAACTTGAAGGTGCAGATTTGAACGTGGAAACGAATGCCTGCAGCTTAGATCTGGTTAGAGGACACCTGCACAAGGAAAAACAACCAAAAATCATCAGCCAAGCCCTCATGCAACCAAAGGATCCAGGCATGCAACAGCAGAAACCAGTGCATGCAGCAATGACAGGCCATAGCACGTCACAGCAACCATTTGACTTCCAGTTCAATAGCACTCAGTGGGTGAATGAGACACGTGCGCTCAGCCATCTCAGGAGGGAATCAGAAAACAGGTAGTGATGGATAGTTAAACTTCAGCGTGATTGATGGACGAGATTACGGGTAGAGAACAAATAGTTAAGCATTGCAGGGGATCAACAGTTTGCATGGGCCAACGCATGTCTTTGCCACCTCACCACAAATCATGCCATAATTAAAAATGCTCGGCTGACTCTCACCACCCGCTGATTAATTTTCACTTGCAACATTCTTAGCTGAAGGATGCATTCTCTGCTCCCACAATCGGTTAACCTATCATCATTCGCTAATTTTTTTTGGCCTGTTCAAAATTCTCCCGCATACCAAGATCGTGCAGAGGTGCAGAGACATCCTACAGAATCCGGCTAGCATTCGACAGGAAGACGTTTTACAGGGAAGTACAACAGAGTCTTCCAGAGCAGAGAAGCCCAAGTTTTTCTTCATCCAGTTTGAAGCTTGAAGAAAGGTAGGCTCAAAAATACCATTCCCATGCATGAAATTTTAAAAGGTGGTGAATTAGCTTGTTTGAAGTGGGGAAAATTGGAACCAGTCTGCCTGTGGGTCAAGAACTGTGGTTTACCGATATAATACACAAAATTTCTTTTGAATGGTGCTGCGTCATATTCACCTCCATGGTTCCTGCCAAGAAAACTCTCCCCATTTTAAATGAAAAACCGCTGTAATGCTCACCTGTGCACATATCCAATCTCTGTTTTGCGATTGTTACATGGTTGGTGTAAAAATTAGCTCTGCACTCTGTCTGTGAGAGATTAATTCTTGTTGATCAGTCGAGTTTTAGGGCAACAGCAGTATTATAACCCGAGAATTGGTGAGAGGAGAGGTACACAGTGATGAAACCCTGTCCTAATAACCAAGGAGAAAAACCACATACGAATTTCCACCTTAACCAGAGATCAAGCCAAAAATAGGGTATTTTCACCATGCTTGAAGGCTTTATCAGAAAGGAACCCTCGGACTCCAAGAAGTTGAGAGAAACTCCTGAGGTGGTAGGCCTATTTACCTGTGCAAAGTGGATGACCTTCTGTGATAAAATTCAAGGTCACGATGATGAAATCACAGAGGAGTTCCTTAGGTTCCTGCAGAAGCCAAAAAGGAATTCTTCCTACCAGAAGAGCAGTATTCAGAGGATAAAAATGGGATCTGGAGAGCTAGCCTACAACCATTTTGGAGAGAAGTCAGCCTTCAAATTATGAAGTATATTACCTATGAGGGGCAATTTAGCATTGTGTATGGTTATCACTTCCGCTTGTTAACAGAGCTCAGGCACACGATGGATTTTCCCTCAAAACAAAAATTGAGCATTCCATACTTCCTCCTATAGTCATTGGTTGAGTGTAGCACGAAACTGAAGGAGGGAACACCAGACCAGCTGGCCCATCATGGGCTTATCAAGCTCCTTGTAGAAGATGCCCTCCATACTTATACTGTCCCTATTTCTTGGGAGGTTTTCCATAATATGTCCAAGGGTGATGACATCCAAACTCTGGCCAAAGAATTCACCTCATCCAACAGCGAGGACAAGGAGCACATCGAGGCAGAGAGGAAAACAAAAGGGGAAGAAAGCTAAGGGTAAGAAAACCCAGGGCAGACCATCACAGGAAAAATAACAGGAGAAGCCACAGGAAAAGCAATAAAAAGGACAAGCTGTTGAGACCAAAGCTGCGGGTGAAATAAAGACAAACGCCAAAGGAGACGCGGTTGCAAACCCGGGCAGAGAAGACTGAAAAAGGGAAAACAAGTAGGGAAACACCCAAGGCAACCACAGCATAGGTCAAGGAGAAGGCACCCCCAACCAAGCAAGCCAAATCAGAGAAAACTGGTTCTACAGGAAGTTAGCAGACTTTTTCTTCACGAAGCCAGAATATGGCCACTACAGGACTTTCTACAGGAAGTTTGGGGAGAGGGCAGCAGAAGGAGAAATTGGCCAAGATTTTAGCTAGGGAGATAGCACCTGTGCTGGCCACCCTAAGCACATCCATCCCCTCCATGAACACTCATTTTTTTCAGGGTTCAGACACAATTTATTCATGGTTCAACCTTCTACAGGAAGCTACAGGACTTTCTACAGGAAGTTCTGTATTTTTACCAGAAACATCATGTAGAAGCCTTTAGGCAGGCCAGAACCAATTATGGAGAGGGATTTGAAGCTTGAAGTTTGTTGAGGAGGCATGCAACCACTCTTTTCTTGCATCCTCCACTGGTTTCATCTCCTTTCACCACCATTGCCACCATCAGATTGAATATACTTGCACAATCATACCAAAGCTGAGAATTCTCTAGGAAAAGGAGCAAGTAGTGGGAAGAAGCAAAGAGAAAAGCATGGTTTAATGACAGAGAAGAGGACATCACTTCAGAAGCTTGGCATGACAAGGAGGCCACCAAGGCCATCAAAGATGAGGAGATAAATTGGTTGCTCAGAGGATGAGCAACACTTTTAGTAGGGGGGTGATGATGAGCCCCAAAAATGGATAATTATTTGGGCTCATTCAACCTCCTAATTCGACTTAATCCACCATTCTCATTAGTTTATTACATGTTTTTTATTATATTTATGCTAATAGAGTGAATTGGGTTAGTCATTATGCCAACAAGTCTAATGTGTGCTTTGTGTAGCCTTTTTTGTCAATTTGGAGACAAAGTCAATGGTTGAAATGAGCACTTGGCAGCCAAATTCGTGGAGAGTATTTTTAGGAAGGTGTTCCCTTCATTTATGGGCCCTTACCTCGAATTCTCCACCATCAGCTCGGAGTTCAAGGGCCACCAAATCAATTAGCACAAGGGCAGCCAAGCAAGTCAAGTAGGACTGTTGTTAACTAAAAGTTTTGGGTAGCCGAGTCCCTAAAGTTTAGGAGGATTGTTGGGGTCCTCAATTTGTATAAATAATAAGGCTTAGGGCCTCATTTTGGTTAGCTGGTAGTTAGCCAATGGTTAGTCATTTTGTAGGCAGAAGATAGCTAGTTTGTATTTCGATTTTGAGGCAATAGATTAGCTTTTCTTTCAGCTCATTTTCAAGTTCTCCTTGTGGACAGTTTTGATGTAACTCTTCTTTTCTTGCTCAATAAAGATGAATCCAGCTTTGCACCAGCTCTAAATCTCTCTTAGGAGGCTATCGCTCTTGGGGTTGGGCCCATCTCAAGTGCCCAATACCTCCTTTGATTATCTTTATGTGTTTTTGTTGCATTCTTAGAATAAAATCTGCTATTTAGATTTAAAATGTTGTGTTGTTATTTAAGTTGCTATTGATGATTAAAAAGGTTCTTCATGTTCAGATTTGCTTGATAGGTTAATCATAGGGAAGACCTTCAGAAAAAGGCTACCAAACACCTTGGATCTCACCTCCCCCTCAGTGGAATCATGAGCTGGGACCAATGTGACTTTGCTGCCAACAAAAACGTTGTTTTGCTTTGCCATGCAATTCTTAGTGTTGGAATCCTTTTTTGTAGATGCTGATATTAGTATTGTTTAAATGCTTCAGTTAATGATTTCTTAGTGGCATAAGTTAGTTCACACATTTCATTTTGAATAAACTGATGTTCATTTCCTTTTGCTGTTACTTAGGTCAGAATAGAGTAAAGTAATTAGGTCATAGGTTTTATAAGTGTTTGTTTGTTCAGTTTGAAAAACCACTTGCAGAGTACCTATTACCCTTCTTCACCTACACATACTCCATCCAACCTGCCTGTTTCATCCTTCACTTAGAACCCTTACCTTACATTTACCTCATTCGCTTACTTTGCCATGATTCTCATCTTCTTGTGCAACATCGTTTCATCCCTCCTTGAACAAATCTCACCATCTACGCCACTCCTCAACTCCATCCTCCAAGTCTTGAACTCCCCTACACCCCTATTTCACCTCCATACTCATTCCTCCACCTTTTTTCCTCCATCCATGCTTCAAAGCCCCATTTCTGAACATCCTATAGAAAAATTACAGAACATCCTGTAGAAATCCTAAACATCCTGTAGAACCCTTGCAGACTTCCTGTAGAAGCTCACAAATGAGGTTTCTTGATAGCCAAACTTTGTGAAACTCTCTGGAAGGATGTTAGGGACTCCTTAGACCTTCTCTTAACCTTCTCGACCTCTTCCAAGCATTTATCCTCCTTGATCCACCTTTGCACAGTAAAAAGCCAGTTAAAAGCACATGCATGATAATTCTAATAACTTATTCAAAAATACAAAAAGATGTTTTCTTCAGGTAGAGGTAGTCTAGACACATATATCTTACCTTCATAGAAGTAATGGCATCTCTTTCAGTAGTTTGCATTCTCATCTTTACATCAGTAGGACTAGCTGGTAGAATTAGGGTTTGCTAGGGTTTGCGTTTCTTTTTGGCTTTCAGTTTCTTTCCGCAAGTAGATTAGCTTCCTTTGAGTTAGCTTTCATCCATCGGTTAAAAAGCTTCTTCTAAGAGCTCATAGAAGTTGGCTTAAGCCCCTAGCGGACTTGTGCCAGCTGACCAAGTGACAGTTGCGGCAAGAGCTAGTACTTGTGCATACAGCACCGTCGCTTCCAAGTTTGTTACGAACTACCGGGTTGATAAAATTAAAGAAGGGAGCCCTAGGAGTTGCAGCATTATTGCTGAATACTCGGGCCCAACACACCCTGACTAGAATTTCAATTGGAATGGTATGACTTCCCTTTCCCTTTCTTCGCCTTTCCATCTAAGGCACAGTTCTACTCATCATCATGCTTGGATAAGGTTATGTATTTGGTGTTCCACGGAATCTCCTCTCGCAACAAAGTCGGACCACAAACTCTCCCACTTTGGTAGCTTCTCCCTCCCATTTATTGAATCCTATTAGTTGTGCCAACTCTTAAGAAGGCCTACAAGTGCTAGATTGACTATATCATCTTCAAAAATTGTAACACTAAAACTTCCAATCTCATCTCGACATTAGGTGAGCTTGGTCAAGTACTATGGTATTGTGTCTCCCTTCTCCATCTTGATTTTTCTGAACTTGTCCTTTAGTTCCAACTTTTTGTGGTCACTAATGTTTTGAAACAAGTATTTCAAGGCCTTCTACATTTCAAATGGAGTCTCCTTACCATGGAGGTTTGAGACAACATGATCTAGAACTCCTTCTAGGATAATCCTTCTCTCCTTTGCAACACAGTTTCTCCATTATGCTAGGTCTTTAGCATCAGTTGTCTAAGGAACATCAGTTTCTATGAATTCCTTCAACCCGTTGTCTTCCAACACTACCTCCAACCTATCCTTCCAAGAAATATAGTTTAGTCTACTCTCAAGGGGATATTTCAGTCTCAATTAGTAACAACATCTTGCTGACTCGAAAGAATGATATTGTAAATTCAATTTCACCTGCAAAAGACAAACACATATTCTCCTCTTCTAGAGAGATTTCTACTCTAATACCATGTAGAAATTCCTTGTGGATTCAAACTACTAATTGTAATTTACTAAAACAATAGACTTGAATCTACTCTACTCATCAACGGAAACAATTAAACGATCAAGAAATCATGCAACATATAAAACAAATAATTCAATCAACACATTACCCAATGATTTCCTAGGGAAATCCACAGCTAAAAACCCTTGCTATTTGTATATTGAATTAGTTAGAAAATATGAGAAGATTACAATGCTTTTCTTAAGCTCAAGCAACCTCTGCACTATCTCTATCTATCTCACAACTTCCTAGAATAGCCTAGGCCAATGCTTAACCAATTTCTCTCTTTCCCAAGTCCCTATTTCCTTGCGTTTTTTCCTTGGGAATTAGCCCCTATTAATTAGGGAAAGTCCTCAATTGGAATTGGGAAATCCGTCATAGACCTTCCTCTGACTACATGCACCACTTGTACAATTTAGATAATTATACATCTGATATTACATTGTCCTTAAACTCCAATCTCAACTGGGTAACTCTCAGATCTAACATGCATGAGTTATTTATGAGTTAATCATTAGTTAACTGGTTGAACACATGAAGTAACACCCCACTGTATGACCTCTTCCTGGTTCCTCCATCAGTGGGAACTAGTTTAACTAAATTTAACTCTGTTAAACTAAATTAATTAATTACAACTAAAAATAAACTCAACCAAGGCTCCTATAATGTAGGATACACTCTACGTGACTCAAGTTAGACCCTCAACTCAAATTAACTAAGACAACTAAGTCAAATTAACTTAGTTAACTCATACAAGTTGCCTTGTGATGTGGAATTACAATTTTATTCCTAATTTAATTCAAGGACAAAATTAAATTAGGATTTTCTTATTGCATTTTCAACACTCTGCACCCAAGAAATCTCATCTCTGAGTCCTAGTTAATTGTCCCATCACAATCAACATCTTGCATGAGAAAACAAGATAGAATACCTAGTGATTTCAGGACTGATATTGTCTTGCCATGAGTGAGTTTCATTTTCAGGTATTGTTGAGCAAGATTCAATTAGTTCATCATCTTAACATGGCAGATGATATCCAAGGAGCTTGCTAAGAAGTGGTTTCAAGAAGACACTTGTTGTAATGAGATATGACGATACCATCATGCCGGAGATAAACGCATTATGAACCACGACAAATAGATGGCAATCTAATAAGACTTAGAAATATCTAATATTACATCCAAACCCTTTGGAGGGTGAAGAAGAAGTCCATCCCAGAGAAATCACAAAGATAATGAGAAATCTATGGTATTCAATAAATAACAATTTCTCTTCTTGATAATTGCTTGTGATGCTCATTTTCTTATTAATATTATAATCAAATCTTCGTTAGCTTACTAATGTGTTATGTCATAAAGAAAATTACCAATATGCAATAAAGAAAGAGACAAGTGACACATTATATAGGCTTCTCCAGCCAAGGCCAAAACCTCTCACCTCTTGGGAGGAAAACCCAATCAAAATTATTCTTCTAATCTTCAATTGATAATTACCAAAACCATTACACAGACCCTTGACTCTAGTATCCTTCCAATAATATTGTCACCAACCTTGATACTTTGCCTCTTCCTTCGTTCTGCCTTTCTCACACTGCTTTCCTTGGTTTCTTATAGAGAAACCTGATATCTATCCTTCTTACTGCTTCTCCTCGGCGTCCCTAGAGAATCTCGGTCTCTAGGTCTTTGTTTCAACCTCCCAGAAGGGTCTTTCTCTAGCTTCCCTAACTTCGCACTTCCCACGAGATTCTCCTACCCAGAAAAATTTTTGTTGTCCAAGAATATTCTGTTGCCCAGAAGAAATTTCGCTGTCCCAAAAGAAATTCTTTTCATTTTCCTAGAAGAAACCCTAATTTAGTATTATCCAGAAGAATTCTCTTTCTTTCTTCGCATTTCTCCTTCTCTTCCTTCATATTGTTGCTTCTCTTCCTTCTTTCACACTTCTTCATGTCTCAAGTAAGTCAATTTTCTTAATTTCAAATGGAGGATGAGTTAGGCTATATATACATCTCCTTCACTTCCCTTTAGGCTGACATGACAGTTGGAGTTAGTCCGACTTGATCTAGAAGCCTCCTTATCATTTGTAGGTTGACTTGAAAAGGTTTGGTGACAAGTTCTTGGAGGATACTTTACATAGATAATATTGACCTTTTACAAAGTGTAACATGACATCATTTACATGACAGTGACTCTTACATTTTATGACTAGATGACAAATAAATCTTGAAGACTCTCAATTGGAGTCTTGACTCAAAAACAAAATCCCTTCTCATGAAACCTGTGAAGAAAGTTCAATAAAATAATTTCATTTTTCTTCATTTACATCTTATTACATAAAATGATAATTACATGTCATTATGAAGACCGAACCTAGTTACACTTTTCAACACTCCCTCTTAACTAGGGAGGTATTCATAATGGTACCTTGGACTTTCCCAATCTGAAGAATCTCTCAAGAAGAATTTGGATTTGTAACTCATTTTATAGCATCATATCAACCAAAATTGTTACATAGCAAGGCCTTCAGTAAAAGCTCCATCTCTCCACAATATTTGAGCTCAATTCTAGCGAGACCAATGATTTATAGACATACTCATCATTGTCTCTCTTGGAACATACCCCACCTGGGTTCTCTCAGGGTATTCTCCATGAGGACTATTCTTATCTTGGACTCCCCATTCCTCAAATAATATCAGTCCTCCATGGCTGCTCTTTCATGGGATGCCCAATCTCATCCCCAAATTGTATCGGATGTCAAATGATCATACAATCCTTCATTCTGTCTTCCCCGGTGAAGAGTAAAACAACATGTCTATCTCTCCCCTTCAAACCAATTGGACATATTCCATTAAAGGAATTTCCTCACTCCTATCACACAGGAATGTACCTAAGCTCCTTGCTTAGGAATTTTTCAAGTTTCTTCCAAGAAACTTATTTTTAGCCTCCCTCTTAGCTAGGGACCTACCGCAACTCCTCGTGTGGAGATCCTGGAACAATCAGCTCCTTGGAGAGCTCCTTCCTTCAAAGTCATGAATTTCCTATTTGTCAAGGAGTCTTCATCTTTTGGGAACTTCTACATAGGGCATAGATCATCCATCACTATTATCCATGAGTTAGTCATGTCCTCAACTCATCAGAAAGTGATCCATCAGATTTTCCATCTAGATTTGCTTCATGTCATTCTGCTTTCATGCCATATTTCTCAAAAGGACATTACATCCTTCTATATGGTTTGCTTGGAAGTCATCCACAAATTTCCCTTTGGCATTCCTACAGAAGCCCATCCAGATATTAGTTCAAAAAATAATGAACACTTTTAAATCAAAATTACCTTTGTGATGATCTTTCACCATGACATATTCCTGTAGGTATCAGCATCCTACATGCATATTGACACATATCCCACATATATTCATTGTCAAGGGTCTTTATCTTTTTCCGTCTTCCATCATAGTCTCCACATCCTTCTGGGTGATCTTCTAGTCAAATTTTCTTGGACTACGGATGTTGAGTGCCTTATAACTTCATTGCATATTATTATGATCTCTTCCTATATTTTCTCACACACTTTATTCCCAGGAGCTTCCAATCAGATTTCCTTAATTCTAGTTAGCTTCCTTATGATTCATATGAGAACATATTATGCTAATTTGATCTAGTGTGATTTATTCTTTGCTGCAATCTTTCGAAGGAGGAGATTCTTTCTTATTTTGATCATATTTCCCAAGATGGAAATACTGATCCATATTATCTACAACCATGTGACATGACTTTCATATTAATATATGTAAGCATACATACCTCTTCTTCCTTTTGGTCATCCAAACTTCTTGTAGTAGCTTCATTCGAAAGGACTTTATCCTTCAAACTTGCTTTCCTGTTATGTCATCATACCATCATTCCTAGAATCCTACGAATTGGAATTCCTGATAAAAACCTTTGCTTCCTTTATTGATCGGTGAATCCTTTGATGAGGATTCCATCAAATAGATTTGAGGATCTTTCATATCCTCACTCAACAGATTTTTCCTTATTGACCATGGTGATCCTAGTCAATGATGACCTCTACTCCCCTAATGAGGTTTCCTAAGAGATTCCTATTCTTTGTAATCAGTAGAATTTGTACCAAGCATACTTTTTTCTTCCCATGTCGTGAGCTCTTACTTCTAATGTTTCTATTATGATGCTACCTTCTACTCATATGCACCCTGTGTTATCTACATTATTTTATATCTATAAATTTAAGAGTGAAAAGTACCTGCCAATGAAGAATCTCATCTCAGTCATAGTGGAGATCTTTTACTTCTTCATTCTTACATTTCTTTGACTCAGGCTCTTTCACTTCTTCAATAATTTGGGCTTCTTGCCTATTTCTATTTTCCTTACTTCGTTAAGGACAATCTCTTCTATAGTGTCCAAGTTCTTAACATCCACAACATCTTATGTTATTCACATTCCTCTTTTTCTTTTGAGGGCCGAACTTTCCAAATTTCCCTTTTCTTCTTCTCATAGTGGCATATGCTTAATTCTTCTCATTTGGTCCAACATCAACCTTTGCCTTCAGTCTGGTTTCTTCAATTTTACAGAGTGAACATAGATCTTGAAAATGAGTAGTCTCTTTCTTCCCATATAATCTTGAAGTGAAGCTACCCCATTGTTCTGGTAGTGCATTCAACACCCCTATGGTCATCTCACTATCAGACATTACTTCTCCTAATTCTTGTAGTTGATCCCAAATTTCTAATATCCTCATGAAGTATGAGCTTATTCCATATTCCTTTGATATATTTAGTTTGTAGATTTCTTGCCTTAGAGAAATTACTTCTCCTGCAGTACTTACCGAAAACAAATCTACCAATTTTTCATATATAGCTTTTGTTGTTTCCAACTTTGATACATATTGGATTAGAGAGTTTTTTATAGATACTACAAGAATTCTTTGGACTCTCACTTCTCCCTTCATGTATTTAGCATGTGCTTGAGTATCTTCCTTTTCAGGTTTTGTTACCGATCCTTTGATGTGATTCATGACCTCATTTTCAATAAGATTCAGGTATGCCCTTTTCTTCCATGCAAGGTAATTTTCAGCCCCAACCAATTTATTTCTTTCCTTGCAAAATTACATTTTAATATTAGTGGATGTAGTCATAGACTTACCTAAGAGGTTGTTGTTTGCTTCCTCCTTGATGTGGAGAGAGGATCTACTTCTTGCGAGGTTGATGTGGAGAGAGGATCTACTTCTTGTGAGGTTGATGAGAGAGAGCTTGATTCACAATCCTTCTTGAGTGTTCTTTTATTCCTTCAATTTGAAGAGATTTGACTTCTTTGAGTGATGATCTTAGAAGAGCTTCTAGGGTTTTTGATATTTCTTCTTGTTTTCCTTCTTGAAGATGACATCAATATAATAGATGTAGATCTAGGGTGTCAGATTGATGAAGATCTAGATTTCTTTCTTGGAGTACTTTGACTTGCTTTTATCCTTCTTTGAAGTTTGTCTCTTGTGTGCTCACTTGCCTTGACTACCCTTTCTTGTCTTCAAAACCTAAGCTTCGATACCATGTTGAGAAATATAGGGTATTCAATAAATAACAATTTCTTTTCTTGATAATTGCTTGTGATTCTCTTTTTCTTCTTAATCTTATAATCAATTCTTCGTTAGCTTATTAATGTGTTCTTTCATCAAGACAATTACCAATATGCAATAACAAAAGAGACAAGTGACACAGTATATAGGCTTCTCCATCCAAGACCAAAACCTCTCACCACTTGATAGTAAAACCCAATCAAAATTATTCTTCTAGATCTTCATTGATAAGTACCGAAACCTTTACACAAACCCTTGACTCTAGCATCCTTCCAAGAACCTTGTCACCAACCTTGATACTCTGCCTCTTCCTTCATTCTGCCTTTCTCACATTGCTTTCCTCGTCTTCTTCTATAGAAACTCGAGCTTTATCCTTCTTAATGCTTCTCCTCAGCTTCCCTAGAGAATATCAGTCTCTAGGTCTTTGCTTCGACCTCCGAGAAGGGTCTTTCTCTAGTTACCCTAAATTTGCACTTCCCAGAAGATTCTACTGCCCAGAAGAATTTTCGTTCTCCTAGAAGATTATGCTACCCAGAAGAAATTATTTTTGTTGTCCCAGAAGAAACCCTAATTTCGTATTATCCAGAAGAATCCTCTTTCTTTCTTCACACTTCTCCTTCTCTTCCTTCTTTGTACTATTTCTTCTCTTCCTTCTTTCAAACTTATTCTTGTCTCAAGTAAGTCGGGTTTCTTGACTTCAAATGGAGGATCAGTTAAGCTATATATACACCTACTTCGCTGCCCTTTAGGCCGACTTTACAACTAGAGTTAGTCCGACTTGATCTAGCAGCTTCCTTATCATTTGTAGGCTGACTTGAAGAGGTTTGGTGACAAGTTCTTGGAGGATACTTTACATAGATAATATTGATCTTTTACAAAGTGTAACATGACTTCATTTACATGAAAATGACTCTTACATTTTATGACTAGATGACAAATAAATCATGAAGACTCTCAATTGGAGTCTTGAATCAAAAACAAATTCCTTGCTCATGAAACCCATGAAGCAAGTTCAATAAAATAATTTCATTTTTCTTCATTTACATCTTATTACATAAATTCATATTTACATGTCATTATAAGGACCAAACCTAGTTACACTTTTCAACAAAAGAGTACTTGAAGACATAGAAGCAAAGAATAAGACTTGGCCTTGACACATTACAATGAAGTTTCATTCCACAGTCGTTGAATTGTAGCCTTTCAAAGTGTGGATACAAGAGTGTTATTTTGTCACGTGTATTTTGTAACAATTTGTGAAATGTAATTTTGTAATTTCAAAATAAGTAAATTTCAAAAAATGTGTGGAAGCCCAAGGGTCACACATGGAATATGAAAAGTCACTAAGAAGTCCAAAGGTCATGTAAGACTCAAAAGTCATATGCATGATCAAGAGTCATGAGGGAGGTCAAGAGTCACATGGGAGATGAAAGGTCACCTCATTTGTTGTAAATAAACCCTCATAACTCAGGAAAAGGATTGTTAACCTTGGCTTCTCGACATGAGCATAGGAGAGAGAGATCCTTCTTTGGAGGAGAAAGTGGTGGCTTCATGTTCCATTATTGGGGTTAGTGATGCATCATTGTAATTTTGTATCTTGGTACTTTCACTTAATATTTTGAAGCTATTAGAGCCTGGTGTACTTTCATGCATGCATCATGAATGTTGTAAGACTATTCTTACATGTGTGTGATGTATGCTTGTGTTTATATGTACTAAAGAAAATGAACTATTTAGTTGGCTTTAGTATACATATTAATTAAAACATATGTCGTATTTGCTTTCATTATCATCGTTATTTTGTGAACTATTTTGTAGGTTAACTAACGATTCTTTCTGTGTATGTGTGTGTATGTGTGTGTGTGTGTGTGTGTATGTGTGTGTGTGTATGTGTGTGTGTGTGTGCGCGTTTCTTTGGATGGTACTATTAATTTTCTTCTAAAGGCTCGCTCTTTCTTCTCCCATCCATGAAAGTACTTTATATACATTGCAATTGTGTGTTTCACAAAGCCAACTTACTTGCTTATCTCATAATCTATGTGTATGTTCTCTTATGTTGATTCATTTCAGCCAAAGAAAATTTTTACTATCATTATAATGGTATCTAAGTTAATTTCTCAGATGGGGCTCCTATCCCAAAGAGTGTGAGGTCTAATTGGGACTTCATACGGGATACCCCCTTGTGTTGGTGGACTTCCAGCATTGTCAACAAATAGTGCTAGAAGGAGGTCCAGATGACAATATGAGCCCATAGAGCCTCGTTTGAATATTTCATCTTGAAATTGTCTCCCCCCAAATATTAATCCCATGATGCTTTTCTAAAAGAATAAATCTTGCAATCCCCATGGAAATAATCCATAACTTGTCACATTTGAAGCTTGATAGCGAGGGTCAAACAACTGTATTCATACATATGTTTCAATTTCTTTAATTTTTCAATTCCAATGGCATACATTGCAAATATGTTAATGTAAATTTGTTTACCCTCATGCTTGAAGGTCGCCCTAAGAAATGGTGTCACACCTTACCAACTGCCTCTATCCATTCATTCGAACAACTAATCAAGTGTTGTGTGTGGAGCATGATTGTTCAGAGGTCTTTGTTTCAGCCGGATGTATACCCCAGGAAGTTTGTACACCCCTCCACGCGGGGGGGGTGCAAGGGGGACTTGTCCCCCCGCGGGGGTCCGGGGGGGCCGATCCCCCCTGCCTGGGAGGTTCGGGGGCCAACGGTCCCCCGGCGGGGGCTCGGGGGCAGCGCCCCCGAAGCTAAAAACAAATGTAAAATTTCCTTGTAAAAGTATAGTAATTTCTAGTCAATCTGGGCTGTTCATTAGGCAGATGATCTGACGGTAGAACTTATGTTTAGCTTAGGGTTTTTGCCCTAGAAGGTAACCCCTCTCTTTGTATGAGGGCATTGTATTAGAGGCTGAGAAATAGATGTGTATTCTGTGAGCGAGAAACAGAGAGGTGAGACTGTGAGAGAAAACAGAGGATATTACAGCGGATTTGCTGTAGGTTGTGTCTCTTCATTTTGCTGGATAATAGAAAGGAAGGACTGGCTGTTCGGGGTGGACGTAGCCCAAACTGGGTGAACCACGTATATCTGTGTCTCTCTTGTTTTGTGCTTTTTCTGTGTTTATATTTCTGCAATATTTTATGTGTTCCATTGCTCCGTAATATATAATTTTCTAACAACTGGTATCAGAGCCGAAGGTCTATTTGGCTTATAAACTCGCAGGAAAGAAGGGCTCCTGGTTCGAGTGGGAGCAATGGAGGAAGATGGTAAGTTTAGGGTCGAGAAATTTAACGGCCAAAACTTCTCGCTGTGGAAGATGCAGATGGAAGATTATCTGTATCAGAAAGATCTATACCTACCATTGGGCGGAAAAACAAAGATGCCGATGGGTATGAAAGACGAAGAATGGAACCTTCTCGATAGAAAGGCACTCGAAACAATACGGTTGTGCCTTGCTGCATCAGTCGCCTTCAACATTTCGAAGGAAACCACGACAGAGGGTTTGATGCAGACGTTTTCGAAACTATATGAAAAACCTTCGGCCTCAAACAAGGTATTTCTTATGAAATGGTTATTTAATATGAATATGTCGGAAGGTGGATCTGTTGCAAACCATTTAAATGATTTTAATACAGTTACAAGTCAGTTAAGTTCTGTAGGGGTAAACTTTGATGATGAAGTTAGAGCTCTGTTATTCTTGTGCTCATTACCAGAAAGTTGGAATGGTTTGGTAATGGCCATTAGTAACTCCGTTTCTGGATCTAGTACTTTAAAGTTTGATGATGTTGTCGGTGCTATCCTTAGCGAGGAAATGCGACGGAAAAGCTCCGGTGAGACATCGAGAAATGCTTTGAGTGCAGAGTCTAGAGGAAGAAAAATGGAAAGAGGAAAGAGCTCAGGATATCGCAGTAAATCAAGGAAAGGCAGATCCAAGTTCAGATCAGGTATAGTATGCTGGAAATGTGGAAAGAAAGGACACCTAAAGAAATACTGTAGATCTCGGAAGGGAAAAGAAGGAGATGCACAGCAAGAAAACAATCATGAAGCAAATGTGACATGTGAGGTGTTACAAGATGCCTTGATTCTTTCTTTCGAAAATATTACTGATTCCTGGGTGGTAGATTCAGGGGTCTCATTCCATGCCACACCTGATAAGAAATACTTTCATGACTATGTTCAAGGAGATTTTGGACAAGTTCGTCTCGGTGATGATAAACCCTGTAAATTATTGGAATGGGTAAGGTTCTTGTAAAACAACAGAATGGAAACCAATGGCTACTAAAGGAGGTAAGGCATGTTCTAGATCTAAAGAAAAATATGATTTCAACAGGGCAGCTAGGCGGTGAAGGTTGTGTGACAACTTTCACAGATAAAGCTTGGAAGGTCACCAAAGGAGCCCTGGTAATAGCAAAAGGCGAAAAGGTTGGTACATTGTATTTATGCAATGGTATTTCTAACTATGTTAATGCTTTAACTTCCAAAGGAGCAGATGTAGCATTATGGCATCATAGGCTCGGACACATGAGTGAAAAGGGGATGAAGATTCTTCACTCAAGGAATTTGTTGCCGGGTTTGAAGAATGTTGATTTGGATTTCTGTGAGAATTGCATTTATGGAAAACAGAAGAGAGTCAGATTTCTCAGAGTTGGGAAAGAAAAGAAGAGCGAAAAATTAGAGCTTGTGCATACAGATGTATGGGGACCTTCTCAGGTATCATCTCTCGGTGGCTCTCGTTATTATGTTACTTTTATTGATGATGCAACTAGAAAAACTTGGATTTATTGTATTAAGAATAAATCTGATGTATTTGATACCTTCAAGAAATGGAAAGCTTTGGTTGAGATTGAGACAGGAAAGAAATTGAAGTGTCTTAGATCAGACAATGGAGGTGAATATTGCAGCAAAGAGTTTGATAGGTACTATTCAGAGCATGGAATTCACAGAGAGAAGACAGTTCCAAGAACACCACAAGAAAATGGTGTGTCAAAAAGGATGAACAGAACAATCATGGAGCGTGCAAGATGCATGAGATTGCATGTAGGATTGCCTTTACAGTTTTGGGTAGATGTTGTAGATATTGTTGTTTATCTAATAAACAGAGGGCCTTCAAGTTCCTTGGATGGTGGCGTTCCAGAGGAAGCATGGACAGGTAAAAAGGTAAACTACTCCTTTTTAAAGCCTTTTGGTTGTGAGGTCTTTGTCCATATTGATAAAGAAAATAGAACAAAGCTTGAGGCAAAGTCAAAGAAATGTACCTTTATTGGATATGGTGTTAATGATTTTGGTTATCGCTTATATGATTATGAAAATCACAAAATCATTAGGAGAAGAGATGTAATATTCAATGAAAAGGTCTTGTATAAGAATCAGTTGCAGGAAAAGAAGAAAGAAAACGAAAACAAGGAATATGCAGTTCTTGATGAAATCACTGAAAAAGTAAAGGTGCCTGAAAATAATAATAATCAACAACCACAACAACAGCAACCACCACAGCAACAACAGGCACCCCAAACACCTGAAAGTGGTGTTAGAAAATCTACAAGGATAAGTAGACCCCCTGAACGATATTCTCCTTCATTATATTATTTATTGTTGACTGATTCCGGTGAACCCGAATGTTATGAAGAAGCAATGCAGGTTGAAAGCAGGAAGAAGTGGGAGGTAGCCATGGAAGAAGAGATGGACTCCTTAATGCATAACCAGACTTGGGATTTAGTCAGGTTGCCTGCAGGAAAAACTACATTGAAGAATAAATGGGTTTACAAGCTGAAAGAAGAAGATGGAGGAAAACAAAGGTATAAAGCTAGACTTGTGGTGAAGGGGTTTGCACAGAAGAAAGGTAATTGATTTTGATGAAATATTTTCTCCTGTTGTTAAAATGACTTCAATCAGAACCATTTTAAGTCTTGTAGCAGCTGAAGATTTGCATCTTGAGCAGTTAGATGTAAAGACAACCTTTCTCCATGGGGATTGGGAGGAAGAGATATATATGTAGCAGCCACAAGGATATGAGGTGAAAGGGAAGGAGAAACTAGTGTGCAGGTTGAAGAAGAGCTTGTATGGCTTAAAACAGGCTCCAAGGCAGTGGTATCTAAAATTTGACAAGTTTATGTCTGAACAAGGTTATACTAGATGTCACTCTGATCATTATGTTTATTTGAAAAAGCAAAATGATGGCAGCTATATTATATTGTTATTGTATGTAGATGACATGCTTGTTGCAGGATCTAACATGCAGGAAATAAATGTGCTCAAAAGAAAATTGGCAAATTCATTTGCAATGAAGGATTTGGGAGTTGCAAAACAAATCCTTGGTATGAGAATAACTAGAGACAGGAAAAATCGTAAATTAACATTGTCTTAGAATGAGTACATACAAAAGGTGTTGAAAAGATTTAACATGCACAATGCAAAACCATTTAGTACACCTTTTGCTAGCCATTTCAAACTTAGCAAGGAAATGTGCCCAAAGACCCAAGAAGACATGGATTATATGTCTAAAGTTCCATATGCATCAGCAGTTGGAAGCTTAATGTATGAAATGGTCTGCACAAGGCCTGATATTGCACATGCAGTGGGAGTTGTAAGCAGGTACATGAACAATCCAGGAAAGGAACATTGGATGGCAGTGAAATGGATTCTCAGATATTTGAAAGGTACCACAAATCAAGCATTATGCGTTGGTCGTTCAAACATCTCCCTACAAGGATATGTTGATGCAGATATGGCAGGTGACAGAGATAACAGGAGGAGCACTACATGATATGTATTTACTGTTGGAGGAACAACTGTCAGTTGGGTTTCAAAAATCCAAAGTGTTGTTGCACTTTCAACAACAGAAGCAGAGTATGTTGCTGCTACAGAGGCTAGTAAAGAAATGATTTGGTTACAAAGGTTTATGGGTGAATTGGGTAAGGAGAATGATATGGGCACGTTATACAGTGATAGTCAAAGTGCCATTCAGCTTGCAAAGAACTCAGCATTTCATTCCAGGACTAAACACATACAGCTCAAGTACCATTTCATACAATCAGTGTTGGAAGATGGAGACTTGAAGATGGAAAAGATACACACTAGCAAGAATCCTGCAGATATGCTAACAAAAGTTGTAACCAGGGAGAAATTGAGAACATGCTCAATTTCAATTGGTCTTCAAGGATGACGATGAAGATGAAATACAGCCAGGTCCAAAGAGGAGTCATTGTCTAGCAAATGAAGCAGCGGTGGAGTTTCTACAATCATTCTCCAAGTGGGAGATTGTTGTGTGTGGAGCATGATTGTTCAGAGGTCTTTGTTTCAGCCGGATGTATACCCCAGGAAGTTTGTACACCCCTCCACGCGAGGGGGACTTGTCCCCCCCCGCGGGGGTCTGGGGGGGCCGATCCCCCCCGAGTGGGGGGTCCGGGGGCCAGCGTTCCCCCGGCGGGGGCTCGGGGGTAGTGCCCCCGAAGCTAAAAACAAATGTAAAATTGCCTTGTAAAAGTATAGTAATTTCTAGTCAATCTGGGCCATTCATTAGGCAGATGATCTGACAGTAGAACTTATGTTTAGCTTAGGGTTTTTGCCCTAGAAGGTAACCCCTCTCTTTGTATGAGGGCATTGTATTAGAGGCTGAGAAATAGATGTGTATTCTGTGAGCGAGAAACATAGAGGTAAGAATGTGAGAGAAAACAGAGGATATTACAGCGGATTTGCTGTAGGTTGTGTCTCTTCATTTTGGTGGATAATAGAAAGGAAGGACTGGTTGTTCAGGGTGGATGTAGCCCAAACTGGGTGAACCACGTATATCTGTGTCTCTCTTGTTTTGTGCGTTTTCTGTGTTTATATTTCTGCAATATTTTATGTGTTCCATTGCTCTGTAATATATAATTTTCTAACATCAAGGAGCTTCATGAAGCTTTTGACAGGTATAATTATCAATATGTGTACAAAAGAATCGATCGGTTCAAAATAAAACCCAATGATTTTGTTGATAGATTTCTTCACCTTTGCTATGAATCTTTCGATGAAGATGTCTATTGGGATTTCATGGGTGAAACGCTTTAGCATGGTTTGAATCTCTTTGAAACAATTTGAATCTGAATTCCCTGTTGATAATGGGTCATCTTATAATGATAGTAATCTTCAAATTATAAATCAAACAATTCTCATCCCAAATTCTATTTTTCTAGCTTTTCTCAGTCACGAGACACCTCAAATCTCAGAGGAGGAATCTACTACCCCTTTTGTCCCTTCTCCTCCTCCTTTTTCATTACCAAATAAAGTGGTCTCTTGTACCAATGTTGGAGTTGGGAAATCTGAAAATAAAATTGTTGATCCACTTATTCCACCCTCATATCCTTTCCATGATCAATATTTCATCCAGGAAAAATTTGAATGTTCTAATAAATTCATGGAGCCTGAGGTGAAGACCATTCCCTTGATTCCTTGAGATGAAATCAATGCGCATAATCCAAATCTTGAATCTGATATGATCAAAAGTATTGTTTCTTCAAGGGATACCTATCATCCTCTATAATTTACATCTCATGGTTCTTTGTAGCTTGATTGGCTTGATCAATCTGCTCCATCAATAATTGCTTCAGACACTCGTGATTCTTAGTTTGTCGATGCAAATGGCGATCATGTACAAGGTTATATCTCATAGGTAGAGGAGCATAAGGATGAAGACATGTTCTAACTCTCTTCCCTCTTTCAAATTCCTCTATGTCAAGATGATGTTTCTACACTCTTGGCTGATCTAGAATCTTGTGATCTTAGCAACGAGTTAAATGAAGTCAAAACTCTTAACCAAGATAAAGGCTTGGGAAACCATCATCCTGATAAAAATGAATCCATTACTATATATTGTGATGAATTCCTAGGTACATCGGCCTATATATTGATTTCTCAAGAATACTTGGATATGCAACGCTTATATTTGGGATTTGATATGATCAAAGAAAAATTTCTCACAAAGTATCCTCTCCCATCCCACTATCCCTTGTGTCCTATCACATGTAATGAAATAATTGACAATGAAAATATGCCATGATCTTTGGACTCACAATCTAATGAGCCAAATTTTGAATTAATGTAAGGTGGTTAGTTCATCCATGATGAAGAAGAAATAAATGTAATCATTGAATTGAAATCTCCAACCTTGGATGGAATTAACCTTGTAGTTCAAGTTATTCATGAAATATTTCCGATCTACACATTCTCAAATACACAACCAGAAGAATCTTATGACTTGATGAATCTATTTGTTGAGGTTGAAAAATATGATAAAACAAGTGATGTCGATGGTTTCCATCTGGTTAATAATGATCTTGTTGAAATAACTTGTAGTATTTATCCACATATAATTCATGATCTCACTTAGCTTTCAAAAATATAATTATTTAACAATTGAAAGTTCAGGGACTTGTTAGGGAGTTGAGGCACTTCAACTTTCATTGATGGTTATGTCATGTTCTCTCCAGCCTCATGGGATCCCCAAACTCGGCCAAATCTGGATTTTCTTGCATAATTCCTTTCTCAACGTTGTCGCACTGGATGTGAGTGCATTCTTGAAACATTTTCAATGTTTTCAAGTTTTTCTTCGTAATTCTCATGATTGGGTTTCTGATCGGATATAATATTTTTCTTCAATTAATATATTTTCATTCAAACCTCTTATATTAAATCCAAGGTTTGAAAGCATATCTTGCACGGATACACATGGTTTTAAAGGTTGTCTTCCTGATTATCAAAACAGGGATGACAATCGACCGAAGAATTTTTATATGTTAAATGCTTCTGTGAACAATAAACTCCTTATCTCTCTTATGTATGTTTTAGAAGCTAATCATTTTCATTCTAACATAATCTATTCTTTTCAGCTTCAATAAATGCTTGTGTGATTTTGTGGATCAAAACCCTCAGGTTGATGGAGTAATTTCCCAAGTTGATACTGATGTTCGATCTGATGTGATGCATGTTTCTTTTATAAAATATTTTAGTCTTCTGTCAGCCTATTCTCATTTTCCCTTGTATCCTCACTAACTTTATGGATTTGTTATACGAACAATCAATTTTATTCCTTTCAACCTTCATGTTGCTAGTCTTACTTGTGATCAGATACAAGGTGATAATCCATTATATCTTGAGAAAGAAATCAATGGGTTTCTAATTCTTGTTTTGGTTGGTTTCAGACACGTTACATATGGAGAGGAATATTTTACCATATGAATCATTCGTGATATCTCTTAAAGAAATTCATCCCTATCTTTGAAGGGTGAAGAATATTATGTGCTAATTGATCAATCTAATCATAATATTGGCTTTAAAAGTTGTCTTTCGGTTAATCATTTTACCGCCAGTATATCAAATGTTGGTTTCTCGCATTTGTTTATCTCATCAAGCCCATAATTTTTTATGATTCACCATCTAAATATTCAAACACTTGCCAATAAATTGAGGCACTTCAGCGTTTATTGATGGTTATCTCAGGTCATCACAACCTTGACAAGGTTTCCGAACAAGATCAAGTTGTGTTTCCCTCACAAGATCGTATCCATACCTCGATTATGTTGATTGAAAGTTCATTTTTCTAATAATATCAAGTTTTTCAAGTTGGTTAATTTTGTTGTACTATGATCCAATATCTCATTGGATAGAAGAGTATTATCTAGCGATCTTTGTTACTAATAAGTTTTAATCTTACCCAATACCTGTTGAAAGTGAAAACACAGAAGAATGTATGTTTGTGAAATACCTCCAAGGTATTCATGTCCATTTTTCTATCTATTGAGGTAGGATTGCAGCTTGGTTAGAGCAATTTTCTATGGTACACTTTTCTGCCTATAGGAAAGACCTTCAACTTCTTGGGTAGGCTATTTAGGTAAACATTTTCATTTTTTCACACTGTTTCGTATTGATATTAACTGCTTATCTTTATGTAATTTCATGTCAGGAACAAATTAAATAGTTGCATTGGAAATTTGACTTCACATTATCCTGACCTTCTAGTTTAACTAGATTAGGATTTAGGTTTAGTTATGTTCTTTTGATTTTCTGCATTCTAGTTACTTTTGCATTGCATTACATCACTTTTTCCTACATCCCCCTTCCCATTTTAGTTTTTTTCTTTGCATTCCCTTTACCAATATTTAGATACTACTTTGCTTTCTTATTTTATGTCTTTTATGTCATGTAACTTTTTTTATTTTGTTTTTTTGCTCGTTCTTTGTTTTTAATAATACCGTGTATGAAAGTTGCACCATCTGACTCTAAGATAATGTGGCGGAACTTTGAAATGGAATTGAGACAACTGACAATGCTTGGCTAACTTTTGATCTCCTTTTTTTCTTGGCTCTAAAAATTTTCTTAAATCAATGATGTCCAAAGAGAAAATATGATTCATCTTCGATGGAAAGCTTTTAGCAGAACTACGATGCCCGTATCTATTTTAGGATCTTCATTCCTTGACTTGGAAATGTAACTAAATGGTGTTCTGACCTGTCAACCCAATTAAGTAAAGAAAGGAAAGGAGAAAATATTAAAGCGAGCAAATAAATTTTAGATATCATTCAAATCCATGGAACAAGGGGAACAACCTGTCTTGCTCAAAAGATAAGTCAGGATCCCTCTTCAACCCTAGCAAAGTAAAAGTCCTAATAAATTCCAAAACCATATTGAAAATAAAACAAAAGGTGAAAGAAGATAAAGGCCTCATACATAGAGAGGTGAAGCAAACAACTTCGTTGGGGTACTAAATAGGCCTACTAGAAGCAAAGCAATGTTTTTGATTCCTTGAAGTGACTCCATTAGGGTACTAAATAGGTATGTTGGAAACAAAGCAACACAAGGGATAATACTAAAACTCTAAACAACATAAAATTTCGTATACTCATTATCCTTCTCCCCAATCGAAAAATTTGAGATATAGAAATTCTTGTAAATGTGTTTGAAGCCAAGAAAGGAAATAGGAGAAACTACAACTATAACTCGGTTAAGTGGGGATGATGGGGTAATCTACACAATGAAGCAATACTTCCCGAAAGGCTAGACTTCGTGCGTAAAGTTAGACCTAAACAGAGAAGTTGGGGTTCTTCTATTGAATCGCCAAGTGTTGTAGCCACTACAACCCCCTCCAAATTTTTGCCTTCATTGAAATTTTGAATCCCCTCAATGATCATGTCAATTGTCCTTTTAAGTCACCAAAGTCATGCATAGTCACGTTCTTCTAACTATTCAAGTTCCTCTTGAAATCCTAAGTGTCAAAGCTACTTTGTTTCACATGCTTAGCTCATTTTTCCTTCATAGCGCACTCTCCTAAGATAGGCCTACCTC
Source organism: Pinus tabuliformis (assembly GCA_031772625.1). Classification (NCBI taxonomy): domain Eukaryota; kingdom Viridiplantae; phylum Streptophyta; class Pinopsida; order Pinales; family Pinaceae; genus Pinus; species Pinus tabuliformis. The sequence continues at coordinate 1,114,308,942 of CM062809.1, forward strand.
ACTTCTTGGACATAGTGGAGTGCACTTCTTGGAAATAGGCCCCATTTTTCAAATAAGTAGCCAATTTGTTATACGGAATGTATACCTACAAATAAGTACATCTTCCCTAAGTGGGTAGTTACACTTTGAACAACAGAAGTAAAGATGTTTAACCCACAATGGATTCACTCAGTGAACCTCTAACATATCACGTGCATTCATGGCATATTAAACAATATCCTTAATATGACTACATATTGGAAAATCCCTCTAAAAATCACATTATTTAACCCCCTACCAACCCAATATAGCTTCCCAATTTAGAAAACCCCTACTTTAACTAGATATTGTAGGTATCCATTTTTTCATTAACATTTTTTATACCCCTTTATATTTTTTCATTAACTTTAAGCTGCATTTGTTATATTTGCCAATATAAAAACCCTTTACCCCCTATATATCCCCCAATATATTATGTCATTTTTTCCTCAATAAATATCCCCCAATATGAACACACGTGGTATCATATTTCTCCCCTAGTGAAGTCCCTGTGGTTTAACCTTTTCCTATAATAGACAGATAAGATAAAGGAACCTACTTGTGATCCTTCGCTTCCTTTGATCTCCTTTGAATTGCTCCCGTCGCTCCTGCTCAAACTAAATTCGCTCAATCGGTACCTGTCAACATAAACAGAAGATGAAAACAATCAAATCATATTATCTATCTACTGTAAACAAATGGAATCAACAACATTTGAACACACATTCATCATAAGTATAGACAAAAATATTGGAAAAGGAGAAGTTACACCCAATGTGGTTTGATCCCGTGTCACTCATCCAACTTAGTCCAAACCCTCATCACACCAATAGCACATCAATCCAGTAGCATAACATTACTTGACAATGATTTCAAGTCTCAAACCACTTGGATAGCGGAGTCGCCAATTTGTTATACGGAATTTATAGCTATGGATAAGTACATCTTCCCTAAGTGGGTAGTTACACTTAGAACAATAGAAGTAAAGATGTTTAACCTTTTTCCTACAATAAATAGATAAGATAAAGGAACCTACTTGTGATCCTTCACTTCCTTTCATAGTGGAGTCACCAATTTGTTATATAGAATTTATACCTACGGATAAGTACATCTTCCCTAAGTGGGTAGTTACACTTAGAACAACAGAAGTAAAAATGTTTAACCTTTTTCCTACAATAGACAAATAATATGAAGGAACCTACTTGTGATCCTTCACTTCCTTTGATAACGGAGTTGCCAATTTGTTATACGGAATTTATACCTACGGAGGTAGAGGGGGTTTGGACTAAGCTAGATGAGTGACACGAGATCGAACCACATTGGATGTAAATTCTCCTTCTATCAATCAATAAAGTTGTTTGTTCCTTTCCAATACTTTTTTCTATACCTATGATGAATGTGTGTTCAAATGTTGTCGATTCCATTTGTTTACAGTAGATATATCATACGCTTTTATTGTTGTCGTCCTTTGTTTATGTTGGCAGGTATCGATTGAGCAAATTAAATTTGAGCATGAACGACGGGAGCAATTCAAAGGAGATCAAAGGAAGCAAAGGATCACAGGTAGGTTCCTTTATCTTATCTTTCTATTGTAGGAAAAGGTTAAACATCTTTACTTCTGTTGTTCTAAGTGTAACTACCCACTTAGGGAAGATGTACTTATCCATAGGTATAAATTATGTATAACAACATTGTGCACTCCCAGTGGATAGTAAGGTCATCTCTAGCCCCTTTCAATGGAAACTTGCGCTCAACCAAGAGTCTCCTTCTCAGTTATAGTGCATTGCACATCCTCAATCCTCTAGCCTTAATCCCATATCTCTGAGACATGTGCTCTGCACCCAAGCTTTTTCCTCTCTTTGTCCCTAGTGTAGTGTGCACTTCTAGTGCCTAGACCTCCACCTACTATCCCCTGAACCTACACTATGTGCCCAAGAAAGATCATCTCCTAATCCTAGCGCATTGTCCCATCATAGTCGTCATCTTGCATGAGAAAACAAGAGAGAATAAGTGATTTTGGGATTGATATTGTCTTGCCATGAGTGAGTTTCATTTTCAAGTATTGTTGACTCAGAGTCAATCAGTTCATCATCTTAATATGGCAGATGATATACATGGAGCTTTCCAAGAAGTGGTTTCTAGAAGACACTTGTGGAAATGAGACATGAGAATACCATCATGCAAGAGAGAAAGGAATTTTGATCCACTATAGATAGATGGAAACCGAGGAAGGATAAGAAGGATTTAACATTACATTTAGACCCTTTGGAGGGTGAAGATGAAGTACATTCTAGACCTATCACAAAGAGTTTAATACATAGTAGCAAACAATAATACTTGGCCTCGACACATTAAAATGAATTTTCATGCCACAACCGCCAAATTGTAGCCTTTCAAAGTGTGGATACAAGAGTGTTATTTTGTCCCATGTATTTTACCACAATTTGTGGAATGTAATTTTGTAATTTCAAAATAAGAAAATGTAAAAAATGTGTGGAAGCTGGAGGGTCACATATGGAATATGAAAATTCACTAGGAAGTCTAAAGGTCATGTAGGATCTCAAAATTCATATGGGAGTTCAAGTGTCATGAGGGAGGTAAAGATTCACATGGGAGGTGAAAGGTCACCTCATTTGTTATAAATAAACCCTCATAACTCAAGACATTGACTTTTAACCTTGGCTTCTCAAGCTTGGCATAGGAGAGAGAGATCATTCTTTGGAGGAGCAAGTGGTGGCTTCATGTTCCACTATTGGGGCTAGTGATGCATCATTGTAATTGTGTATCTTGGCACTTTCACTTAATATTTTGAAGCTCTCGAAGCTCGAAATAGTTTCATGCATGTATTTTGAATGTTGTGAGACTATTCTTTCATGTTTGTAATGTATGCTTGTGTTCATGTGTACTAAAGAAAATGAACTATTTCGTTTTCTTTGGTATACATCTTAATTTAAATGTACGTATTGTTTGCTTTCATGATTGTTGTTACTTTGTGAACTATTTTGTTGATTAACTAAGGATTATTTCTATATTTATGTGTGTGTCTTTATTGGGATGGTACTATTACTTTTCTTCCAAAGGCCCACACTTTCTTATCCCATTCATGAGAGTACTTAATACACATTGTAATTTTTTGTTTCATAAATCCAACTCACTTGCTTATCTCAAAATTTGTGTGCATGTTCTCTTATGTTGATTGATTTCATCCAAGACAATTTTTTAAGATCATTATAATGGTAGTCAAATTGATTTCCAATATGGGGCTCCTATCCCAAACGGTGTGAGGTCTAATTGGGACTTCATATCGGGGAGACCCCCTTGTGTTGGCATACTTCTAACACCATTAACAAATACACATAGCATCACTTGGTTCAATGTGGACCAAATCTTGTTTCCCCTTTCAACGGACTTTGATTCTCAAACCCTTGGAAATCTTTTAGTCTAGACTTTTCGAAGCATGCAATTGACTCCTCATTTTTGGCTTGGTGCAATGGCCTTTTAGTGAGTTTTGTAGGATGGTGAACCCAAAGAATAGGTTGGATATGTTGGAAAACCCTAGTTGTTTCCTTATTCCATCTTGTTATTGATGCCTTCCCTCTCTACACCCTTGTTCTCAGGGAAGTTAAATCTCAACTTCGTCAAGTGGTTATACATTCCTCCAACTAATGCAAGTTGAAACCAAGAAAATACCTCCAAGAGAGCTTTCTCTAGAACTCAATGGTGTAAAAGAACTTAGGTATGATGTGATTTTTTGGTTGCTTGTTCTCACATTTAATTCACAACTTGTTCCAAACATTTTTACTGAATTTGTTACATGTTTAGGGGCATCTCAAGTTCTAGTTGATATTTCCAAGCTTTTGGGGTTGAGACGTTTCCCCTTCACATTTTTAGAGTTCCTCACTCTCGCCACAACTCTCTCCTTCTTCAGGTATTTATCCATGCCCGGGAAAATACCTAGAGTTTAGTAGAGAGTAGCATATTTCCAAGAAAGATGTTGCTCCAGAGCTTAGAATCAAGCTAAAAGATTAGCCACGTGCTATAGAGACTTGACCCCTTAACCAGTTCAATAGGAGACCACTCACATGGAAAGGGAGCTCTCTAATGAAAGGTGCAATCTTACAAACATAGATATTCTTGTTGAAGTGGTGGACTAGGTTGTTCATGTAAGTCATACCAGAGGCTAGTATAATCAAAATATGTAGACCATGGACATCTATTAGAATCTCAAATTTCTCTTGGGGGTGGTTGTAGACGTGAATGAAATCAAGGAACACATTATCTCTACTCTAAATAAAATGAAACAACATTTGTGTTGGGTGTGGAGACTGATTATCTTCTATATTCAAAGGTATCGCCACATAGGACCCCAGTTCGAAATGGGGGCGGCAACGCCGCCCGTAAAATGTTCGCTGCAGGGGGGGTCCAAGGGGGGTCCAGGGGGGGCCGTTCATTAGGCGGATGATCTGACGGTAGAACTTCTGTTTAGTTTAGGGTTTTTTGCCCTAGAAGGCAACCCCTCTCTTTGTATGAGGGTATTGTATTTGAGGCTATGAGATAGATGTGTATTCTGTGAGTGAGAAAGAGAGAGGTGAGACTGTGAGAGAAAACAGAGGATATTACAGCGGATTTGTTGTAGGTTGTGTCTCTTCATTTTGCTGGATAATAGAGAGGAAGGACTGGCTGTTCGGGGTGGACGTAGCCCAAACTGGGTGAACCACGTATATCTGTGTCTCTCTTGTTTTGTGCGTTTTCTGTGTTTATATTTCTGCAATATTTTATGTGTTCCATTGCTCCGTAATATATAATTTTCTAACAACTGGTATCAGAGCCGAAGGTCTATTTGGCTGATAAACTCGCAAGAAAGAAGGGTTCCTGGTTCGAGTGGGAGCAATGGCGGAAGATGGTAAGTTTAGGGTCGAGAAATTTAACGGCCAAAACTTCTCGCTATGGAAGATGCAGATGGAAGATTATCTGTATCAGAAAGATCTATACCTACCATTGGGCGGAAAAACAAAGATTCCGACGGGTATGAAAGACGAAGAATGGAACCTTCTCGATAGAAAGGCACTCGGAACAATACAGTTGTGCCTTGTTGCGTCAGTCACCTTCAATATTTCGAAGGAAACCATGACAGAGGGTTTGATGCAGACGTTGTCGAAACTATATGAAAAACCCTCGGCCTCAAACAAGGTATTTCTTATGAAACGGTTATTTAATATGAATATGTCGGAAGGTGGATCTGTTGCAAACCATTTAAATGATTTTAATACAGTTACAAGTCAGTTAAGTTCTGTAGGGGTAAACTTTGATGATGAAGTTAGAGCTCTGTTATTCTTGTGCTCATTACCAGAAAGTTGGAATGGTTTGGTAATGGCCATTAGTAACTCTGTTTCTGGATCTAGTACTTTAAAGTTTGATGATGTTGTCGGTGCTATCCTTAGCGAGGAAATGCGACGGAAAAGCTCCGGTGAGACATCGGGAAATGCTTTGAGTGCAGAGTCTAGAGGAAGAAAAATGGAAAGAGGAAAGAGCTCAGGATATCGCAGTAAATCAAGGAAAGGCAGATCCATGTCCAGATCGGGGATAGTGTGCTGGAAATGTGGAAAGAAAGGACACCTAAAGAAAGACTGTAGATCTCGGAAGGGAAAAGAAGGAGATGCACAGCAAGAAAACAATCATGAAGCAAATGTGACAAGTGAGGTGTTACAAGATGCTTTGATTCTTTCTTTTGAAAATATTACTGATTCCTGGGTGGTAGATTCAGGGGCTTCATTCCATGCCATACCTGATAAGAAATACTTTCATGACTATGTTCAAGGAGATTTTGGACAAGTTCGTCTGGGTGATGATAAACCCTGTAAAATCGTTGGAATGGGTAAGGTTCTTTTAAAACAACAGAATGGAAACCAATGGCTATTAAAGGAGGTAAGGCATGTTCCAGATCTAAAGAAAAATCTGATTTCAATAGGGTAGTTAGGCGGTGAAGGTTGTGTGACAACTTTCACAGATAAAGCTTGGAAGGTCACTAAAGGAGCCCTGGTAATAGCAAAAGGCGAAAAGGTTGGTACATTGTATTTATGCAATGGTATTTCTAACTTTGTTAATGCTTTAACTTCCAGAGGAGCAGATGCAGCATTATGGCATCATAGGCTCGGACACATGAGTGAAAAGGGGATGAAGATTCTTCACTCAAGGAATTTGTTGCCAGGTTTGAAGAATGTTGATTTGGACTTCTGTGAGAACTGCATTTATGGAAAACAGAAGAGAGTCAGATTTCTCAGAGTTGGGAAAGAAAAGAAGAACGAAAAATTAGAGCTTGTGCATACAGACGTATGGGGACCTGCTCAGGTATCATCTCTTGGTGGCTCTCGTTATTATGTTACTTTTATTGATGATGCAACTAGAAAAACTTGGATTTATTGTATTAAGAATAAATCTGATGTATTTGATACTTTCAAGAAATGGAAAGCTTTGGTTGAGATTGAGACAGGAAAGAAATTGAAGTTTCTTAGATCAGACAATGGAGGTGAATATTGCAGCAAAGAGTTTGATAGGTACTGTTCAGAGCATGGAATTCGCAGAGAGAAGACAGTTCCAAGAACACCACAAGAAAATGGTGTGTCAGAAAGGATGAACAGAACAATCATGGAGCGTGCAAGGTGCATGAGATTGCATGCAGGATTGCCTTTACAGTTTTGGGCAGATGCTGTAGATACTGTTGTTTATCTAATAAACAGAGGGCCTTCAAGTTCCTTGGATGGTGGTGTTCCAGAGGAAGCATGGACAGGTAAAAAGGTAAACTACTCTATTTTAAAGCCTTTTGGTTGTGAGGCCTTTGTCCATATTGATAAAGAAAATAGAACAAAGCTTGAGGCAAAGTCAAAGAAATGTACCTTTATTGGATATGGTGTTAATGATTTTGGTTACCGCTTATATGATTACGAAAATCACAAAATCATTAGGAGCAGAGATGTAATATTCAATGAAAAGGTCTTGTGTAAGAATCAGTTGCAAGAAAAGAAATAGGAAAAGGAAAACAAGGAATACGCGGTTCTTGATGAAATCACTGAAAAAGTAAAGGTGCCTGAAAATAATAATAATCAACAACCACAACAACAGCAACCACCACAACAGCAACAGGCACCCCAAACACCTGAAAGTGGTGTTAGAAGATCTACCAGGATAGGTAGACCCCCTGAACGATACTCTCCTTCATTATATTATTTATTGTTGACTGATTCCGGTGAACCCGAATGTTATGAAGAAGCAATGCAGGTTGAAAGCAGGAAGAAGTGGGAGGTAGCCATGGAAGAAGAGATGGACTCCTTAATGCATAACCAGACTTGGGATTTAGTCAGGTTGCCTGTAGGAAAAACTACATTGAAGAATAAATGGGTTTACAGGCTGAAGGAAGAAGATGGAGGAAAACAGAGGTATAAAGCTAGACTTGTGGTGAAGGGGTTTGCACAGAAGAAAGGTATTGATTTTGATGAAATATTTTCTCCTGTTGTTAAAATGACTTCAATCAGAACTATTTTAAGTCTTGTAGCAGCTGAAGATTTGCATCTTGAGCAGTTAGATGTAAAGACAACCTTTCTCCATGGGGATTTGGAGGAAGAGATATATATGCAGCAGCCACAAGGATATGAGGTGAAAGGGAAGGAGAAACTAGTGTGCAGGTTGAAGAAGAGCTTGTATGGCTTAAAACAGGCTCCAAGGCAGTGGTATCTAAAATTTGACAAGTTTATGTCTGAACAAGGTTATACTAGATGTCACTCTGATCATTGTGTTTATTTGAAAAAGCAAAATGATGGCAGCTATATTATATTGTTATTGTATGTAGATGACATGCTTGTTGCAGGATCTAACATGCAGGAAATTAATGTGCTCAAAATAAAATTGGCAAATTCATTTGCAATGAAGGATTTGGGAGCTGCGAAACAAATCCTTGGTATGAGAATAACTAGAGACAGGAAAAATCGTAAATTAACATTATCTCAGAATGAGTACATACAAAAGGTGTTGAAAATATTTAACATGCACAATGCAAAACCAGTTAGTACACCTTTTGCTAGCCATTTCAAACTTAGCAAGGAAATGTGCCCAAAGACCCAAGAAGACATGGATTATATGTCTAAAGTTCCATATGCATCAGCAGTTGGAAGCTTAATGTATGCAATGGTCTGCACAAGGCCTGATATTGCACATGCAGTGGGAGTTGTAAGTAGGTACATGAACAATCCAGGAAAGGAACATTGGATGGCAGTAAAATGGATTCTCAGATATTTGAAAGGTACCACAAATCAAGCATTATGCTTTGGTGGTTCAAACATCTCCCTACAAGGATATGTTGATGCAGATATGGCAGGTGACAGAGATAACAGGAGGAGCACTACAGGATATGTATTTACTGTTGGAGGAACAACTGTCAGTTGGGTTTCAAAAATCCAAAGTGTTGTTGCACTTTCAACAACAGAAGCAGAGTATGTTGCTGCTACAGAGGCTAGTAAAGAAATGATTTGGTTACAAAGGTTTATGGGTGAATTGGGTAAGGAGCATGATATGGGCACGTTATACAGTGATAGCCAAAGTGCCATTCATCTTGCAAAGAACTCAGCGTTTCATTCCAGGACTAAACACATACAGCTCAAGTACCATTTCATACGATCAGTGTTGGAAGATGGAGAGTTGAAGCTGGAAAAGATACACACTAGCCAGAATCCTGCAGATATGCTAACAAAAGTTGTAACCAGGGAGAAACTGAGAATATGCTCAGTTTCAGTTGGTCTTCAAGGATGACGATGAAGATGAGAAACAACCAGGTCCAAAGAGGAGTCATTGTCCAGCAAATGGAGCAGCGGTGGAGTTGCTACAATCAGTCTCCAAGTGGGAGATTGTTGGGTGTGGAGCCTGATTATCTTCTATATTCAAAGGTATCGCCACATAGGACCCCAGTTCGAAATGGGGGCGGCAACGCCGCCCGTAAAATGTTCGCTGCAGGGGGGGTCCAGGGGGGGCAGCTGCGACCTCTGGGAGCCCCCCCTGGCGAGGGGTTTCGGGGGCAGCGCCCCCGAAGCTAAAAAAAGCTGTAAAATTGCCTTGTAAAAGTATAGTAATTTCTAGTCAATCTGGGTCGTTCATTAGGCGGATGATCTGACGGTAGAACTTATGTTTAGTTTAGGGTCTTTTGCCCTAGAAGGCAACCCCTCTCTTTGTATGAGGGTATTGTATTTGAGGCTGTGTGATAGATGTGTATTCTGTGAGTGAGAAACAGAGAGGTGAGACTGTGAGAGAAAACAGAGGATATTACAGCGGATTTGCTGTAGGTTGTGTCTCTTCATTTTGCTGGATAATAGAAAGGAAGGACTGGCTGTTCGGGGTGGACGTAGCCCAAACTGGGTGAACCACGTATATCTGTGTCTCTCTTGTTTTGTGCGTTTTCTGTGTTTATATTTCTGCAATATTTTATGTGTTCCATTGCTCCGTCATATATAATTTTCTAACAATTTGATTGCAGTAGAACATAGACTCGCGAGAATTGAAAGGCATATGGAAATTTCTCCTTATCACGGTTGCTCCCTAAGAAGCAATAAGGATCCCATCCCTGTCAAAACAATCAATTCAGAGAAATAGGCATGCATGTTCATCTACTCCTTTACTCTTAGTTTTTTCTATGTTTTATTGCTTTAGTTTCTAAAATGAGAAGGGCTCTTATGGCTAAACAGTTAGATTTTAAGCTTTATTTTTCATATCTATAAACTCTCTCTTATATATTGACATTTTGAATGAATTGAAGTTTTGTGTCTGGTCTAGTTGCCCTAGTGACAAGAAAGAACAAACTTCAACATTTATTATGTAAATCTTTGAAAGCAAGCAATACAAACTTCACTTCACACCAAAAAAAAAGTTACACTAACCATTTTAATAATTAATTGATTTTAGTATTATCTTTGTTAAAATATTTGTGTAATAATTACTTATTGTGGTTTTGAAGTGACCTAAAACTATTTGTGATTGATTAAAAGCTTGTTTTTTTGGAAGTTAAGGAAATATGCTAACAATCCAAAATATTTGACAAGAAAATTATCATGACTATTATTCATTTATTTTTAGGAAAAAATCATAATTTTCATTAAAAATATGAAAATTATATTATGTATGTGCACTATCATGACTATTAATTAATAATTATGTTATGATAATTTTTTATTACGCTAAAATATAATCCATTTAATATATATATATATATATATATATATAGAGAGAGAGAGAGAGAGAGAGAGATTAAAATTAATGAAAATATTTATTTATTTATTGACAATAATGACCCAATGGCTAAGCAAGAGCCAAGGTGTCTCCTATTGGCCACAAACATAGTGAAAACTCCATACAACCTAAGCATACCACTTTGAAAAATTAAACATGAGTGATGAGGAGGTTAAGAGCCCACCTAAACCACTCTATCTACCTTTACTTACATGAGAAATATTTATTACTTATTAAATTATAATTTCAACATACATAAATATCAATCCATAATAAACATCAAAACAATTCAAATTTAATTTTTAAAAATAATATATCAAAATTTTAATAAATATATTATTATAATAATTTTAAATTTTACATTAACTTTTACTAATATAAATTTAGTAAGCATGATAATCTATCATCCAATTTCAAGCTTTTACTTACAACTTTATATTCATAATATTTGTATACTTCCATAAATTATTAAAAAAATACTTTTCTATTTCATAAAGCAATGTTTTTATACTTACATAAATTATTAAAAAAATGTTTTTATACTTACGTAATTATTAAAAAAATACTTTTCTATTTCATAAGCAATGTTTTATATATATAATATATATAATGTTAATTTTTATGCACACGAGTGCACAGTTCACGTGGTTGGGGCAGTCGACTTTCACACTCCCCACCCGTGATCGATTCCCAGTATGTGGTGTTGTGCGGCAGCTTATAATGTTTCATTGAGAATGTATATCGGTATATTGTGATGATGTGATGGATTTGACAGTTGTAAATAATTGTAAATATTGTACTACTGGGCTAATAATAAATCTTATGCGAGGGACTCGCCCCCCTTTTTAAAAAATGTTAATTTTTATTATTAAATATTTTATGATTATTTAATCATAATATGAAATTCATATTTATGACTTTATTTTATTCTTAATTTTTTTAAATTTATATATTAATTTTATAATATTCATAAATAGGGAACAAAATTTAGATATACAAAAATAAAAATAAAAAAATTATATTAATAAACACAAAATATTAATAATTATAAATTTATAATATAATAAATCAACTAAATACATATTATTTCATAAAATAATATTTAACTATACTCGCCATTTTAATATTATCTTTATTAAAAGCTTTTTATAATAATTATTAATAATTATTTCATAAAATAATATTTCACTATACTCGTCATTTTAATATTATCTTTGTTAAAATCTTTTTATAATAATTATTAATAGTTATCTTGAAGTATAATTTATGATGGATAAATATTTGTTTTAGTTAATAATCTAAAGACATATGAGAATAAAAAAAGGAAACTATGTATGGGTCTTGGTAACACTTTTTTAACTAATCTATTAGGGCAAGTTCTTTAAGGCATCTAATTAGATAAACTTTCTGCTACCTTAACTGATTTTAGTGCGCTGTGAATCGTGGTTTTTCCTGACCCTAGGATGTCTGTGTCTTGCGGTACATAAAATAACTATGATGTGGCTTAGGTACTAATATGCTTGGTCATAACCAGGGATGGAATTTGATGAAAAATTACTTATTATGGGGTGATTTTCTCGTCAAATACAATTTTAAATTTGATGAAACTGTCAAGATCTTTATTTAAAACTGTGAAGACGGGTTGGGGAGGTGTTTGTTGATGGTGTTGGAACCGCAAACATGTAAGGGGATCTCCTCAGTAAGAAGTCCCAACTAGACCTCAAACCATTTGGAGTAGGAATCCCAACAATGGGTAATAAAGTTATGCCTTGACTTCGATAGAGCATAGAGCTAAGCAATATATCCTTGTTGGAGGTAAGTGTGTGACCTTACAGCAAGTCAAGAGAGATGTATGGGGAGGTTCTAACACACAGAAGGGGAAAAGAAGTATGTCCCTTAAAATCCTGTAATAGTATGCAGCCTGAAAGGAATACACGAGATGAAGACATCACAAACGTCGAAAATCCAAAGTGATGAGTTAAACCAACAACACGCTTTAATAAGATTCATACAATCACAAACAGAATAGTCCATACATCAATGCGTAAGTTAAAACTACATACATTGCTAAAGTAACCAGAATAATCGTACTACAATAACAACATATGCATGAAATGTGTCGACTTTGTTATTTAATATAAAGTGAAAGTTATATCCATACATACAACCATGACAGCCACTCGCCCCAATAATGGAATGATACAATCAACACCGCTTGCTCCTCTAAACAGATGTATTCACTTTGCAGTGTGGAGAATCCAAGGCTCATCACAATACTCATCAAACCCTCTCTAAGCAATGCCTAGCAAAATCTTGGCTCTCAAAAGCTTGTTCTATGAGTTATAAGGTTCTATATATAGGAAACGATGGGGTGACCCTTGACATTCCCCTTTGTGACTCTTGTACTACCCTCATGACTCTTCAACTTCATTACATAACTCGTTACATTACATATGACTATTTGCATTCCACTAATGACACTCGAAACTTCACTTTACATTACATTTGATTACAACAATTATAGTTTAGAGTAGTGAGGTGGCCAGGAAAAATCATAAAACAACTCGACATGACACTATGACATGTACTAGCTGACTATGGTGTTCATGTCAAGTTGTTGTGCTACTAAGTGATGGATGTGTTCTTGGATGTACTTTGTCTTCATATTCGCATAGCTTGGTGTTGCAAGATCTTCAATGGTCTTGGTCTTCGTAAGATGGTCCAATGCATGTGTTTATTTTTCTTGTCTAACTACGAGCAAGTCTTTTAGCATGCGCTCCTTCTTCATCTCATTTGTCGTCGCGCCATGTTCAATCAATGTACATGTTCTTGCAAGGACTCATGACGAGATGACATCAAATCCAAAAAATTCCTAGTCTATCATGATGCATTATCTTTCAGTTCCCAGTGCGGGTGAATGGGAGAGAGGACAAGGATTTGAAACTGCATAAAGCACATTTCAGGCCGGGATAAGAGGCTCTAGGGTACTATCAGGAAAAACTGTGTCGATGTCGAGAGGAATTGTTATGTGTATTTTTCAAGATGAGTATTGGGTAGGTCACCCTGGGGTCCAACTAGGAATCTGTGTAGTTTCTCCAGGGAAGATAGAGCAGGCAGCAAGAGGTGCTATTAGACATTTCTGTGCAGTTTTTTAGATGAAGGTTTGATCAAGCTGCGTGGGAGCTACTGGTCATAATTGTGCAATTATAGGAGACAATTCGGGACAGACAACAGGACCTTCTTAACATAACTGTGCAGTTTCTGGGATAAGTGCAAATAAGGGAAGCAGGGCAAGTGCTAGTCAAAACTACACAATTTTTAGAGGGAGAGAAGAGTAGGCCAGTCGGGGGCCTGCCAGTCAGATCTGCATAATTTCTCGGGACATTGCAGTGACAAGCAGGAGAGGCATGTCTCACATGTCTCTTCAGTTTCTACAAGCAGTGCAGGGCAGGTAGCTGGAAAAATTTTGCGTAGCTTTGGAGAGTAGTTCAACCCTAGGTCATAATTCAGTTCAGATTTTCCAGAAGACCAAAAGGAGGCTTGATGAGTGATCTTGTGGGAAGCATAGATTGGATCGAACTTTGGGAAAACTTCTAAGAAATTCTGGGAGGAAATTCGCTGGCTCACTTCCAGGATTGCATAGTGCAGGCTGCCTTGGAGAACAACCTCAAGATTTGCACAGTTATGGGTAGTAGAGTAGGGTCACTGAGAGCTGAGACTATGCAGAGCAGCTCAGTCGGGATCCAGTTGAAGGAGGGTTTTCTGTCGACAGATTTTCAGGAAAGAAGGCTAAGTGTGGGAGCAAGTGAACTTGTGCGAATGTGACATTGTGATCACACACTTAGCATAGCTTGACAACAAGACACCTCAAACCAACAAGACAAACATGGCAAAGCATGACCCTATGCAAGATTGTCTAATGGTGAAAGAAAGAAGTGCAACACTTGGGATAGAACTTCAGATGACCATGACGACACTCGCGTGACATTTCTTACAACTTTGTGTGTGAGTACGATGGGTGATCACATAGCTAAGACAACCCAAACACATAAATACATACCTTCAAAATCATCGAACCGGATTGCAAGCATGACATAGAAATCAACATGCCAAAGGCGACAATTGGTTCAAAAAGTGAAAAGGAAGCAAGATATGTAGAGGAAACACATGGAATGACTTCCAATGCTTACAAACATGCATGGTATTGAATACATAATGATATGACAATGACAAGAAATCCTTGAAGCTACACTAAGACATGTACTTCAGAATATGTACTTTACTTACCATACTTACCCTCGATATGATACATCTGACCAAGTTTGAATGAGGTCCTGATATTTTATCATAACTTGGTTTCTTGGTCCTTCTCCTCAACTCCTTGAGAGTGATGTAGCATGTCAATTTTCCTGTAGTCACTGAAAGATAGATCAGCGCAATTTCAATGGGTAGTGACTGCTACAGGGATGAGGCCCTAGGAGGCCATCTCCGCAGTTTCTAATTGCAAGACATATTGGACATCTTGGACAATACTACACAGTTTTGAGATGTAGGACACTGTTGCAGTACAGGCTCCTAGGAGGACACCTCTACGCAGTTCTCCTAAGAAAGGTTGTCTTACTGCTTTGTGCATTTCTGGAGAGAAGTGTTGGCTACCTGACTGCTCTACGCATTTCTGGAGAGCAGTGTTGGATGCCTAACTATTCTACACATTTTTGGAGAGCAGTGTTGGCTGGGCAGTTGAGGGAAAACACTGCGCAGTTTCTGATGACAGTGGGTTCCAGCTAGGGAAGGACACTAGAGGAAACCACTGCACAGTTTCGGATGCCAAGGGAGGCTGGGGTCTTTGCACATTGCGCAATTCCAGTAGGCAATGGAAAAAACTTGAGGGCTGTAGAAGAAAAGTGTGTAGTTCCATAAATCTGGATGAGGCTAGGTTGCTCGGAAAACTGGCTAAGTGTAAGATCAGTGAAACTGCTGTAAATAGTGATAGAACTTGACTATGATCACACACGAACATTTAGTTACACAACATAGGCCATCCAAAACATATAAAACATACTCTGCTTGATGCAACAACCTTCATGACAAGAGTGAATGAAGTGAGTGTGAAACATGTCTATCTGATGAGAACAACCCCTACGCTCAAAGATTCCCCTTAAAGAAAAACATCATCCCCTTTGCATGACAAAAAATAATTCCTATGCCCAAAGATGACACATACTGCATAAATATGAGAACTTGAACAAATATTAAGACCAAGGAGGGGCTTGAGATCATAAGCTTACTAATAAGTGACCAAGGAGTGGGCTTGAGATCATACGCTTACCAATAAGTGACCAAGGAGGGGGCTTGAGATCATCATCTTACCAACAAGTGACCAAGGAACGATCTATCATAGAATCCAAGGTAGGCTCTGAAATTTGAATGTGAGCCAAAATTTTAGAGGGTAGTTGTAGTCGCTACAACATTGGTGACACACTAGTAGAACTCCAACTCTCTGTATGGACCTTATCTCATGAAAAGCGAGTCTAACCTTTCCGAAAGTATTTTTTGATTCTTTGATCATCATGGCCTCTTCACTTGCTTGTGTGAAAGATGTAGTCCCTACCATTCTCTTGATCAGTCAGCACACATACCAAGCCAAGTAAACTGAGTTGTTTCGATTGGGGATGAGGGGTATATTGATGCACAAGCAATATAAATTTTTAGAGTATTGGTTTCATCTTGGTGTTGCTCTGTTGCCAGTAGGCCTCGACATTACCCCAACAGAGTCACGCAGGAACACAAGCATCGCTCCACTACCAGTGAGCCTGGACAGTACGAGTTATTTGCATCACCTCTCTACGTAGGAAGTCTTTCTCTTCTTTCGCCTGATTTATTTTTCATTTTTTAATTTTTCAAAGAACTGTGCATAAGCACTTATTTATTTCAGAGACGGAAGAGGGATCTTGACTTATTGAGAGAAGAAGAAGTTGTCCTTTCAGAGAAGTATGTTATATATACTTCTGACATACTTGTTAAGGTTTTCGTGTTAGGTCCCTATAGTCCTAGTGTAACTCCTTATTGTTATTAGTGCAACCCCCTTATTATATTGTTGTGCCCATGTAGTCCCCATATTGTTATTATGGTTCCCCATAGAAGCCCAATATTATTATTATTGTTCACTTACATTATTATTGTTATGTCGGCTCTGATTATATTATGACCCCTTAGACTCCTATATATAGAAAGGAGGTCTTGTCATTTGTATCATCCAAGAATTGTTCATTTGTGTAATGTAAAGGAGGCTTCCCCCTCGAAGAGGCTGAATTCTAAGGTGTTTATCTCTCTTTTCTATCTTTTTGTGAGTTGGTTTCATAACATTTGGTATCAGTAATTTGGATTCTAGGGTTTCGCTACTCCAAACAATTCATCATGGCATTGTTGCTATAGTTTTGTTTTTTGTTTTGTTTTGTTTTTTTTTTTTTTTTTTTTTTTTTTTTTGCGACGTTTCAGAAGCTAAAAGAAAAACCCATTTTAGAAGAAATCTCGTTGAACCTCGAGTCCAAATTTCAGATCTTTTCTCCCTACATTTTCAGAGATATGATCTAAGAAAATTAGGTTCTGTTCAAGCTCCAGAATTCCATCTCAAACAGGACATCATGGAATTTTCACTATAATTGTTTTTCTACAAAGTGTCAGAAAACTTGGTGAAGCTCGAGCCTGAATTTCAAATCTTATTTCGCTACATTTTCGGAGATACAGTCCAAGACATTTAGGGTTTCTGCAGGCTCCCGAATTAATCCCAAATAAGTGACCTTGGGAAAATCATCATAAATTTTTGTTTGAGCATTAGGTTGAAATTTCATAACAAGTGACAGAAAGAGAACAAACTGTAGTTTTCTTTGCATCGGTTTCAGGTCCTAAGGTTGAGACAGTGACACATGGCACTTCGTACAAGTTCTCTCTACTGAACTAGTCTATAATCAGGTCATCGTGGGAGATTTGACATAACTCTTCCTTGCAGAATCTAATCTTGTCAGACTTGCAGACTTAGAAAGAGGGCTCAGAGGGCTATTGTAGGACACAATTTCAGAACTTGGACATCTGAAATTACAGAGTTACAGTTGTTTCAAGACCAAGCTCCTAAAATCAAGAAAAGGTGATATGAAGAAGTTTAATGGAAAGGATTCGGTAAATTGGATACTACAAATGGAGCAATATTTTGATCTACATGAGGTGCAACTGTTACAAAAGGTATGTATTACATCTTCATATTTAGAACTGGATCAATTTTTATGGTATAAAGGGCTTTGTTCTCGTAAACCACTTGTTACGTGGTCAATTTTCACGGAGGAAATGATAGCACATTATGAGGATACAAAGAGCAACACCTTGTTTAGCCAATTGATAAATCTAAAACAAAAGTGTTCAATGGTAGAGCACATTGAGGACTTTCAAAAATTGAATATAAGGGAAAATGATATTCCAGAGAAGCAGAGGATTGATGTCTCCATAGGGACTTTAAAGGATAACATTCAACATGAGGTTCATCTTTGGGAACTTGATTCATTGGAGAGGGAATTCAGGTTGGCAAGAAAAGTGGAAAGCAAAATTATGGCAACAAGGAATTATACCCCTCACAACTATAAAGATGGAAGTGTTGTTTCTCCTAGCCTTCCACAACCTACAAGGTTGACACCACAACAATTGGAAGAAAAAAGAGCAAAAGGGCTTTGTTATAATTGTGACAACAAATACATTAAAGGTCATAAGTGTGCTGAGAAGAAAGTATTTTACATTGATTGTGAATAGGAGGAAGAAAAGTATCAAGAAACGTCAAAAGAAGAGGATATGCACCAGGAACCAACCCCAGAGAAAGAGGAAATGAATCCGACCATATCTTGTAAAGTATTGGCAATAATTACCACCCCTCAAACTCTCAATATAGAAGGACATATCAAGAAGAAAAATGTTCAAGAAGTGAAAGATCACATCGAGCATCAAGAAATAAATTTGACCATATCTTGTAATGCATTGGTAGAAATTACCATTCCTCAAACTCTCAAGATAGAAGGACATATCAACAAGAAAAATGATCAAGCAGTGAAAGATCACATCGAGCATCAACAACAAGTTCTTCAACTTTTAAAGGATAACACCACTGTGGTGCAGAATCAAATGAAACAACAGGCATATCAACATCACTGTCAAAGAATTTTTGATATAGGTGATTGGGTATTTTTATGGCTACATCCATACAAACAAATGTCCCTCAAGCAAGCTATTTACGAGAAGGAAATGTTGGCAATAGTACATGCGCTTAAGAAATGGCGACCTTACTTAATGGGAAGACACTTCAAGGTAAAAACGGATCATGATAGCCTTAAATACTTTTTAGAACAAATATTATCTTCAAAAGAATAGAAAAAATGGGTTACAAATATGTTGGTTCATGACTTTGAAATCATCTACAAAAAAAGGGAAGCAAAATGTTGTTGCAAACACACCCTCAAGAAAGGATGAGGATGTGGAAGCATTGCTTTTTGTTATTTCTATTATCTGACCAGATTGGATAAATGAAGCAAGCGATGAAAGGAAGAATGATGAAGAAGTATAGCCACTCATTCAAAAGTTGCAGAAGATCCCAGTTCAAATAATATTTCCAGAACTTAACGAGGAAGGAAAATTCATATTGGAACCTGAAGCATTCATAGAAACAAGAAATCGATAACTATGAAATCGATCAATTTCAGAGTATCTCATCAAGTGGAAGAACTTACCCATTGAAGATTCCACACGGGAGGATGAGAATTTTATATGGAAGCATCCAGAACTACTCAAGCGTTGAGGACAACACTTTTTGAAGGAGAGAGGCATGTTAGGTCCCTATAGTACTAGTGTAACCCCTTATTGTTATTAGTGCAACTCCCTAATTATATTGTTGTGCCCATGTAGTCCCCATATTGTTATTATGGTGCCCCATAGAAGCCCACTATTTATTATTGTGCACTTACATTATTATTGTTATGTCGGCTCTAATTATATTATGACCCCTTAGACTCCTATATATGGAAAGGAGGTCTTGTCATTTGTATCATCCAAGAATTGTTCATTTTTGTAATGTAAAGGAGGTTGTCCCCTCGAAGAGGATGAATTCTAAGGTGTTTATCGCTCTTTTCTATATTTTTGTGAGTTGGTTTCATAACACCCCCTCCCCTTGCTCTACTTGACTGAGTTGATAAGGGTTGACCCAAAAAAATGGATTAGAGTAGGTGGTACTAGTTAACAGTGCAAGCATTGTTTTTTCACCAAGACTCACTTTGAACATAATGTATTTTCCATCAGGGTATCATCGACTGAAGACAACAAGCTCTTCATAAAGAGAGAGGACAATAGATAACCAAATGTTGATAGTTGTACAAGTCCTCTTATATTTTCCTAGCTTGTCTCGAGAGCCAAACACGGTTTCATGTGAGACTAAACCTATGAGTACAAACAAGAAAACAAACAAGAAAGCAAAGAGCAGAAGTAAAGCGAAAGAAAAACAAGTAAGCAAACAAACAAACATGCAAACAAAGCAAAATAAGAAAGCAAACACTACTCCTACTCCTAAATTAAATAGTGCATGGACCTACTCACGTAAAGTGATATTTCCAATGCAGCCACCAGCGCATTGGTTGACCCATGTTGGTGAAGGCATCGTTCACAAGAAAGATAAGTGTGTAAACTAGTAAACAAGAAAGATAAATCAATGAAGACCATCACGGTCTAAGTTTCAAAGCGTCCACAGTGTTAGTGTCGGTCTTGAAAGCCCTCCATCAGTGATCAAAGCTCTTTGCATTTGCATTAGTAGGTGTCTCATCAGTGTTAAGTTTGCGTCCTGTTAGGCATGCCATAACCCTGATGGAGGAGCTGGTCTATTCATACCCCTCTTGGCTTTGCTGGATCAGGTCATATCAGTCATTGAGTTTGTCAAGCTTCTCTTGTTTGGTCTTAATGTCAAAATTCTAGGTCTAGGGTTTTGGTCATTTGTCTTTGCAAGGTCATGTCTCTGAAAGTCCTTGAGTGACCAGCAAGCCAGAGGGAGGATGGTAAACATGTTTCTTTGATATTTTCATCATGTACAGTTCATTTCTAACCTTGGATTTAAAAACTCTGTTTTTAAAGCCAAGGTCATGATAAATTTTGTAAAAAGAATAAATTTCCAAAATGTCTTCAAAAAGGCAGCAACAACCCTGGTCCCCTTGCCACAGTCCCTCAGATGATCTACCTGCAAAAAGAATCAAGTCAAAGCACTCAAAAAGTCAACTTCAGGATAAAGGAAACCAAAAAATCAGTGTTTTAAAAAAGTGTCAAAATAGACTTTATAAAGTGGGTTTATGGATGAAATTTTTTCAAATGAAGATTATAAAAGGTCATATTCCCTCCTTTCACTCTCATTGTGCATTTCAAAGCTTGCAAGAGAGATTGTGAGAGAGTGATAGGCGAAAGAGGCAAAAACACAGTGATTTCGGGCAGTTAGCAGGTGCGCGACCCGTTCAAGGCGGTGCGCGACCCGTCCAGCGCACTCCAGCAGTTCAAAATTTCAACGGGCGTGACCCGTTGGGCTGTGCGCGACCCGTTGGGGAGCCTGCGCGACCCGTTCAGCTGTCTGCAATCAAACTTCAACCAAATTCCTTCATCTCCCTTCAAATCTTCTCAAACGCTCGAGGTAGGGTCTTTACTCATTGTTTTGGAGGTTGATGATGAAAATAAGCTTGTATGTTATGATTCTAACCTCACATCAAGCGAATGAAAAGACTTATATGGCTGCTTGTTAATGTTTGTAAAATGCTAGGGTTTTGTGACTGTTTCAAGTGATTTTGTCCCATTTGGTCCCTTCCCTCTTTTCCCCTTTCATTCACAGTCATGTTTTCATCTCTGTCCCATATTTTTTGTACATAAAATGTAGACTTTTTCCCCATCCCTAAACTATAAACCCTACCCCTCTCCCAAGCACACAAAACCCTAATTCCCTCTACCATACACATGCAAAACTAGAACAAAAAGAAAAGATACATTTGCAAATAAAGAAAAGAGTCATGTGAAAATAAATGTTGCTGTATATCTAGAGTCATGTACATAACCCCTACATACCCTTGACATCTCCTTGTACATGAAAACCTTCCCTCTATGTTAAAACAATGTACATGTACTCCTTAAAAAAAAAAAAATCTGCCTTATGACACACATGAACTCCTATAAGTAAATTTGGTGTATGGTGTCCCTATGTCCCTATTAATACATGTATGCCCCTTCCATGTTCACTATCATACATGTTTTTGTCCCATATGAGATGTTCTTTGCAAATGATTTCCCAATGTTAAAATGTGTTCCTATATGCATGACAATTTGTAAAGTTTCCCTTGAAATTCCATGTTATTTTCATATATTCCCATTCCTCGTTAAGAAGTTCCCTCCCCTAACATTCCCCTCATGTTTTTCCCCTTGAAACAGCATAGAGTTCAGCACTTTTGCAGGCAGAGGCAACAGTTCAATTTGTCCTTCAGTTTGTCCACTTTGCTCCAAAACCATGTCAGATACCGAAACTTATGAGCAAAGTGATGACCATTCATCATCTACAGAGATTGAGGAACAGAGGAGGCCTCATAGAGGAGGTAAGGGGGGACATCATAAACGGGAAGAGCCTACTTCTTTGGCAGAGTTACAGGCTTGTCCTTTGGCAGTGAATTGCTTCCAGTACATATCTTGCTATCAGTTTTGTGAGAGGATCTCTCGGATTCAGCATCATAGAGAGTTGGACCGCCTGTTTGTCTTACACCTCCATGATGGACATGTCACTCTTGCAGGGGTGAACTTCATATTGACACCTGAGGTGATCTCAGAGGCTGCAGGGATACCAAATGTGGGTGAGGTGTGGCCTAAGCGCAGATTACTTGATTTTGTTCACTTTGAGCCCTATGTCCGGCCATCATTTGTGAGACTACTGACGGGTGTTTTCCCATTCATATTTCTCCGAAGCGAGTATGCTCCCCTCATGAGACTTATCATGCATTATTTTACATGTGAGGGCAGATTTTCACAGGTGTATTCATATCACATTCGCCTGTTAATGCATTTCACCCGGGTGAGGATGATGAACCTCCCGGTCTTCTTGTTTCATAACATTCAGAGGATGGTGCCCATGTTGCAGAGGAAGACCCCGGCCCAGCAGTACAGGAGCCTTTGCCATTATGGTTTGATCCAACTCATAGTCTCTCATCAGTTGACTCAGCAGGGCATCTCATGGGAGGAGTTCATCTCCCGTGAGTTTTTCACAGTGCCACCTCAGCCACATCAGGAGGCCATTCATGAGGAGGGAGGACCATCTCAGCAACCTGATGCTCCCATCACCCGACATGTCAGCTCCACTCCTTTGGTCACCTATCAGAAAGGCCCAAGGGCCTTATTTGCAGCAGCTAGGCGAGTACTATCTCCACAGCAGGTGGAAGGGGTCTCGCCTTCATCTTCAGATCAGCGAGTGTTATCTCCACAGCAGGTGGAAGGGGCCTCGCTTTCGTCACCAGCACAGGTATTGCAGAGGGGCAAAGAGCCCATGATTCATGAGGATCCGGTGATTGATCTCGAGGCCAGTTCTCCTAGCCAAGAGGCAAAGGAGATCATTCAGCAGCTCAGGGCCGAGAATGATGTTTTGCAGCGGAGACTTGAGGGTGCCCAATGGACCATCACTTATCTAGAGCAGCGAAACACACAGCTTGAGGAGGAGAAGGTGCTTGATGAGCTTTGGAGGATTCGTAGTGACCGAGTCCTAAACTGTAGGAGGCCCGGTGATCCATTGCCTGCTGACCGGGAGTCATTGCTCATTCAGGAGAATGCCCACTTGGAGAGGCTGTTGGCTAAGGCCAACCAAGAGAAAAATCTGCTAAGGAACATGAAGAATCACTATTGGGCGAGGATGCATGTTTGCAAGGCCAAGATGAAAATGTTCCAAAGGAGGTTGTCTGAGGCTCTTAGGCGGAAGAAGAATACCAACCCACTCTGTATCTTGGCCGAGGCATCCCTCAAGGATCATGACACCCACTAGCCTCTTCACAGCACCAAGCACAAAATTTTTTGGAAGTTTTGGCTCATTTTTGGCATTTTTGGGAAATTTACAGGTTTTGGCTTCTCAACGGGTCTCACCCCCGGTGAGACCCTTTGTCATCGTAGCTCCGTTTTGCGAAAACTCAACATTTCTAGATTTTCCATGCAAAGTTACACATGCCTATGGATGGACTTGAGTTTTCATGGAGTTTTGGGCCTCCAAAAGGTCAAAATACAGCCAAATTTTGACTTTCTGCCCCTTTTTTGAGCTGCAGAAGTAGTCTTGGGATAATTGACTTTTGACTAGTCAAATGACCTCCAAATCCAAAAATTCTAGTTGGGTTGGAAAGTAGACTCAGAGACCTTTCCAACGAGCTATCCTACACCTCATTCTGACACCGGGAAGGCCTCCAAACAGGGCTCCAAAGTGCGCGACCCGTTGAGGGAACTTTGCCAGATTTGACTAGTTCAGCCCAGAAATTGCAGTTTAGCTCCAGTTTGACTTTCTGAGGTCGATGGTGGTCCTCTTGGATGTACTTGTGCCACTTTTTGGATACTTTTACTCTTGTTTAACTCTTCTAGAAGTTTCTCTCATGTAAAGGGTAAAAATTGGTTGTATGAACTGGTTTCCAAGTTTATAGAGGCAAGTTGTTTTGACTGCCTATTTTGTAGTGCTTAGTTTAGAAGTTGTTCAAACAGCTCCTAGGATAGTGAGCTCGACCCATGGAGGCAGGGAAAGAGGTTAGATCATCTATATTATGTACTTTCTTGCTCATTTTCATGGTTGGACTCTTGAGGGAGAAGTTATCATTGTATTATTTCAATTGTATCTCTGCAATTTTTGGCTAAGGAAGACCAGGGTTTTGCAGTCATCTTTGGGATTCTTGTGGACTCATTGTGTTGATGGTGTGTCTCTTCATGTTATTGTAAGCTTTTTTATGTGATCCATTTCCTTTCTATATTGCTGCATATTAAACAAATGAAGTGATAAAGTTAGAATTCATGCTTGCCATGCTCTGCTTTCAAATTTGTTTAATTTCTATGTTTTCTGCTGTCTAAAGAGAATTCAAATCCATTGTTTGCTCTATTTAGCCTTCTTACCTTTCCTCCTAATCATCCATTTTAGTTAAAGACATCAATACAGGCTCCTACCTTGCCCCAAAGACCCCCTTGCAGAAACTGTGTCAAATCCCCGCACCCTAAATTGCAGCTCCTAAAATTGCCACCAAAAACCCCAAATCAACCTTTATAATCAGTTTACTAGCCTAATATCAGTGTTACCTTTGTTGGTCATCTCATCTCATTGAAGATTTTCCAAGATTTGACCGGAGAGAGCCTTCTCCTGCCCCGTAAGGCTAGCTACGAGGCTGAATGGTTTGATGTAGCTTTGAGATTTGCCTTTTCAGCCTGAGGTCAAATTTCAAGTGCTAACACACAGAAAAGAAAAGAGTAAATGTGCAATACAAACATTCTGCAGATGTACCATGGTGTTGTGACACACTGTGCGCAAACGGTAAGCACATACTCTCTTCTAACCTTGAATGATCAGAAAACATGAAGAAAGAAGACAACTTGCGCTTCACAAGAGTGCTTGTTGTGTAAGATTCCTCCAATGCATGAGCGATGGGATCACGTGACTTCGGTGGAGAATGTGAAATCTATGAACTAGATTGATCTTCAATGCACACAAGAGAGTGATGAGGGGCCTCAGTTGTTTCAACATGTTTCTGATCAGGAGTGGAACTGACCTCAGGACATCGAGGGCCTCACATAACCATTAGTGCAGGATGAAGAGCCTCAACAAATTGAGGGGTTTCCACTTCATCAATAGATAAATCATGAGACTAGTGGCTTCGAAATATTAACAGTAAGTGAATAAATATCGTGATCGAATGAAGGAGTACAGATATCACAACCACCACGATCAGAAAATTCAACACGTTCCTCGACATCCTCATGATCTGACGAATCATGCAAAGGGGTTGATGAGAAACAAGAATGGTCACCCTCTGTGTTTCCCAAAATGACAAATGAAAGATTGAGTGGATTTTCAAAGAAAGATGTGTCATCACTGTAATGCAATGACAGACTGACATCTGGTGTGTCCTGTGAATGATCGAAAGTAAAAAATAATCTGGCGATAAGTTTTCAAAGGTAAAATCAGAAATGGAAGAATCACAAGGGATATCAGGATGGAGTGGATGAGGTGCGGATATAAGGAGGTCATCCTTCACCGCGAGTTCTTCTTCAAATTCCCACACACACTCATCATGAATGATAACATAGGCTGGCTGCACAACACCAACTTTGTCAACAACTTGATCCACGTGAAAAACAAGTGTGGAGTTTGGAATGGGAGAACACAACACAGTACAATCTGGAGGATCAACATAACGTGGGGATGGAGGTTAAGTAAACAAGTCCACGTGACAACCAATAGCCTCGCAAGCCAAATATGCATAGAAATCAAGAGCATGTGAGGTGGGAGGATGTGACGGTTCAACAGATGTGTGCTCACCTTCTCCCACCTCGCATTGCGGGGCTAGAGCTATTTGATAAGATAAGGATGGACAGTCGCTTGTGATAGTGACATTTTTAATCTTGGATTTGGAAACTCCAACACTTAGGTATGCTAGGAGGGGTTCAAATGATTCTAAGATTTGTGGAATTTCAGATATGTGAAGAAGATACTCAAATCTTCCACTGAGAAATTCCCAATCAATTTCATCTTCAGGAAATCGAAATGCAAGATTAAGAAAGTGTATGTGAAATTTCTCAACGGATTCTTCAGGTGCTTTCTGTAATTTCAGAATTTCTTTATTGAGTGCTTGACGGTCAAAATGATGGAAAGCATTGGCTAACTCTATAACAAAGTGACTAAAAGAGTGAATGGATTTATCAGGTAGTGTGACAAGCCATTGCAATGGGTGCCCTTGAAGCGTGAATGTGAACAACGTGCAGATCTTGTAATCCTCATGGATTTCATACCTTTGATAGAGGGCTACAAAGAGACATTTTTGTACCATCCAAGTTGTTTTGCCTTCACCCTCATATGTGTTATGTGACAAGTGATTCCATAGCTCCTCTGGGATTCCAAACTAATTTCCATAAGACATACATCTCAGAGGACAAATTGTAACATAATTCATGATAGATGTGCAAAGATTCAAAACAGACTTTGAGGAATTAGCTTGTCATCTGATCCTCCTTCTAGAGCCAGAAATGTTGATGGTGTTGGACCCGCCAACATTTCAAAGGATCTCCCCAATAAGAAGTCCCAACTAGACCTCAGACCGTTTGGAGTAGGAGTCCCAACAGTGGGTAGTAAATTTATGCCTTGACTGTGATTGCGCACAGGGGTAAGCAAGATATCCTTGTCAGAAGCAAGTGTGCGACCTTGCAGAGAGTTAAGAGAGATTCATGGGGAGGTTCTAACACATGGAATAGGAAAAGGCGTGTGTCGCTTAGAAGCCTGTAATAGTATGCATCCTGAAAGGAACACACGAGCTGAAAGACATCACGAATTGGAAAGCAGAATAGTCGATAATCCAAAGTGATGATTTAAACCAACAACATGTTTTACTAAGATTCATACAATCACATACAGAATAGTCCATACATCAATGCGTAAGTTAAAACTGTATACATTTCTAATGTAACCAAAATAGTCAAACTACAATAACAAAATATGCATGAAACGTGTTGGCTCTATTATATTATATCAAGTGAAATTTTCATCCATACGTACAACCATGACATCCACTAGCCCTAATAGTGGGATGTTACAATCAACACCTCCTACTCCTTCAAAGAGATGTACCCGCTCTGCATTTTGGAGAAGCCAAGGCTCATCACAATAATCTCCAAGCCCTCTCTAAGCAATGCCTGGAAAAAGCTTAGCTCCCAAAATCCTATTCTATGAGTTATGAGGTTTCCATATATAGAAAAGGGTGGGGTGACCCTTGACATTCCCCTTTGTGACTCTTGGACTACCCTCATGACTCTTCAACTTCATTACATAACTCGTTACAATGCATATGACTACTTCCATTCCACTCAAAAAGTTGCATGTGAGCCAAAATTTTGGAGGGTGGTTGTAGCCACTACAACAGTGTGAAAACTGGCAAATTTGACGGGTGGGTTTATTTTGAAATTCCAACCCTTGTCATGACCTGTAGATTGACTTTTTTGAGAACACCCATCCGACAATCGATTCAACAATGGTCTACGACCCTCGAGCATTTTAAATGCAATTTGTTGCTTATGTTTTTATTTTAGGAAGATAAGAGAATTTGATTTCATGATAGATTTTACTTGATAGGTTTTTTTAAATAATGATAATAAGTCATATATTCATTTTAATTATGGATCTATCAAAAAGTAAAAAAGGATCAAAGTTATTAAGATGCAAATTTGTTTTATAGTGCAAAACTTGAGGAAAATTTTCCACCTCAAAAGATTTAATATATCTCAGTGTTTGATAGATATAGAATTAAGATGGATTTATTGTGATTCTTTTTAATTTAAATTTTGAATGTGATATGCATGATATTGATTATACATAGGATTATAAATATTGAATTTTTATATGCTTTTTAATTAAATTTGAATATGAAGTTTGGAAATATAACAATTATGATGAATAGGAATGGTTATTCTAATTTATATAGTTAAATTAATCTTAATTTACAACTAATATTTATATTTTATGTATATTTTGTTAGCGCTTGAAATTTCACCTCAAGCTGAGAAAGGTAAACTCCAAGGCAACATCAAACCACTTAGCCTCGTAGCTAGCCCTACGGGGCAGGAGAGGGCTCTCTCCGATCTATCTCGGTAAAGATCTTCAATGGGCGAGATAGCCAATGAGGAAACACTGATTTTAGGCTAGTAAACTGATCAAAAGGTTTAATTTGGGATTTTTAGGGTTTTGGTGGAAAATCGGGAAAAGGCAATTTTGGGTGCAGAGATTGGACACAATTTTTGCAGGGGGTTCTTTGGGGCAAGGTAGGAGACTGTATTGATGCCTTTAAATTAAATGGATGGATAGGAATGACCGGTGAGGAGCTAAAGAGAGCAAGAAACCTTCAAGAATTCTCTTTAGACAGATGAAAACATAAATATTAAGCAAACTTAAAAGCAGAGCATGTCAATCATGAATTCTACTTTAACACTTCATTCGCCTAATTTGCAGAAGGAAAAGTAAGATGATGAATCACATAAAAAATTCACGAGTACAAAGAGATACACACCATCAATACATGTAACCATAGGAATCCCAAAAACGACTGCAAAACCCTAGTCTTTCTTCCTTTGCCAAAACTGCAGAGATACAATGAATAATACAATAGTAACTTCTCCCTCAAGAGTCCAACCATGAAAATGACCAAGAAAGTACATAATATAGGCAATCTAACATATTTCCTTGCCTCTAGGGGTCGAGCTCACTATCCTAGGAGTTGTTTCAACCAATTCTAAACTGAGCACTAAAATCTAGGCAGTCAAAACAACTTGCCTCTATAAGCTAGGAAACCAATTCATTCATTAAATTTTTACTATTTCATGAATGAATCTTCTAGAATAGGTAAATAAGTGTCATGTCAACATGAAAATACATAAATTACATCAAAGAGGGTGAAAAATCCCATCACAAGTAAAAACTGGTGAAAATTGGGCGAATTCCTGAGCTGTAGATGAATTCCTGTGAAAACTGCCCAACGGGTCGCGCCCTCTTCCTGGACGGGTCGCGCTACTTTGGAGCTGATTTTGAGGTACTTCCCGGTGTCCAAATGAGGCAAAAGTGGGCTTGTTGGAAAGTTCTGGATGTCTACTTTCCAACCCAAGTGGAATTTCTGAATTTGGTGGTCATTTTCTCCTCCCAAATTGCAATCTCCCAAGACTGCTTCCTGTGTGTCAAAAAGGTGGCAGAAAGTCATTTTTTGCTTGTTTTTTGACTTTCTGGAGGCCCAAAACTTGGTGAAATTTCTTGGAAATGGCTGAGCAAGTGTATCTTTGCATGAAAAATCCAAAATTGCTGAGTTTTCCCAAAATGGAGTTGCCCAACGAAAGGGTCGCGCGTGGCACGCGACCCGTTGGTGGAAAAAACCTGTTTTTTGCCAAAAAAAAATCATAAATGACCAAAAATGCTCAAAATTTTTAGAATTTTGTGCTGAAAGTGAATTATTAAGTATCATGCTCCTTCAAGGAAGCCTCGGCCAAGATGTGGAGGGGATCGAGCCTTTTCCGTCGTTTTAGTGCCTTGGCCAACCTCCTTGGATCTGGCGATTGCAATTTTGACATTTCTCTAAAACCATGACACCTGTGCAAAAGTGAAGGAGGCTTTTCTTCTTTGGCATGTTATGGACAAAAACCTCTCTCAGTTTTCCAAAATTCATCTTTGATTGTTCTAAAACGGCTTTTGAGTGAAACTTATCCCGATGTGTGGAACAAGGGATTTTGTCGAAATGAACCGAAATGAAGGGGATAAGAGGCTTCTAAATTCTTGGGGAAATTTTTGGAAGTAGGAGGGATGTTAGGAAGCAGGGGAAATTGGAATCTCAGAGATTGAGTGAGGGGAAGGGGTCCAAAAGGGCAAAACACAGGCCCAACCTAGAAAATTGCCAGGTTGTCGCTAGAAACTAGGGTTTGTGCAAAAATGAGGATTTTGGGGGATCTCAGTGATGGGAAACATTTGATAAGGTATATGAAGGATAGGGAAAGGTGTATGAACATCTGGATACAAGTTTTGCTGATGATTTGACCGTCCAAGAGAAATTAGCCTTCAAAACCCTAGGAGAGGGAAATGACCTTGCCTAGGTGCAACTGAAGCATGAACAAGGTGTAAAATGACTCATTAGACACTGAGATGATAATGACAACCCTACGAATGATGATAGACTCAGCTGAATGATCACATGGACCGACATTTGGACAACTTTAGAAGGAGTGAAAGCAAACCCTAGACCTAATGCCTAGTGACCAAATTTTGCTTGAAAACCCTTTGAAATGACAAAATTTGACCTGGACACTCTGAGACCACTTTGTAAGAGCATATTTGATCACTGGAGGAAGGTTGGAAAGACTGACACTAACATTGGCTCCAATGGGGATGGTAGCTCCTTGGAGGTGCCAAGAACCTTAGACCTCTGGGAGAGCAGACCAGCGCCTTCGTCCATTGGGCTATGGAGTCCATTATTTCGGCAAACGACACAAGACTTTGACTCATTGATTGACTGAAACCTGACTCAAGCCGACACAATTATGAAACCAACATGACTGAAAACTGACTCACAAATGACTCATGACTGACTTAACGAAAACAAGAACTTACAAAGCTTATTGAAGGGTAGTAGTCCATCAAGATTTGAAATCATGATGACAACCACCTGTGTTTCTTACAAGACAATATACCATCAAACTATTTCAAAATTCCAATGCAACCAATCAAGCAGATGCCTTCTTGATTGATTCTTCTTATCATATCTTCTGGTCAACAGTACAAACCTATAACTGAGCATCCAAAAACATAGCTGACCATGATCTCCTTCATCACTGAACACTGCAATAAACACTATCACTGCTGGCTGCAACAAACTTGCTAGAGGATCGTGAAAAACATGAAGATTTGCCACTGCCACCTCCTGCTGAAAGAACAAGGTGTCTTTTGCTTCAAATTCTGATCTGCCTTCATCATGTGCTTCAGTAAAATTATGCTCATGGGCTTCAAAAAACTCTGAACAAATGGATGGGCATATCTCTTCTTGGAAAGGCATTTCAGCACATGAAACATATGAAGAATCTAAAAGGTAATCCTGTATGCTATGATCTTCGGTAGTCTGACAATATGGTAGGTCATCCTCATAGGATATGACAGCCAGATTCTCATTACATTCATCAATCATGAGAAAAGAATTTTCAGATATTTCGTAAAACCCAACACTAACATTTCTATCAGCTACCATAGATTCATCCAAAGAAACCTTTTCACTTACTTGAACGAAGATCTTGTCTTGTTTTTCACAGAGGCAATGAACTACCCCCTCATGAAGATCTAGTGTTGGTGAGATGAGAGCATTTAGGTCTGCTACTCCATTTTCTTCATTTGAGGCAGCCGCGACAATGCAACTCTCTTTTATGAGATCCGGAACAACATGTTTTGCCTCATCACAATTTATCTCCCGATCTGATTTATCATCATCACTTTCTGAGATTGGAACATTACTTTCCTGCGTTACCTGCATGATGTCTTCTTCTATGGACAGATCTGAAACAACATTTGCTCTTTCATCATCTTCCACCATATGGAAATCTTCAGCCTGCTGATCTTGACAAGTATCCTCTAAGATTTTTGTGTGTTGCTGAAATGGATTCTCATACAGAGCCTCCATGATCTCAACATCCATAAAATTATCATCTTCATAATATTTCTCAAGGCTTTCGATAAAACTATAAGCATGCTTGCAACAGTCTTGAACTAAATTTAATGATGGATAAGCTGCTTGATATCTTTCAATAAACAAGGCATGAAAATCCTTTAAACAGTAAATACAAGCAGGCGGCAAACTTTCATACCATGATTGGGCTTCACCTTCCAGAGTGGCCAGGAATATCTTCATCAAGCAATCTTTAGGAAAATCCACCTTCAACTTGCGAACATGCATATGAAATCTAACTAGATGTAAAGCGGCATCCTTCTTACCATCATCATTAAATGTAGGCAAATTCCTTGACCAATCTACCTTTGGAATTTTATTTGGAAAACCAGGGATGTGATCTCGGCTCAAGGGAGCATATCTTCTTGCAATCCGATCCATCTTGAAAATCTCAAAGCTACTAATCTCTCTGCAGTGAAGTCACCATGAAGCACAGGTTGCTGGATTCTTCAGTGAAAAGAGTCGCCAGGTGAATGATTTCAGCCTTGTCAGTGTCTGATCGTTGTCCACTATCAACAATCAGATCTGAACTTGATACATGTACTGGGGTAAAATGCAATCGAAGTGGCCGTATTCACAAGCTCACGGAGATTGACTGAAGCAGCGTTTATCTACTTCCGCTTATGCAAAGCAAAAGCGTTTCGAAGGCTACCTGGCATAACTTCAAGCTCCGTCTAAGACTTATGAAACAAACACATCAACCCACAAACAAGTTTGTTCTCCCCAGTATGTTCGCCAATATGTTAGCGCTTGAAATTTCACCTCAGGCTGAGAAAGGTAAACTCCAAGGCAACATCAAACCACTTAGCCTCGTAGCTAGCCCTACGGGGCAGGAGAGGGCTCTCTCCAGTCTATCTCGGTAAAGATCTTCAACGGGCGAGATAGCCAATGAGGAAACACTGATTTTAGGCTAGTAAACTAATCAAAAGGTTTAATTTGGGATTTTTAGGGTTTTGGTGGAAAATCGGGAAAAGGCAATTTTGGGTGCGGGGATTGGACACAGTTTTTGCAGGGGGTTCTTTGGGGCAAGGTAGGAGACTGTACTGATGCCTTTAAATTAAATGGATGGATAGGAATGACCGGTGAGGAGCTAAAGAGAGCAAGAAACCTTCAAGAATTCTCTTTAGACAGATGAAAACATAAATATTAAGCAAACTTAAAAGCAGAGCATGTCAATCATGAATTCTACTTTAACACTTCATTCGCCTAATTTGCAGAAGGAAAAGTAAGATGATGAATCACATAAAAAATTCACGAGTACAAAGAGATACACACCATCAATACATGTAACCATAGGAATCCCAAAAACGACTGCAAAACCCTTGTCTTTCTTCCTTTGCCAAAACTGCAGAGATACAATGAATAATACAATAGTAGCTTCTCCCTCAAGAGTCCAACCATGAAAATGACCAAGAAAGTACATAATATAGGCAATCTAACATCTTTCCTTGCCTCTAGGGGTCGAGCTCACTATCCTAGGAGCTATTTCAACCAATTCTAAACTGAGCACTAAAATCTAGGCAGTCAAAACAACTTGCCTCTATAAGCTAGGAAACCAATTCATTCATTAAATTTTTACTATTTCATGAATGAATCTTCTAGAATAGGTAAATAAGTGTCATGTCGACATGAAAATACATAAATTACATCAAAGAGGGTGAAAAATCCCATCACAAGTCAAAACTGGTGAAAATTGGGTGAATTCCTGAGCTGTAGATGAATTCCTGTGAAAACTGCCCAACGGGTCACGCCCTCTTCCTGGACGGGTCGCGCTACTTTGGAGCTGATTTTTAGGTACTGACCGGTGTCCAAATGAGGCAAAAGTGGGCTTGTTGGAAAGGTCTGGATGTCTACTTTCCAACCCAAGTGGAATTTCTAAATTTGGTGGTCATTTTCTCCTCCAAAATTTCAATCTCCCAAGACTGCTTCCTGTGTGTCAAAAAGGTGGCAGAAAGTCATTTTTTGCTTGTTTTTTGACTTTCTGGAGGCCCAAAACTTGGTGAAATTTCTTGGCAATGGCTAAGAAAGTGTATCTTTGCATGAAAAATCCAAAAATGCTGAGTTTTCCCAAAATGGAGTTGCCCAACGAAAGGGTCGCGCGCGGCACGCGACCCGTTGGTGGAAAAAACCTGTTTTTTGCCAAAAAAAAATCATAAATGACCAGAAATGCTCAAAATTTTTAGAATTTTGTGCTGAAAGTGAATTATTAAGTATCATGCTCCTTCAAGGAAGCCTCGGCCAAGATGTGGAGGGGATCGGGCCTTTTCCGTCGTTTTAGTGCCTTGGTCAACCTCCTTGGATCTGGCGATTGCAATTTTGACATTTCTCTAAAACCATGACACCTGTGAAAAAAGTGAAGGAGGTTTTTCTTATTTGGCATGTTATGGACAAAAACCTCTCTCAGTTTTCCAAAATTCATCTTTGATTGCTCTGAAACGGCTTTTGAGTGAAACTTATCCCGATGTGTGGAACAAGGGATTTTGTCGAAATGAACCGAAATGAAGGGGATAAGAGGCTTCTAAATTCTTGGGGAAATTTTTGGAAGTAGGGAGGGATGTTAGGAAGCAGGGGAAAGTGGAATCTCAGAGATTGAGTGAGGGGAAGGGGTCCAAAAGGGAAAAACACAGGCCCAACCTAGAAAATTGCCAGGTTGTCGCTAGAAACTAGGGTTTGTGCAAAAATGAGGATTTTGGGGGATCTCAGTGATGGGAAACATTTGATAAGGTATATGAAGGATAGGGGAAGGTGTATGAACATCTGGATACAAGTTTTGCTGATGATTTGACCGTCCAAGAGAAATTAGCCTTCAAAACCCTAGGAGAGGAAAATGACCTTGCCTAGGTGCAACTGAAGCATGAACGAGGTGTAAAATGACTCATTAGACACTAAGATGATAATGAAAACCCTACGAATGATGATAGACTCATTTGAATGATCACATGGACCGACATTTGGACAACTTTAGAAGGAGTGAAAGCAAACCGTAGACCTAATGCCTAGTGACCAAATTTTGCTTGAAAACCCTTTGAAATGTCAAAATTTGACCTGGACACTCTGAGACCACTTTGTAAGAGCATATTTGATCACTGGAGGAAGGCTGGAAAGACTGACACTAACATATTTCACATTTACATACTTGAACTAAATTTATTTTTCATTTAATGTTTATTAAATTTTAAAAAAGATTAACAAAATATGTTATTAAAATTTTATATGTTATTAATCATATATTTTGAAATGTCATAATTAAGAATATGAACTACTATTATTTAAATTTATTTTACTGTGATAAAAAAAATTTGTAATTTTATTGATAAAAAATTACAATATAACAAATTGAGTTGAATCAATTTTTTTGAGCGTGCATTATGTTTTATTTTTATTCTTTTTTGATATAATGCTTTATTTATTTATTACAATGGTGAATCAATAACTCATTGGAGTAATTTGGGGAGGCTCCAAATCAAACTTAGTGTCTACTAAGAGTATATCTGGCTGGCATTAAAACATGAAGAGTATATCCAGGAGCTTATAAGCCACATATACCAAGAATTTATAACTTAGCAAGACCTGGGACTCCACGAGGGTGGGGAGCCTACTCCTTGAGCCTTATCAAAGGGGACAAATATGTCCCCTCATGGGATTTCAAACTGAGTGAAGGGGATAACATCCCATCGTACTAACCACTCAGTGGTCCCAGTTTATTTATTTATAGTCGTGTATGAGAAGATATTCCCCTAGAGACCTAGGGTTGGAAGGGGAATGGGAAACACTTTGGAACTTATATATTAATGACCTTTATCAAGCAAGGGTAAGTCTTTCGCAAGAAGAGGACTTGTTACATTGGAATGAGAATGCAAAGGATTTGAAGGATAAAATGAGGGAGGCTTATATGCATATTTCAAATTCCCTGGTGGTCACAAACCAGTTATGGTGATATAATAAACTCTGGAAGTGGAAGCTCCCCATGAAATTGAAATTATTTGGTTGGTTATGCTTGAAAAATAAATTTCTCACATGGGATAACCTATGGAAAAGGGGTTTTCAAGGACCTGGGAGATGCCCCATGTGAAAAATAAAGGAAGAGATAGTTACACATTTGATGTTATAGTGTTCCTTTGCTGTTGGGATCTGGTTACAATTCAGAATTTATTAAACATTTCTTCAGCATGGAATCTGACAAATTTATAGGATTTCATCAAGGAATGGAAGGATACCAACCCAAATTATGTCTCCCTTCCATTTTATATTATGTGGGGAATTTGGAAAACGAGGAACTTGGTCATTTTTGAAGATATGCCCCTAGATATAATGAGAACAAGCATACATATTATGGGTTATTTTAGAGAGATGGGTCATATAGATAAAAATATAAGAAAAAAATTCTACCACATAAACATCTACAATTTCCTACAAGCTTCTTTAACGGGGTAGCACAGTCAAACAGATGTGTTTGTAGCGACCTAATCTTCCTGGATAGATATCATTGTTTTAAATTGTATTGGGGTGGAGGAAGAGGCACAAATACGAAAGTCAAGCTAATTGCACTTTGGGGAACTTTAAATTTTGCTAAGAATGTGGGGGTGGCTTCTTTGAATGTATTTTGGGATTCAAAGACTATGGTAGAATGGGCAAATGAGTTGGATGCTTTAAATGCCTACTCATTGGAAAATTGGAAGGACGGGGTGTGTGCTCTTATAAAATAAGTTTTATTTCCTGTAGGCATATCTACAAGGAGATCAATCACGGGGTGTATGATCTATCTAAGAAGGGCTTGGACAAACAACTAGGAATTATCTACATTGAAGAATATGAATATGATGCACTAGTAGTGGTTGGGAGATTTCCTATTTTCTAATATTCCCAGGAATTTTTATTTTTTATTTTTTATTTTTTTTTTGTAGTTTGTGTATAGTGGATATGGTGGTTATCTTTTGAAACTTTTTCTAAATTTGTAGCTACAATCCATAATGATATTTTTTAAGTTTAGTCATATGATGTAATAGATTAAAACACATAGTGTTGTTTGTGCAGATATTGTGTATGATGCTTAAGAATAGTGCACATATGCTCTTAATGTAAACTCTTATAAATTATTATAAAATTTTCATTTTTTCTTTTAAAAAAAATAATTAAAATTATATTCCAAGCTGACCATAATGCAATCCACATGAAGTCTTTGAGTAGTTATCCTTATCATGAAAGTAAAGTAGTGAAGTGGAATTACAATGTGTGAATAATATATATATATATATATAAATATATATATATATATATATATATAACTGAAATAATATATACGATATATTGAAATTATTTGTAAATAAATTAATATATATATATATATATATATATATATATATATATATATAAATATAAACAAACTTTGGAATTTTTTTAATTATTTAAAAGTACATTCTTTGCATACACAAACATCATGAAACAATTTTAGTAACCTCACGTCCATACCATGAAAGGATACACATTCTTAGAATGATATTAACATTAAAGAAGGAATAGCATGTTCCTTAAATGATATAAGAATTACATAAATCTTACAACTTAGAATTTGTCATTTCAAGAAAAGTAACTGTTTGGTTTGAACACATCACGGGAAAATCATATAAAACAACACCACAAAACCCCACTTGTGTCAAAATATTAACAAGAAATGGTACACCATTCTGATTCTGAAATTGGTGGCAGTTCTCTGAAATGAGTTCCTAATCCTGGGAAATTCAGGAAGAGAAGACTGCAATTTCTCCATTCTATCACCCTACACTGACAAATGTAAACACTACTTAGTATAATAATTTAGGACAGACACGTAGACATCTACAAGATATTTGTTCGACAAGGGGAGATTGAGAGAATTGTGATGGATATTAGATATGACCTCAATGATATAGTGGTTAGATTAAATCGAGTGGAAAGATTCGTGGTTTTTGACTCAGGGACAAAATCAAATGATCATCATGATGAGGATGCAATCATCAATCTTCCACCTCTAAACAATGTCCCACCTCTGAATACTACAGATGAAAACTCTCCTCCTCTATCTCCAGTCATCATTTTGGACTAATATGTCCATTACACCTACTTTTTTGCACACTATATGTATGGTCTATTTCTAGTTGTTGGTAGCTACTTATTGTTGCCTGTACTCTCTATATTTTTGTTCTATCAGATATGTTATATGTTGCAAGTTTATCTATTGGGTATGGTTGTCATAATTCAGTTTTGTTTTCAGATGTAAATCCAAGGACTTCACATATATATTCATTGGCTCAAATATTGTCTCAACAATCTTATGATCAGTTAGTGTTAGTTACACTAGAATCAAACCAAGAATTTTCAGTATGGACATGAAGTATTTATCTATGTAATGTTTTTGGTTATTAATAGAAAATCTATAGACGAAATTTACAACAACAACAAAAACAAGAAATGGTGCACTGAACTTGCACAAGCAAAAGGCGAATGGACAATAATTATTTTACATTATCTGGTGGTAAAAAGGTAGGTTTTTCACCTCAAATAAAAGTAAAACTTTGAAATAAGGTTTGTTATTAGAGAGGAGAATTATTACTATAGAATTATATTTTAATATTAAGATGGAAAAAATATATATTTAAATGCCTAGAGTATGCCCTAAAACTATGTCTATGTGGATAAGAGCTCATCTTCCTTGGACATAAGGAAACAAGTTCATGCCACAAAACCTAGAGGCATCTTGCAAGAGTGAAAGTTTCCCCCCTTACGAACCACTAGTGGGTAGTTCCACGTGGCATGGTTTTCCTTGAATAACGGTGATGAGTCAGTCTGCATTCGCGAATAGCAATGAGTGATGGTTGTCCCCACTATTCATTTGACAATTGAGTTATCATAGGTTTCCCACAATTATATATATGTATGTATGTATGTATGTATGTATGTATGTATGTATGTATGTATATGTATGTATGTATGTATGTATGTATGTTTGTTTGTTCTATTATTAAATATAATTATAAAAGAATATTATATTTAATGAAAAAAAAATAGGGTGGTAAATCCCTTATTAAAGAGATATAAAAACATTACTAAGAGGATTCTTCAATATAAATGATAAACCCTCTTTTTTAAGGAGACAACTATACATTACTAAGAGAAACTATAAACACAAAAGGGAAAAATTCCTTGCTAAGGAGATATATAGACACGACAAAGACATTATTCGAAGATGAATTTTGGAAATAATACTTAGTAAAAGATCACAATGTGCATGGGAGACATGGGAACAATCAACTAGAATATCGGTGAACTCATTATAAACAATGAAACAAATGAAACAAATTTAGAGGAAGTACAAGTTGTTATCCACAACTACAAAAGACTTCCAACTATGTACACCCAAAATGCCATGATGAGA
This sequence comes from Pinus tabuliformis, assembly GCA_031772625.1. Classification (NCBI taxonomy): domain Eukaryota; kingdom Viridiplantae; phylum Streptophyta; class Pinopsida; order Pinales; family Pinaceae; genus Pinus; species Pinus tabuliformis. Next base: position 1,114,348,137 of record CM062809.1, read on the forward strand.
TGAATCATGTGCTTAAATTCAAGGCAATCACCTTACCATCCTATCTAATAATGGATGATTGAGGAGCAAGTAACAAATATTAAATGCTAACAAATGTGCTTTATTCAAAGCCTCACTTTTATACTCTTTCCCACCCTTCATTTTGATAATGATAGTGCATTTGTGATAAGGGGGTTAGGGGATGGGGGAAGAGAGTATTGATGCACAACAAGTCCTTATGCATGAAATATTCCTTTGCCCCTCATTTTGATAACGATGGTGGTTTAGGGGTGGCAAAGAAAGCTCTGTATTGGCCTCCCCTCAACCCATGAGATTATTGATGCAAAATGAATATCTTTTGACAGAATATGCTTATACCCCTAATTTTGATAATGGTTAGGGGAGGAGAAGAAGGAAAGTATTAATGTCAAAACAAATTTCTCCTCATAAAATATGCCTACATAGTTAAAAATAAAATGAAATTGAAGATGTTTAGTTAAAGTTCACAACGCTTATTAATATCTCATAGAATGGTTGTAACTCGATATTTACTTAAAATATTGAGAGGAAGGGAATGTTACCAATTGTATTTTCTATAGGTTTTTAATGTCATGACAAGACATTGAGCTATGTGCTTAGATATGAGAGAACTTATTATTCTTTATATATTTAAAATGCAACCTTTTAAGTACATGAGTAAATATATATTTTTATTTTTTTTTTATTATTATCTATATATATATATATATATATATATATATATATATATTATGAGAGAGTATTATTGTGTTTAAGGAGACACACTCCTAACCAACTAATATGGGTGGATCATTGACAAGCAATCTGTAAACAATTCTCTTTTTATTGGTCATTTCATTAAATCAAATCTCATATGAAAAAGACTTGCATTTTTCATCTCAATAACCATTATTACTGTAGTTAATTATTGTTCTCGTAGCTCAACTAAGGGCATTTTGTTTCTTTCAAACCCAACTAATTCATATCCATTATCACAAGGCAAGATATATAATAGTGAAAGGTAAGTAAATTTGGTTGAATGTAACCAACATTTACATTTAGGTTCTAATGTTAGAGATAAGTCACATCGATCAAGGTGTTCAAAATAAGTTATAAAGGCCATGTAAAGCACACCTTATCCCTCACCCCACCTCCAACCTAGATTGCTCATGTTAGGATTCAATCCTTTTACTCGTCACTGCAAGCCACTTACCTCCTTTGTATTTTTTTATTTTTTTTTGTGAATTGACAGAATTAGCAACTAAGGCGAGCTCATACTCATGCAACATGTGGTTTAAACTAATGGCATCACAAGGATTGCTTTAACAATGCAACCTACAACTAACTAATTTACACCATAGGGGCTACCTACCTCCTTTGTTACACCCCCACATGTGTTTTAAAAAATAATATGTCATTGACCATTTCCAAGGCTTGTAGATAATAATTTCAATACTCGGTTAAATACACAATGCATATTTTTCCAACCCACATCGGTTCAATAAAGTCTTGTTCTAGCACCCTATGATCCCTTAGATTGCATCCTTAGTAATGGAAACACTACTTCTATTGGTTTCTTGGACCTCATATGTGTGTGTGTGTGAAAAATCAATAAATAAATAAATAATTTACTATTAAAACTTGTAAATTTTGGTGAATATTATCAGTTATATCATATTCTATGTAAAAAGTAGGCAAATGTTTAAAGGGAAGATGGTCAATTAGAAAAATATATTTTTTTAAAGTTAAAAAATAACGAATTGACAAAAATTCACTCCTAAATATACCCTTATATTAGTTAGTATGAAAGATCCAAAGTAAGGTATATTAGTTAGTATGAAAGATCCAAAGTAAAATATGCCTTCAATATAATGTTAATATCTTTCAAGAAATTTACATTTCAATATTTTCACATTTAATTATAACAATATATACGATTGATGAGATTAATAAAAAAAAGAAAGACAAAAAAACTATACATTGGAGGAAAAAAAAAATTCAAAAATATAAAAATTATAGAATACAAAATTAAATGTGATAAATGTTTATGAGAAAATATGAAAAGGATAATGTCCTTAACATGTAAGGTTGTGAAACAATATTGAATAATACACTATAACAACCAGTGTTGTAATGAAACCTTAACTCTAAAGCATATTATAAGAATATAAGAGATTCCATAATAAATGCTCATTAGTTGAAGGTGTATTTATATATATATTTTTTAAATGCATTAGTATTTTTATTTTTTTTTGGGTTAAAGATCACATCAATAAGGTGATAATGATATTATAAAATTTATTTTACTGAGATGAGATGATAAAGGCTAGTGACATGACAATCCTTACATGTCTAGTAATAGTCAATATATAGAATAAGATATAGATTTTGAGCATGGGGGATGTGGATGCACAAGGTGTGGGTTCTCATAGTTCTTCTAGTGCTTCCTTCCTACATACTATGTAATGAATCCTTGATAAGATCATGGTTGTGGGAAGTCATGGAAAGAACTTTCTTCGATAGGCAAATCCAAGGGTCAAGTTCAAAGGCTTGTCGTTGTGATTGAAGTGTAAACAACTAAGTATGATGGGGTTCTTTTGATGCTCTTGGTTGTGACATCTCAATACTTAAGCTCCTAGTTAGTTTTCTTCCCTTTTTCCTTTTATCCTTGGTTCAATTCTTGTTAAGCTCCATGCTTTATTTCTTTTGGGACTTAGGATACTTGGGGTGGAATTGAGTTTTCCTCAACCATCAATTACTCTAGCGGTGTAATTTATACTCATTGAACCATAATCTTTCTTTCTATATGGAGCACCTCTATTCTCGCCCCTTTCCCCCTTAATTTCTAGGAGCATTTCTTAGCTATTGTTTCAAATTTTTACTTCCCTTGCAACATTATGTATTGGTTTTAATTTGACCTTTGAAAATGGTGAGGGTTAACAGTGGTCATGACAAGGAGTTTGGTAAAAGATACTCTAGCAGAAAGCCTAAAATAAATCACCAAAATTTCACCTCCCATAAAGCTCTAAAATATATATTTCCAAGGTCGAAAGGATGTCAATTTTGTAGCTAGGAACATCTATTCTAGATTTACCTCTCATGTCAAAGAAGAAATAGCCCAAATGGAGGTTTCAATTAGGTAAAAGAGGAAAATACTTTCCAAGAACAAATTCAAAAAGAATTTGAGGCATTGATCTCAGGCCCTGATTTCTCCCAAACCAAGGGCACAAGATACTAAGGTTAATGGAATAGTATTGGTTGAACAAGGCTTTCATTACCTAAATAGTGGAGGGAAAAGGCCCTCAACAATAAGCCACCCTCCATAAATTAGATTTATTGGAAAGTAAATTATGCAGCGTTTCAAATTGTCTTCCATATCGATATTATGGTCTCATAACCCTAGGGTAATGATAGTGATAAAATGATAGCCCATAAATATTTGCTAAAATCATAAGATATACACTATCATCTGAACCTCATCGATCAAAACTCCATGCTAAAGCTAAAAAAACATATTCGATTACTCAATCTTATATACCAACAAATTTAAAACAACTCTATCTCATTTTAAGTTTAACATAGAGTTAATTTTTTTTTATAATTTATATGCTATTTTCTATTTTTTTATTAACTTTATATAAGTTTTTATATAATTATAATATTGAAAAATAATGAAACATATTTGATTCTTCTGCTTTTTTTAAATAATTATAATCTTAATTTCTATAATAATAAATCATATTCATATATATTTGTACCATCTTTTATATAATATACCTAACAATTATTTCTAATTAAAAATACATATACAAATAAATTCATTATATATTTTTAAATGCTTATTATATAATTATTAAAAACTTCATCAAAATGAAATTGTGGTTTTTCTTTCACTAATATATTTTATGACCAAAAAAATCCCAATCACATAAACAATTTAATAAATTCCAAGTAAGAAACGAATATATCACTCTTAATGAGATAGAGAATACTAGGCGATTAAACTTTTACTAGGCGATTAAACTTTAAAAAAGGCATCGTAAAAGTTTCCTATAAACAATTTGATACTTTTTAACTATGTGGATAAAATAAAACCCTATCCACAAATACTAAAAGTTTAAATATTATAACTAAAAAGTTAAGCACGGAATTAGTTCATCGTAGTTGTTTGTTTTTCACCACATTAAGAGATACCGACCTCAGAAAAAGCATATCTTTCTCTTCCTCCATTGAGGAGGAATATGTGGACTTGGTTGATATTCTTTCTTGACCATATGTTTAAGTTATATATTTAAAATTTGGAATAATGTTTATATTAATATATAGGTAGGAATGGTTGGTTAGAGTTTTGTTGAGATTTTTTCAACAATATATTTCATATTTGGAATCTATTAGATTTAGGAGTATTATTTATGTGGTTTGTAATTTCGCTTTGAATATAATATACAAATAGTTTTGTGTGCTCTATTTCTTTTTTTCAAAATTCTTATTTAAGATCAATGTTTACCATATCAAAGTACAAGAGGATGATGATGTTTAGTATATGATTAAGATAAATCCTGAAAGCCCTGGAATTATTAATCAGCTTGTAGTTGGTATTGTATGGGTCATTGTGATGTAGAATTCGTTCTCAGATAGATAATTTGTTTATAAAAGTGTTGAAGCAATTAATGAACAAAGGAATATAATTAAATTAGTGATTCTCAACATTCTTTGGAACCAAGAATGTATCGCTTGTTTGATTGTATGAGTATGTTATATGTTGACGGGTGTTGTTGTGCTTCGGGCTTCAAGAGCATCAATTACAGGTCAATTTATGAGATCCTTGTATGTAGAAAGGTCAGTGGCATAATTGAATGTTGAATATGCTCAGTACTCAGACAACTCACCTATACAACTATCAACAATGTAGCTTCTTGCATTTTCATAAATGGGAGTTTGTCCATAGGGTGGTCCAATATCGAAACTGTCCTTCGGGAGACCGAGAAACGTCAATTATACAAAGTTCGTCAACGATGGTCAGAGTCATTTATGTTTTAACTGAATTTGAAGTGATAGCTCGAAGATGAGGTGGGGAAGAAAGAGCGGTGTTTGCAAGATTCTAGAGTGGATGTGATCGTTGATGAAGACCATCCAGACATATATGACTATGTATAATTTATGTCTCTTCTAATAATCTTTGTAATAATGTAATCATTAAAGGGGGGACTTGGAATAATGCTTACATTAGTATATAGGTAGGATTGGTTTGTTGGAGTTTTGTTTAAATATTTTCTCAACAATATTCTCCTTGTTTGGAATTTGTTGGATCTCATGAGCACTATTTATGTGGCTTGTAATTTGGCTTTAAATGTAATATACGAATAGTTTTATGTGCACTATGTTTTCTCCTCAAAATTCTTATTTAAAATATATATATATATATATATAATATTTAAAATATGAATATTTTTCAATTTGTTAAAATAACATGATATAAGTATTTTTTCTATAAATATTTTAAAATGTGTATATAACTTTAATTATTTATTCATATATCTATAAAAACTAGTTTATTTAATTATGTTGATAGAGATGAGTCTATTTTTGGAATAGAGCTTCCAAAATGCTATATAAATTAAATAGTTGGTACACATCCATATATATCACTTCATGATAAAAATTAAAACACGCTTCATGATGATGCAATTCATATTACTAAAATTTAAAAAAATCCTAAAAATTAGCTAAATTATAACCTTATTTAAAATTATTATTGTTAATTAAAAATATGTATATATATATATATAGCTATTAAACATAACCATAAAAACTAGCTAAATTATACTTTTTTTTTAAATTATTATTATTATTATTATATATATATATATATATATATATATATATATATATATATATATGTTAAACATATATACATTTAAAAAAACATATAAAAATATTCTTAACCATGGAGATTCACTCCCACTTTACCATGAAGATTCTTAACCTGTAAATAGGCTTCGTTATAATACCATGGGTCAATACCATAGCTTATCAATACCAAATGTCCAAAAAACCAAAACTTATTTCAAGTCGCACTTGTTCATGTGACATTTTTTAATTAATCAATTTAATTGAAAGGGCAGAAAGGGCATAACTACTTTTGAAATGAATCCCAGCTTAATATTCTAGAATGTTTTTGGAAGTTAAATCCCTACCATCCACCTAATAATTATTAATGATTAAACTAAAATTTTGGAAGTCCTATTCCAAAATAGACATGCCTATTGCCGTAATTATCAATAATTATGGTAAGGATTTAATCCCTATAGAATATTCATTGAATACTTTTAGTACTAGTCAGGATAGAGGGGTGAGATTTATGTCAAAGATAGTTATGTCATTTTTCATTTTCAATTTAATTAAAAAAAGCGTTATAAAATAAAATTATATATATATTATATATAGACTAGGAAATGAGTTAATTTTTGGTATGTGATATTGATAAGTCATAGTATTGGCTTATGGTATTACAACAAAGCCTATTTACATATTATGAATCTTCGTTTTTAAGAATCTTGCTCTATATTTTTATAAATGTATATATATTTAACTCAAATATTAATTATTTTTATAATTAATACCACTAATATTAATAATAATTTTAAATGGAGTGGTAATTTAGTTTTTTTTTTAATCTTAATCATATGAAACGTATTAAGAAGTGAGTGTTTAAATTCTTATCGAAGTTTATGTGCAATTTAATTTATATGATTATACTAGTGACATATCACAATTATATTTATTACTAAACCACAATTTTTTTGGAAAAAAATTGTTTTTGATAAATAATTTTAATTAACAAAAATAAATGACACCTTTTAACACACAGAGCAGAAGAAAGGAGATTGCATAGATAAAAGAGTTATTTCAATAAGCCAAAATATAAGTAGATTTAACTATTGTTTTACATGTATATTTAAAAAACACATTTTACAAAGAAAAAGGGGAAATCTAGCAATACGTATACTCAACTAGAAATTGATCAACCATCATGCACAGAAGATACCACTTCCATAAGCCCCAAGGGTTAGCTCAGTTGGTCAAAAACTATGCCTCGCCATCCAGAGGTCACAGGGTCGAATCTGCCCGAAGCCCTTGGGGTTAGGTCTTGCCAGTAGGCCGAGGGGCGATTAGCCCAGATTTTTCTGTGGACATAGCGACCACTCACTGACCAGGGTGTTCGTGAACCACACTTAAAATATATTAAAAAAAAAAAGAAAGGAGATACCACTCCCTTGTGGTTAATCCAAATATATATATATATATATATATATATATATATATATATATATATATATATAACTGTTATCATAATTAAAAATGTTTAATCCATTATGATTATTACTTCAATTACATTGGAGTTGTTTTTAGTGCGATTTTTTTGACTTTTCGATGTCGAGAAAAAATTGAGATGAAATCTTGATTTGTGTTATTTAAACTAGTTTTTTGACTGTATATATGGATTCAACACCATGAAAAACCCCTAGGGCACTTTTATTGTGCAGGGGTTACTCATCAAGCCTGTGGTTTCAATAAATTCCTGCCGGATTTTAGAGAAATTAGACTAAACAACTTCCAAAAAATCTCACTAAAGACAACTCGAATTACATTAAAAAATGTATTTGTACAAATACATTAAATAGCAAAAAATAAATATATATTTAAATAAATTTGAATAATAAAACCAAACTCTATTAACGTTAAATTCATTAATCTTTAACTTAAACTTAAATATTTACATTGTTCTAAACTTTTATTCTATTATTAAAATTAATTAAGCTCAAACATTTATTTTATTAAACTCAAATCACGATCTTCAAAACATTTATTCTATTAAACTTGATTAAACTCAAGGTCTGACAATCTACAAAATGTTTATTCTATTAAACTTTATTTTTGTATTATCATGAAGGATCTCTTCTAGGGTTTGAGGATATTCATTTACTCCGAGAGTGTGGCACAACCGTCACCGCAACTACCTAGGAGAGTGGATCAGGCAATCATTGGCTACAGGTAGGAATCTTACTAGGTAGGAGTCTAAGTGGGAAACTCATGAGTGCCCCCCCCCCCGCAGGGGAGGGCAAGGCCCTCCTCCTTCCGTGATGTTGACAAAGGACCACAAGCTGCAACATCTAAGTAATTTGGGGTCATAGGTGATTGTTATGGTGCAGCGTATTCGCCAGCTATGGGGGCACAATGGCAAGCAAAAAGGAGGAACCGTTGCCTCCAGAAAGCTGTAAAAAAACCCCAAATTTTTTATCCCTAACAATAGACTAGAGAAATCACAGTAATTTAAGAAGGATCATTCCCTTATCTGCAAGTTCATGGGCATCTTACAAAGGAACATGAAATTTTGCAATGGATCCAATCAAAATGGAACCCCAGTGGAACCATGGAATTGCGCTTGAGGGGTAAGGGTTTCTTTAAGGTAATTTTTATGGATCTGGAATATAGGAAACAAGTTTTTGAGAATGGCCCTTATTTCATGAATAACGCAATTATTCCTAAGAAACTGGGAAGAGTTCTACAATCTGGAGAAAGAGCAATTTTTAGCAGCCCCTGTCTAGATTCGACTCTTCTCTCTTCCAAAGGATTCATGGGAGTCTGGTATCCCGGAAGGGATCGGTAATGTGATTGGGTATTTTTTCAAGATCTCTGAAATAAAATTAAAAAAGGCAAAGACATGTTGCATATGCTCGGATCTGTGTTCATATGAACATCTCCCAACCCCTTCCGAAATCAATAGATCTGGAGTACCATGATTCAATCTGGACGTAGTTGATTGTCTATGAACATGTGCCATTTAAATGTCATCGAAGCCATGAGTACGGGCACCCATTCCATGAATGCCCACTTACAATAGCGAAGGAAACTAATAACTCAAACAAGAAAGACGAAGATGGGTTTCAAATGGTGGGAGGAAGGAGGAATCATCAACAACGTCTGCTACAAACTACAACCGACACCTAGCAAAATCAACAAACAACAGAAAAAGGTGTCATCCTATCAAGAACAAATCAGACCCCAAAAAGAGGGGGGAACCCATTTTTTATCCTGGGGAATTTAGAGATAAAAGGAGAATCGACAAAGAAACCCTCTCAAATGGTGATACAAGCAATATAAGTCAATAAGCTAGACCCAATCCAGTCAAATAAATCCACACCCAAAAGTAAAATTCCAAAAGACCTGGAGGAAGATTAGAAGTTAAAGGAAAATCTAATTCAAATAATCAAGGTATTAGAAGTGGAAGAGAAGAATCATAGATTTGGATATGATGAATGCTCAATGTTGGAGTTCTTACACATATGGAGAAAATCATATGTGAAAGATATACCTTCTAACCAACTAATCCACTTTAGAAATCTCTTTAGTCGATGGTGTTCGCGTCTGCCAAGACCTGCGGGGGATCCCCGATCTCAACACTTAAGCAAGGAAGGAGGATCCCAATCCCACATTCTGCTTGAGATGTCGGCTTCAGAGAAAGGAAAAAAGGTTAAAAATCTACAAAAGAGGCAATAAGGGAAGTTAGTGATTTTCCACTCAACTCAGGGCAAATGGGTCTTCTAATGGATTGTTTCCCTTGCACTCCTCATCTTTCTCAATAAATTTGGTCTCATGGAATATACAGGACTTGAACAATAAAGGTAAGATTTGTTCTTTGAAATATAAAATCACTAAAGTGAAAATGGATATTGTGTTACTTCAGTAAACAAATATGACAATTGGAAAGTTGCATGAGGCGGTCTAGTATTCCTGGAGAGAAAGCAAGGTCATAGACTTGGATGCGAAAGGTTTTGTAGGTGGAATTGTGGTGGTATGAGACCAAAAACATATCATTTTTTAAGACAATACAGGTGCTCCATTAAGACTCTCAGGAAATTCCGCACCATTGCTTTGACAACTTGGTATACCTTGACAACTGTGTATGTCCTTGCGATCCCCCAAGAAAAAGACTCCTTTATTCAGTAGTTTTTTTACTAAAATATTCTCTCACTGATGAGGCATGGATTATAGGGGGGACTTTAACTTGATCCACAGCATGAAGGAGCAACGAGGTGGTCTAAGGCACCTGGATCCCATATCCAACTCCTTCAACGAGACTATTAACAAACTAAGATTGATTGACGTAGAAACAAACAATGAAATATATACATGGAACAATAAAAAAGGTGGGTGACACCAAGTGGCCTATCGACTGGATATATTCCTCATCTCTAAGGAACTGATGCTACAAGATTTTTTCATGGAGTCTACCATTGTTCCATTAATGGGCTTGTATCATTAGCCGATTTACCTGGATATTGATCTTAAGATGCCACCCAAAAAGGTTGTTCCATTTTGAAAGATTTTGGTTGTGGCATCCCGGCTTTTCTAAGAAAGTCCAAGAATGGTGCCAAGAATTGGAATTGTAAGATAGGTCAAGGATGCAACGCTTTCAGAGGAAGCTGAAGGCCCTTAAGGTTAGAATCAAAACTTGGAACAAAGAGGAGTTTGGGAACATATTCGCGGATAAAAGGAAGTTAGAGGAGAAAATGGAACTAATTCAGCTCCAAATCATTCAGAGAGGAAGGATAGAGGCCCTTGCAGAGGAAGAAGGGAGAATTGTAACGTAGTTAGAGGGCCGTCAACAGTAGGAGGAGATGCTCTAGAGATAAAAATCTAGGGTTTAGTGGCTAAAAGAAGGGGATAGGAACTCTATATTTTTTCATCGGTCAATGATCAGCCACAGATAGTATAAGCAAATCACATTCCTTATCTCATCTGAAGGAACAAGACTTGAAGAACACCAAGATATGGAAAGGGAGTTGATTTCCCAATTTTATAATCTTCCTTCATTGGAGGATCAAGACCGATTACAGGAAATTGAGAGAGTAACCAGACGCATCCCTCGACTAGTCATAATGTAACATAGCGTTGCCTTGATCCGACAAGTTTCACCTAAATAAGTTGAGAAAGAAGTGAAAGATATGCCTTCAAATAAATCCTTGGGACTAGACAGGTTCACATCAGAGTTTTTCGAGGCATGCTGGCAATTTTAGGGCATGGAAATTGTTGATTTGGTGGAATAATATCGATGCAAAAAGAAGACCTAATCAGGGTTGAATGCCACATTCATAACCTTAATTACCAAAAATCAAGTTGCAAAAAATCCCAACAAGTTTCTTCCCATCACCCTATGCAATGTCATCTATACAATGTTATCCTTGATCCTGATCTAAAGACTAAAAATCAATTCTACACCACATCATCAGTCCGAGTAATCAAGCTTCATAGAGGGACGCCCAATCCTGGATGGCATCGTGTCTACCCATGAGATGATTCACTCTCTAAAGAGAATAAAATAGTCAGGTATGTTGGTGAAGCTAGACCTATCTAAATATTATGATCGCCTAAGTTGGACGTTCCTTTTCATTGCGCTTTGGGCGTTTAGCTTTGCACAAGACTGGATCTGTTGGATCAAATCCTTGATTTCAACTCCCTTTTTCTTTATTATTCTCAATGGTGCACCTTCTGCTACCTTCATATCTTCATGAGGATTAAGACAACAAGGTGACTCCATCCCCCCTTGTTCATTATAGCGGTTGAAGTTTTGGGTCACTTGATCAAATATTCGGCAATCACAAACCAGATAAAAAGCCTAAGAATCTCGGGCATGGAGCTCACAATTACCCACCAACAATTTGTTAATGACAACTTGCTCTATGGAGAACCCACTGCTTGTGAATTCCTTAGCTCTAGATGGCATTCTGGAGGAGTTTCAGTCAGGTTCAATTATGCTTATCAATAAAGAAAAACCCAATATTTGTTTGTTTAATTCTCTTAAACCAATTCAATATTACTTAGCTCACCTTTTGGGGTTTTCTGTTGATCACCTCCCCTTTAAATATCTAGGGGTCCCCTTAGTCTCTAACCCCTTAAGATAACTTGTTGGAGAGATATATGTAACAAACTGATGTCAAAAATCTCCAACTGTACTTTCTATGTGCTCAAGCTTGCAAGTCAGGCTACCCTCCTCAAAGTTGTCCTCAAAACCATCCCTTTGTATCAGCTCTCAGCCCTCCCAATCCCTAAATGCATTTACCGAGACTTGGTATGATCTTCCATAAATTACTCTGGCAAGGGCTCAACAATTCTAAAAAGTGGTCCCTAGTGGCTTGGTTTAAACTTTGTCTCCCAAAATCATATGGAGGATTGGGATTCAGAGACCCAGAAATGATAAATGAGATCACGGGTGCCAAATTATGGTGGCATTGAATTCAATGGGGCAACGAACAATGGAAGAAGATATGGACCTACAAATATGGGAGAGGTTGATCCCAAGTGAATCTCCTCTACAAGCGATCCTGGGTTCTTGGGTCCTCGTTGGGGAACTTGGCCCATAGGAACAACCACCTCATTCAAGATCATATGTTCTGTGAGGTTCATAATGGCACTACAACACTCTTTTGGGAGGAATCTTGGCAGCAAATACGTCAACTAGACCAAATCAATTATTTCCAAGGGATAAAAGGCATCTTGGACCAAAGGAAGGCTAAGTATGTGGCAAACTTCTGTAAGATTGAGTTCGGGCACGAGGAATGGCAAGAGTAGAAAACAAATCAGGATTGGCAGCTAGAAGGGACCCCTAACAACTAGACAATTTTCACTCAGCTGCTTAAGGAAAAGTGTAACCCAATCATGCACTCTTCAAACAAAATTCGTTGGGGACACCATGCTTTGGGTGCATATTCCATCAAGGAAGATTACCTCATCAAGAAATATGTCCAGACTCAAACTCGTAACATCCTATGGGAGAAGGTCTAGGGCCTATGGCCGAAAGTCTCTCACTTCCTATGACTAGTGGGCCATAAATCTATCCTTACTTGGAATTGCTTGCTCAAAAAAAGGTTTCATAGGTCCATTGCAATGCACCATGTGTAAATATAGTGAGGAGATGATGGATCACCTTCTCAATGAATGCCTAGTAGCTGATGTCATATGGTCTAGAACCTTGAACCTATTTCAATCGAGTGGTCCCGATCTAGCTAGTCTAGTCAACACTATCTCCAACTGGAGGTTCTCTCGATTCAAAAACCAAATAGCTAATAGAGCATGGATCTTAGTACTAGGTGTCATTCTCTGGAACATTTGGAAATTTAGTAACAAGGAAATCTTTCAAGATCAGGAATCATCTTCTACCTCCATTTGGAAAACAGTGATTGAGAACATAAGAGAGACCATATTGTTAGAAAAATGGAGTGAAGAGGACTGCAAAGCTGATCAGATGGAAGCAACAATTCTTAACACCCTGAATATCTTAGCTGAGATGATGAGACACTCTTCTACAGTGTCGAATTACATTCAAGGTTTCCCATCCACTTATTTTATCAGGCCTCAAGGGATATGTGAAAATAAGTTTTGATGGGGCTTCTAAGGGGAACCCTAACCTGAAGGGTTTTAGGGTCATTTTGCAAGACTCAAAAGGAAGACCCATAGGAATTTTTGCTAGATTTTGTGGTGTCACTTCTAACAATGTGGCAGAAATGATGGGCCTTGAAAAAGGTATTCTCTTAGCAAGAAATCACGGGTTTCCAAAGATCCAAATATCAGGGAAATCACAACTTGTCATCAACATAGCCCAAAAGATTATTGATGGATCTCATACCTCCAAGCTAATTCACAACTGGTGCTTGGAGTCACAGGAAATGAGGATCAAATATTTATTGAATAACTTTCCATATGTTATCACTCAGCACACTCTGCAAGTGGGAAATAAAGTGGCATGTTGGTCAACAAATTAGGGCATCAAGGAGGATCACCATGACTTCACCTTTGGTTGGCATAGAGAAAAGAAGACTAGGAATTTGGAATTATCAGATCTGGATACTATCTCTTAGTTAATAGATCTAGATTTAATTTCCCCCGATGGGGGTGACCAACCCTCAGTTGAGGGGGCTTTGGGATCCCCATCCCCTGCCACCTGTCTCCCATGTGAGTGATAAAGTGGGTAGGTTCTGGGAACTGGACTCAACAACAGATGTTTCTAGAGACGGAAGATTTAAGTAATATGCTTTGGCTATTGTATGTGAGAGTTTGGCTATGTTGGGTGATGAGAAGCGATGTTGTGGAAGGTTGTAATGGTCATGTTTTTCTATTCAGGCCTGTGACGAAAGTTGAAAGGCTAGGGTGGTGAGGGATTAAACGTTGAAGTCGACTCCTGTGTGTGGTATTGCTCTCAGGATTTCATTTGGGACCCAGGATCATCTGTGTCTGGAAATATTTCTTTGCAGGGTGGTTGTCTCCCCTTTAGGTTAGTGCTCTTCGATCCATCGATTATCTTTTGTCTGTGTTGGTGGCACCGCAAGGTTTTGCGAATTTAGGTAATTTTTTATCTCCTATGCTGGTTTTTGTTTGTTGTATTCATTTTTCTTTTTGTTGTTCCTATTGTGTCTATTTCCCTTATGAAAGGGTGGCAACTTTGTCTCAATCTGGTCGTTATCAGAAGCTACAGGTTGGTACTTGGTTCAATTTTCCCATGGGTTTTGGGTGGTTTGAGTCAGTTTTCAATCTTATTCTGGTGCCTCAGGTCCCTGTGGTGAGTAATTTGGGCTTTTCTTTGTGGAGTTGTCATCAACTGGGGCTCCCCTATTCATTTGTTAACCCATTCCGTCTTGGTTTATATCTTGGCTAGGTAATTGGGCAAAACTGAGAGTTTTTCTATACGTATCATGAGGCCTTGATAGCCACGGTGGTTGGCCTTTTATGGTCTGTGAGGTTCTCGAATTTTCTCCATGGGTTTTGATGTGTAAAGTATTGGGGCATGCCTCCATTTTCAGGGTTGTTTACTTTTTGTTATGTCGGAGGGTCCGAGGAAGCTTGGTCTTGGTGCATGTTGTTCAATCCTCTTCCCTAGAAACGATTGTTGATCAATTACGAGGGATCCAAGCCAACCTAGATATCCTCTTAGAACATAGATATGAAGATTGAAATGAAATTTTTTCTTATATGAATGACATACAATTCTCTCAGTCGGTAATCCTAGAACAATTGGAGAGTGTTCGCAGAAGCTAGAGGCAAAAAAATGAATGCTTGCAAGAGTTAGAGGCCTACCTGGAGCACATTGACTACCACATGCATGAGCAACATGGGCAGCTAGTAGTTCGAACTATGCACCATCCGCGTCTACCACCTTGATATGCCATTGACAAGTTTTTTTCTTATTTTGTTATTTTTTTGGCTTGTATGGATTTGTAGCCCTTCGAAAATAAGGGGTCAATTGCTAAATATTTTATTTCATATTCTAGTTCTCCTTTCCAACAAGTCTGGTCAGAATAAGGTAGGAAGACATAATGAGAATCTGAATGTATTTGTTTTCTTCATGATAATATAAATCCGATGCCTTTTTTTTAACAGAACAGGGACTTTTATATTCAAACATAGATTTACACAGCCATAACCATTTTTACTATATATAGAAAAACTTGCATTAGTTTGAGCATCTATTTCCAAATCCCATTACATCCATAATACTATTTTCTTCTTTCTACATTCCTGAAGAACTATAACAAAAAACTGAAATTTTCCATAAACCCGAAAGAAAATACCCAAAATCCAAACATAGTGACAGTGCGTAAACAAACATAAATCAAAGTTGGACTTCTCCACTTCCTCGTGATCCTCCTTGTGTCAGTTTCTCAACCATGCTCCTGCATCCCCTTCTCCTTCACATTTTTGCAGTTGGACTATGACCTCCTCATGTAGTCCTGCAATATTTTCCTTTACCTCACTAAAGATGTTATCTTTGATCAATTCTGAGTTAGAGGTTAGTAGGTCAGTGCCCATTTTCACTATCTTTCATTCCAATGACGTGTCCACACTTTCAAACCATACATTGATATGCT
The DNA here is from genome assembly GCA_031772625.1 of Pinus tabuliformis. Lineage (NCBI taxonomy): Eukaryota > Viridiplantae > Streptophyta > Pinopsida > Pinales > Pinaceae > Pinus > Pinus tabuliformis. Next base: position 1,114,364,057 of record CM062809.1, read on the forward strand.
TTGCATTTACTACACGATCCTTTTCAAAAATTTCAACACAGTGGATGATGAGATCCATCCTACCCATCAGTAATTTAAACAAAAACTTTGCGTCCCTCTTCCATTAAACCAAGTCTTCCTTAGGGAGATTCCTAGCTTGCGTCTTCCTCGGCTCCATAAAAATACATTCCAAACCACACTACTTTCAAACCGATGCTCCACTCTTGCCATAACATATGAATCAGGGGGATTTTGCGTGCTCTTATAAACACCCAGAACTTCTAAATCCTCATTCACCTACTCTCATGCCATGATTGCCTAGAGATCCTCAGTCTGCAAACCCATTAAATAACCCTGTTGCTCGATGGATCTGTCAAACCACCCTTGCAACCAATTTATTGGATAACGAGACGTTTTCCATCTCTTCACTATTAATTCTCCTGAGAAATACACAGTTCTTCTTCCTTCCTAAGATGACAGGTTCTCTGTTTTATCCATGAGCTTAAGTAATAACTTATGCAATCTGAGGTGATGATCTTAGGATCCGAAAGGATTCCATACATTGAAGGTTGGTGTTCTTCATCCCATTTGTCCTACATTCCTTTCACGATAGCCTGAATCATCCAACCCTTAGCATAATCGAGGAGAACATTAATTTCATTGTCAGACATTCTCTTACGGAATGGAAGTGTGGCCTATTTCCCTCCCACCAAGATCACACCTCCCATCTTCCAAGGTCACACCACGATTCACCATTTTGTCGGTGGCCATATTGAGGTGCCAGAGGATATGAAACAATTCAAAAATTTCAAAGTTTTCATTTGATATTCTATCCTTGCAATGATAGTAGATTTTGGGTCATGGTTATTAACATTGGTGGGAGAAAACATCCTTATAACTAATAAGGAGTCCCAAACCACTTTTATTTTCTATATTTCTAGGGAGTGATCTATGTCCAACCCTTTCCACAAAGCTAGCAATTTTGCTTTATTGTTGGTTTCCACTCCTAGACCCCATGCATAACTTATCTCAGCTTGTTCATTGGGACAAAAAAGTACCCCTACTGCCCCTAAATCTAGTGCTTTTGATCGACAAAAAAAAAAAACTGGTTGTATTATCATTGAAAGGATAATCACCTAATGGTATTTCAAGGAAAAAGAAGCCCTTTGGCCTATTAGTTGGTTCTCATAATGAAGCCCAGTAATTATAATATCCATAGGTGATGCAAAGGGGTGATGCAAAATAAATTGTTTAAAAGGAACTTATTGGTTTTTTTTATATGCAAAGTATGAAAGGTTAAAATATTTAGGGATTATTTTAACTCAATTATTGCATGACCATTTAAAGGATATATAACCTTTAAAAAAATAAAAAAACCTTTAGCCTATTAGTTGGTTCTCATAATGAGGCAAAGTAATAACAAGAGAGCTACATGACAGAAAGTCCCTGCCATGAGGATGGATTATTCCTACAGGCATTGGGTTGGGTCGATGTTCATTAATTGGGTGCATTGCACTTTATACCTTATGGTTGGATCCATTATCATTTGTACTTGATTTTGCTTCCTTGATCTCCGTCACCCATATGACAACACCACAACATTATGCAACCTGTGAAACTGTCAATAATGGACAACGACGCCAACAATATGTAGATTTCAATACATATTCACTCGACAGAGTCGTGGGCGGATCAATTCATAAAATTGGTGCAAATATTAGATTAGGTCAAAGAGGCAAATCTGAAAAACTACCCTATATTTTCTATCCTTCGCATAAACTCCTGAAGATATTAATCACATAAAAATATGCATGATTAGATACTCTATAAATACTCCTAGTTTGGCATGGTATCGATTCAAGTAGCTTAACTATGTTTGTCTTACTAAGCTTTGATCCACACATCAAATATAGCCATTGAAATTTGACATCATCATGGAAGCAATGAGACCATTAAAAAATTATAGTACTACACTATAGTGATAAATAGGAATTCATTAAGGTAGGACCTAAAATGGTAAGGGTAACTCTCAAACTCGTGCACAAATTAAAGGGGAATAAAATTTTGTTCCCAAAATTTGGTTAACACCATGTAAACAAAGAGGGTTCCAAGCTCTCAATGGAATTTTCTAGAACTTATATAGGAGAAATCACTATCAATAATGGAAATATTATACAAATTGTTAAAAATATTTGTAAGACACTGTCGTTCCAGTTTGTGATATCTAAGAAGAAAGTGAATGACTTAGATATTACCTACAGATTGAAAGGGAAACCTTCTGGATGGCTCATTATGCAAAATAAAGTTAACAAAATGATTTTTGATGGCAAGATTGAGGACACAATGGATCAAGGGAAAGTACTGGGGCAAGATTCCTCACCAAGAAAGAAGGTGAGTGACTTGGATATTAGTTATAGTTTGAAAGGGAAACCTTTTGGATGGTCCATTAGCCATCTATTTTAGTTCTATGAAATATTATATTAGTTGTATTGTAGTTTTGATTTTCAATTTTGCTTATTTATTGTAATGGTTCATAGTACATATGACCTAGACTTGTTTCAAATCATATGAGTAACATACTTTTAGGAACATGGACATTGTAACTTGAGACTAAATGAGAATCTATATGTTTATCATTTTGCTTATCTAAACAAAGGAAAATCGCAATATTTTCAAATTCCTAAGTGTTGTTTTTGAGTTACATACTTTTATGAATACGGACATTGTAACTCGAGAGCAAATGAGGATTTGTACGTTTAGCAATTTGATTAGCCAAAAAAAGACAAATAGACCACCATCAATATTTCCTTTGCTATAAGGCAATGCTATTTTTGTATTTTTTCCAAGTTGTTATTGTTTTGTACTTTCCTATACAATTCAAGTATATATGTTCTGTTATGCACCTAATTGCAAATGGATCATTTTGAACTGTTGCATTGCAAAATGTTTGTGCAATGATAAGTCATATTATTTGTCTAGAAGATAATGAATTGTTTCAAATTCACTCTCACTATATATATTATTAAGCATGCACACTCTACAGAGGTTGGTCATGTCCATAAATTCTTTTTCTTCAACTATTGATAAGTCCATTTGTTCGTATGAGGTGTTGACTTGTTGCCAAAAGCAAGAATCCATAATAGGGTCTCTTTTACAAAGCAATGCTTCCAATTGGAAATTTATAAGATCCTCATCATGAAATAATATGTCATAATTAATTGTTGTGATGGTTGATTTAAAGTGAAAATTAATTTTCATCTTTGGCCTGGACCAAACTCTAACTGGAATTTTCAACCAATTTGATAGCCAATGTATACAAAAATTATCTCCCCATTGTCCTCTAGATTCTAGTGGTATATCAATTGACGTTGGTCTAGACATTTTGTCTAAATACAATTCGTGATTGCTAATGTTGTGTATTTCTCTTAATTAGTCCCCATGGGGTTCAGTTGATAAGATAAAATTGCTTCCCTATCTTGTTCTTCTAGGCATTTTCTAAAATACTCTATTGTTTCTTTTCTTAATTCTATTAATGTGTATATCAAATGTAGTAAAAGTTATAAACTATCAAAGAAATATTCTAATAAAATATGAGAAATCTTTTACTCAAAACAAGTTATGTTTTTCTAAGGCAAATACCAATTTGTCTTTTTGAGATGAAGTACACATGGTGATGCCTAGTAGTTCAATGCAATTATAAATGATAGTATGAAAAGAGGAAGTTGAAAAATGAAAGTCGATGTAGAGAAGAAAGTACATGAGATTAAAAACTAAAGCACAAAAATCATTTGAGGAGCATGCATGTTGTGTACCTGTAAAATTGAAAGTGAAAGTGTCTACTATGTTGTTCCAATTGCAAGTGTGAGTGACTACTAAGTTGTTCCAGTGAAAGACAAGGAAAACAAAAAATACTAATTCTTAGTATATAAACATTGTCTAAAAAAATGATTTCAAAACCTAACAAAAAGTATTGCAAACATAAGAATTAGAAAAATGATAGTAAAGCTTGGTTTATTATAGTTGTCTAATAAAATACAAGTGTATACAAAACATTGCAAAGGATTCTCAAACTATAAGAGAAAAGATGGGGTGTTGCACTAGGTCAAGAACTCGTTTTTCACTAATCATCCACAACACCTATTTTTGACATGTTACTCTAAGGCTTAAAGGTCTTTTAATCATGAAAACTCCTACTCTTTGTATTAATTAGATTCATTGGTTGTTGACATATAATCAAACTAATTCATAGAATTAGATTGAATGGGTGACTACCCTTTTCTTGATAAGTCCTAGTTTTTGAAACTAGAGTGATTGACAAAATTAGTCTTCTTGATTGATAAATTTGTATCGAAGCTTATTATCCTCAAGTATTGTAACTATAATCTTATGCTTGTAATCTCTTAGTGGTTGGCCTATGGTGACATGGGTTATTAGTGGGCATATCTAGTGGTCTCGCATTTAGGGTTAGTGGTTGGGACTAATCTACTTTGATAATGCATATATAAGTCTCAAAGAGGTATCATGACCTCATTTCTAATCACAAAGTCATTTTTTTTTTTAATTTTGATTGGTAATACATAATATTACAAATGCCTCCATCAAAGGAGGATTAACTGGAACCTACCAAGTTGGATTTTCATTTTTAAGTACATGATTTGGACTAGGACTTGTTCACGACTTCTCTTAGTATTATTCCATGACTTCCAAACATTAAAAATATTCAGTAAAATGGCCAACTATTTGTTTCACTCCCCAAGCATATATATTTGTACTGCTACCTAATGTACATTTCATGGCTTCAATATGCAATTGCTAAAAGGTTTGCCAAATTGATTTCTATATTGTGTGATATTGCCTCCAAACTCTTAGATCCACATTTGGTATCAAAGTTAGAGGACTGCCAAAGAAAACCAAAGGTTCTTGCTCTATCAAAGCTAAAGAAGCGCTGAAGGAGTGACAAAGGTACTCTATCTTGTTAAGGATTTCAGAAAGACCAACTCATTGTAAATCCATCCAAGGTGAAAGAAATTGTGAAGAGGGCGTTGTAGCTGAGGTATGATAGTTCATGGTAGGAGAATAAAGTGAAATAGAAGCAAGCAAGTAGAGTGTGTCAATAATTATTTAAAAACAAGAGTGTCGAAGGTGCTCTATCTTGCTAAAGTTTTTCCTAACTCCTTGTAGTTGAGTCATGGGAGGTAACAATAAGAGAAGAAAGTATGAGAGAAGCAAGAAATTGTGAATAATTAATGAAGATAGTTTGAGTGTTCAATTGTGAATAATTATTGAAGAAAAAGTATTATGAGTGAAAGAGTGAATTTCCAATGTGGGATTTTGTCAAACCCCTGATTTCATATAGCTTGTTGTTGCAAATACAGATACCAATAAAAAGCTCATTTGCAACTGTTTGAAATTGTTAATACAATTCGAAGGAAATATGAACCCAACTCTAGAAGACATTGTTGAAGAAGTTTCCATTGAACCCTAAAATACTTCAGAGCAACATTTTTGTTGCATGATATCCCTATTATACAAGAGTATGGAACATACTATTGAAAAGAAGCATTAATAATTTTAGCGGTTATATCCTTTGCATAAACTCTTGAAGATATTGATCACATAGGAATATCCATGATTAGATACTCTACAAATACTCTTATTTTGGCATGGTGACGATTCAAGTAGACTAACTATGTTTGTTTTACTGAGATTTGATCTACACATCAGTTATAGTCGTTGTAATCTGACATCATCATGGAAGCAATGAGACCATCAGAGAACGATGGTACTAAACAATAATGATAAATAAAAATCATTAAGGGAAGACCCGAAATAGGAAGGATAACTCTCAAACTTGAACACAAATTGTAGGGAATAAACTTCATCTACTCCTATAGAAATACACTTAAAAATAAATAATATATTTTTATTAAATGAATATAGAATTAAACAAAAAAAAATTAAAAAGATAAATATATGTGTTTGTAATTTTCTTATAAATAATAAGAATGATTTCATTACCAAATTGATTATATATATAAACTTATAAATTTGAAAATAACAACATGACATCAATAGGCAACAATTTCACTCCTAATAATGGACGTAGCATCAATAGGCAACAATTTCAGTGCTAATAATGGGGCGTGTACATCTAATAGTTTATAGTCATCCATGCTTTAATTTTTAATTCCCTTTCAATGAAAAAATTGAGAATGCAAAGTAATAGATTTGAGAATGCAAGTTTAAAATTATTTGGTCGTAATTTTATGTTTCAAATATGATATATACTTTATACTTTTAGTGATCACTTATGTAAAAAAAAAATGGATCATATTTGCGTTGTTCGTAATATATGTAATAATGACAATTTCAATGCTCTTGAAACATATGCAAAATATTTTTCAAAATTTGAAAAACAAATAGAAAATCTATAAGCTCTTATGAAGGACAAATCATCATTGATTTAATTGCCCATTCATGGATGAAATATTTTTGCAGTGAAAACATCTCAAACTACACTCTACAAAAATTGAAGGTGTTATATATCACACTACTAAGGTGACTTTGATACAACAATTACAATGAGATTGGAGGTGAATCAAATGAAGTTTGAGTCTCCACTCCTAGTCCAATGTATATCATGAAACCCCTCTCACAAAGTTAGTGGATGAGTAAGAGTCAGTGGAGCGTATGATACTGAGAGTCCTGAATCTATCACATAGGGTCTATCTCTGCAGGTACACTTTGTACTAAATTTGTTTGTCGATTTAAGTGGTCTACCTGTGCACTCATAATTAAAATTGGATTTGTAGATAGGATCCTTGTTGGCCCCAAAAAGAAGGGTATCATCAAGAAATCACCTCAAGGGTGGGAGGAGCTTCCCCCTCCTTCCCCAATGTTCTCATAGGAAAAGGAGTTGATGAGGCACTGAAAGAGGTAGCTAAAGGTGGCCCTTCAAGATCCCAACACTCTCACGTGTTGGAAAAAGGGGTGGAAGGGAAAATGTGTACCCAAAGCCCCTTAAAACCTGAAATTCACAATTCCCACCAATTGTCTAGAAACCCAAAGAAAGAGAATGCGATATCATGCATTAATTTGTAAGTTTATTGGCATTTGGTTGACAAAGAAGGAGTTCGAATGTTGGATCCAAGCAAATTGGTAGCCTAAGGAGGAGGTAGATTTTTTAATAGGCCCCAAAGTATTTTTCACTATTATATTTCTGAATTTGGAAGAAAAAGAGTGTCTTTTTGAAGGAGGGCCTTATTTTCTCAATAATGCAAGGTTGTACATAAGGAATTGGGAAGCTTTTTTTAATATAGATAAGGAGGAATTTACAACAGCCCTGATATGGGTTAGGTTGTACTCTTTACTAGTTGAATTTTGGTTACCGAATATTTTTGAAAGTATAGGCTAGGTCTTGGGTGTTTTTGTGAAGGTTTTCGAGGTCACTAAAAGGCGAAGGAACATGTCTAACACTTAGTTATGTGTGTATATGAACATCTCATAAATGTTGCCAGATTCTACAGATTTGGAATACCACGGTGAGATCTAGAAACAACCCTTGGATTATGAGCATGTATCGTTTCGTTGTAGACTTTGTCATGAATATGGTCACCTCTTTCATGAGTGTCCACTGAAAATGAAGGAACATAATCCTGGTGGTTTGATGCTTAATGAGGGATTCGAAAGAGTTACCAATTGATGACACAACTAAAGGAACATAACCACTTTGAATTCAAGGGTTTTCGAAGAAAATAATTCATTTTCTGTGCTTGAAGATATGGAGGAGGATGATCAAGATTTTGTGGTGACCCACATGGAAGTTGCCTCTTTCGAGAAAAACCAAGAAAAGGTGGCCTTAAAATGTAAACTGGGTGAAGACAACAAGCTACAGGTAGGGTCCGATTTTTTAGAACTACCAAGTTATGAGGAAGTTATTCCTCTCCTAGATCATAAAATATCATATTTGTTGGGAGAAGAACAAAAATTTGTTTCCATGGTCAATGAATGAGTTTCCAATGACCTTGCAGATCTATCCAAAGAGGAGAACGATAGGTATACAACAACTTATATTCATTGAAAATTGAATAAATGGACAATTCCTAGAGACCCAATAGCCTAGGATTTCCAAGCATTTAAAGATAAGGGAAAATAAATTTTATCAAGAGAAAATCAAAGAGAGCATAAGAAGAAAAACACCAAACCACAGCAAGAAGATCGAAAAAATATGGGTACTCCCCAGAGTAACTTAGAAAAAATAGTAGTTAGCCTGAATAAGAGTTTGTAAACTCCACTCACATGATCAATGAAAATCCTCTCCGAGAATATAAGAGGACTCAATGATAGAGGTAAACAAAGATACCTTAGAAATCAAATTAAAAAGGAAAATTTGGCCATTGTGATATTAGAAGAAAAAAATTGATGGAGGAGAAAATGAGAAATGTAACTGCTTTTCATTGGGAAGGATGTAGGCACATGTCTTTGGAAACTACAAGGAGCGCAAGCAAAATTTCGGTTTGGTGGAACCCTCAATTGGTTCTATTTTAGGAATGGTTTGTATCCTCTAGAATTCTAATAGGTAATTTTCCGTATGTAGGAACAAAAGAAAATGTTTTCCTTTCAGTAGTATATGGTCCCTCAATTCCCTCAGAGAAAAGGCTTTTCCTGAAACAACTCTAGGAGGCTAAGAAATTTATAGGAAACACTTTCTGAATAGTGGGTGGTGATTTTAATATCACAAGATTGTTAAAGGAGAAGAAGGGTGGAAATGATAGGTTGAATCCTATCTCATTGTTTTTTGATGAATTGTTAGAACCCCTCCTTTTGGTTGATATTAACACAATTAATGATTGTTATACCTAGAATAATTAAAGGGGGCGCTCTAATAAGATTTCTTCTCACTTAGGCAAGTTTTTGGCATTAAATCTTGTTCATAAAGATTTATTCATAGAAGCATTTCTATTGTTGTGTATGGGCTCTGATCATTGGCCAAATAGGTTAGAAAGTGATCTAAAGGAAACACTAATAAACCGACCATTTCATTTTGAAAGTTTCTGGTTCCAATCGGAGGTTTCATTGATCAATTGAAAACTTGGTTGGAGGACATAATAGTTGAAGGTCATATCAAGATGAAAGTTTTCCAACTAAAATTGAAGCAGTTAAAACTCTGACTCAAAAGCTGGGACAAGAGAGTGTTTGGAAATATTTTCACAGATAAGAAAGAGTTGGAAAGAAAGATGTCATCGATCCAACAAAATATTATAAGGGAAGGTAGATCTACTGAGTTAGCAATAGAGGAAGTTGACACCCTTGCAAAGAGGGAAGATAGGAGGAATCAGGAGGATATCATGTGGAAGCAAAAGTCCTGTATTCAGTGGCTGAAGGAAGGAGATTGCTATACTAAGTTATTTCATAATGCCACGATACAACATCAAATACATAAAAATAAAAAATAAAAAATCCATTATAGTTAAGGATGGTAGGATGCATTTGTCACAACAATGAATAGCAGGAGAGTTAATCAGATACTTTACAAAATTATAGTCTAAGACTCCTACAGACTCCTATTCTACAATTTCTATCTCATTAGTTCTCAACCATATACCCAAAAGGATAAGCAACTATCAAAACAAAGTGTTAGTGAGGTGGATCTCCTTGTCAAGAGTGGAAGCAGTAGTTAAGAATATGCCTAAAAATAAGGCTTCGAGACCAAATGGCTTCACTATGGATTTCTATCTGGCTTGCTAGAGTTTCCTAGCCAAAGAAGTGCATGAGGTAGTGGAAGAGTCACGACAGACAAGAAATATCCTCCCTCAGTTGAATGCTACATTTATAACATTGGTACCTAATTCAAACAACTCAGAGAGTTCGAAGGGTTATAGACCAATAACATTATGTAATATAATTTATAAAATAATATCTACAGTGATAGCACAACAAATGAAATGTTTTCTACCGAACTTGATTTCTCCATCCCAAGCAGGGTTTGTAGAAGGCGGGTAGATTGCGGATGGAATAATAGTCGTGCAGGAAATTATACATTCACTTAAATGAAACAACCGACCATGTATGCTTATAAAGTTGGAATTTTCAAAAGCTTATCACATAATTAGTTGGCCCTTTTTATTAAAATTGCTACAAGCGTTTGGATTTTCTAAGCCTTGGCTGGAGCGGGTGGGATCTCTTATCTCCACAACCTTCTTTTCAATCTTGGTCAATGGCTCACCCTCACAGACCATTCATCCCTTCAAAGGAATCCGACAGGGTGATCCATTGTCTATGTTTCTCTTTATCCTAGATATGGAAGGTTTAGGGAGAATGTGTCAAAAGGTTGGGAAGTCATATTATCTACATGGACTCTGATTGTATGTTAAGGACTTCTCAATAACTCATCTCCAGTTTGTAGACGATGTAATCCTATTTGGTCTAGCTACTAGGAGAGAGATATAAAGGTTGGAGGGGATTCTTCGTACCTTCATGTCAACCTTAGGAACAATATTAAATAAGTAGAAAAGAAAGATATTATTTTTCAACTGTCTCGAACTAATGCAATACAAGATATGTCATGTAATTGGATATAGTAAAGGAACGATTCTAGCTAAGTATCTAGGCATTATGTTAGTGTGGAACTATCACAGGGCCTCTATGTGGGGAAAGGTATTAGAGAAAACAAGACTCATAATGAATTATTGGGTGTTTCAGACCTTAAATTTCCCTAGTCGCCTTGTCTGATGAAAGTACTTCTTCACATTCTTCTAAACTACTAACATTCATTAATGTCAATCCCAAGCAACGTATGTTAGTCTCTCAAAATTCCTTGGTCGAATTTCTTATGGAAAGGCTTGGCCTGTTGGGCCCTACATATCTTATTGTATTGGCTATCCTAGCCTTTCATTTACAAGCCATATTCATACCTTTATAACATATTCTGTAACTATTATATTACCAATTTTCACTAAATGCATTCATTTTACCTTGTGGTTAATTATTAACGATTTCTTGTATTTTTAATGATTAAATGATTTTTTAATATGGTTTTATCAGTGAAGTTTTACTAATGTGGTTATGTGGCCAAGGAACATGTTCCACTACAAAAGTTTCTATCTCTGTATCAGTTCAGCAGTTCGGTACTTAATTCTGCACTTGCACGAATGGAGGGAAAAAAGTCAAAATTATAAAATATGTTTATCTTTCTCAAAGCATGATAAATTAGTTGTTATATGGGCTTAATATGTTGGTACATGCATTGGAATATACCCAACTCACACGTGTGGGATCCTAGCATGTGATTTAAGCTATAACTAAAAATAAGTAACAATATTGAAACTTCCATGTTTTACCTCGATTTCTATGCATATGGTCAAGAATCACAAGAATTTGGAAAATGGGTTTTTGAAAAACATAGCAATTTACTTGGATATATGTTTCCAAAAATTCAATATGTTTGCAAAGTTACATCAGGTTCGTCGAAGCAGTTTTCTACAAAATTTCAGCAAAACCCAGATTAACAAAAGTATCTAAACAATCATCTTTAGGCACGATTTCCGAGGCCATGGAAGTGAATAAGGAAATTCCAATAAAGGTTTTTGTTGATAATATGAAAATACATCATGGTAGATAAGATATGGTTAGTTCTTTAACACCAATTTGTATAAAATTACAAAAAAAATCAGTTTTTGTATAAAGTTGTAAATTTGTTTTCTGAGTTTAGGGTATTGTATATTATCCTTCCACAATGGATTTTATGTATAAATAAAGCCTCAAAGGGTAGAAAGGGGGAGGAGAGTATGCAGAGAGGAATTTTATCATCATTTTGAGTTAATCTTTTGTAATAGATTTGAACTTTCATTTGTAAGCTGAAGTTGATATTCTTGTAGTGAAGATTTAATTATTGAAGCTTTGTGTGTTATTCTGATCTAATTTAGTTTCCAAGCACGTTGAAAGGGCGAGAAGGGCCCCTGAACTTAGTTAATGTCATGGATTTTATTCGTAGAGTAAAATGTTAGTCAAATTCAATTTCTTTCCATGCATTTTGTTTGATATTTAGATTCATAAATCTCAGTTTATATTAGAAATACATTTTAGATCTGTTAGTATAGTAATTTCAACATAATTAGATTCAAATTGATTTTTCTCAAGCTTAACAGTCAAACAAATTTAAAATTGGTTTCTTAACATGTTTTGGTATTCATAATTTTAATCTATAGAATTTATGTACTTAATTCGTTACTTATTCAAAATTTCAATTGCCAAACTTTTTGTACTTGATTCGGTACTAAGTTTTGTACTAGAACAGGGTGTTAAAAAATATGTAATTTGCGATTTAGGATTATTTAAATGCTTGAAGCTTTGAAACTACTTGGTAAAGTATTTCTACATCGAATAAGAACCTACAATATATCTCTAAGCCTGCTTAGCATTTATTTTTGATATCTTGTTAATGCATTTCTTGTATTTTATTGCCTTGTTTTCTTTATTTTCCTTGTACATTTTTTCTTATAGTTATCGGCATTTACTTTTCTGCATCATGTTTAATGGGTTTTCATCACTAGAGAATTATAACCATTGAAGTCTCAAGACCTAATAAGCTACATAAATAAAACCACATGAACATTGTTTGTTGGTAATTATGAAAAATTGTGGTTTGAAACCCAATAAGCATTAGAGTCCCACAGTCTAGTGATAAGTTACAATCCCTAGTGGTTAATTCCTTCTAGTACTAGTTGTTAGCAGAAGTTAGAATAGGCTCTAATCCTGCATTTCCTATGCTTGCATCTCTAAGTCTTACGATCCCAGATTCGATAATTAAATGTTGGAATTAGAATACATATAATTCCACCAACATTTTTGTCAATGTTGTTGGGGACGTGCTAAAGGGATTATAGCATAGTTTCTTTCACAAGTTTTATGCATGATCATAGTTTCAGGGAAACTAGAGGGTGGAGAAAGATGGTAAGACGTGAGTAAAGAGCCATGCATCTACTTTGGTTTGGGGTCGCTCCAAATTCTGGTTGCCTCTAATTGATTTTCTAAGTTTCTTTTTCATATGCGTAGAATTAAAGGTGAGATCCAAAGCCTCATTTTTATTTTTGTTTATTTTCAAATGTTTTTTCCTTTAGGTTGGTTCATGAAAATAAGAGAAGCCTAACTTGTGTAAACAAATAACTTGGTGGCAGCAAGGTCTTAGTAGCATGGTGGTGCTTCGAGTACATGATTGGTTTGTTTGTATCTATTTTAAGTGTGTTTCATTTTTATTTATTTAGGATTCTTAAAGTTTTTGGTACTTTAAGAATGCCATACACTAATCCATGTGTGGAATACAGACTGGCAACCAACAAAACAGTGTTCAAGGACGATCAAGAGTTTGAAAGAAATTTCTCAAACCCTAGCAGCAGCCGAGATTTATGCTTCTTAGGAAGAACAAATCTTGACAATAGTCAAGAACTTATCTGCCTCCCTAGAAGTGAGAGAAAAACAAAAAATCCATGAACCACATCCACAAGAAGATCTTCACCCTTGTAAATTTGTCGAGGAAACTGAAGAATCATGGACCACATCCAATCGACATGCCCATCTATGGATCTGTTAGGTCCCTATACTACTAGTGTAACCCCTATTGTTATTAGTGCAACCCCTTATTATATTTTTGTGCCTGTGTAGTTCCCTTATTGTTATTATGGTGCCCCATAGAAGCCCACTATTGTTATTGTTGTGCCCTTACATTATTATTGTTATGTCAGCTCTCATTATATTATGACCCCTTCGACTCCAATATATAGAAAGGAGGTCTCGTCATTTATATCATCCAAGAATTGTTCGTTTGTGTAATGTAAAGGAGGTTTCCCCCTCGAAGAGACTAAATTCTAAGGCGTTTATCTTTATTTTCTATCTTTTTGTGAGTTGGTTTCATAACATTTGGTATCAGAGCTTTGGATTCTAGGGTTTCACTGCTCTAAATAGGTCCTCATGGAATTTTCGCTATAACTTATTTTTTATGAAGTTTAAGAAGATAAAATTAAAACCCATTTGAGACGAAATCTCACTGAACCCCGAATCTAAATTTCAAATCTTGTCTCTCTATATTTTCGGACATCTAATCTGAGGAAGTTAGGGTTTTTGTAAGATCTAGAATTCCATCTCAAACAGGTCATTGTGGAATTTTCGCTATAATTGTTTTTTCTACGAAATTTCAGACTCTAAAATTAAAACCTACTTGAGACGAAAACTTGGTGAAGCTCGAGCCTGAATTTCAGATCTTGTTTCGCTATATTTCGGAGATATAGTCCAATACATTTAGGGTTTCTACAGGCTCCCGAATTACATCCCAAATAGGTGACCTTGGGAAAATCGTCATTACTTTCACTTTGAGCATCATATTGAAATTTCGTAAGACAATATAGAAATAAGACGGACTGTAGTTTTCTATGTATCAGTTTCATGTCCTAAGGTTGAAACAGTGACACGAGGCACTTCGTACAAGTTCGATCTACTGAAAAAGTATATAATCAGGTCATCTTGGGAGATTGGGTATAACTCTTTCTTGGAGAAATCAATTTCGATCAGACTGGTGGCATTGGAAGAGGACACAGAGGGTACTAGAAGATGCAATTTCAGACCTTGGAGATTCAAAATTACAAAGATATAGAAGATACAAGATCGAGCTCCTAAAATCAAGAAAAAGCAATATGAGGAAGTTTGATGGTAAGGATCCAGTAAATTGGATACTACAGATGGAGCAATATTTTGATCTACATGGTGTAAAACTGTTACAAAAGGTACATATTTCATCTTTATATTTAGAACCGAATCAATTTTTATGGTATAAAGGGCTTTGTTCTCGTAAAGCACTTGTCACTTGGTAAATTTTCACGGAAGAAATTATAACACATTATGAGGATACAAAGAGTAACACCTTCTTTAGCTAATTGATATATCTCAAACAAAAGGGTTCAATGGTAGAGCACATTGAGGACTTCCAAAAATTGAATATAAGGGTAAATGATATTCCAGAGAAGCAAAGGATTGATGTCTTCATAGGGACTTTAAAGCATAACATTCAACATGAGGTTCGTCTTTGGGAACCTGATTCATTGGAGAAGGCATCCAGGTTGGCAAGAAAAATTAAAAGCGAAATTATGGAAACAAGGAATCCTACCACTCACAACTATAAATATGGAAGTGTTTTTGCTCCCATCCTTCCAAAACCTACAAGGTTTACGCAACAACAATTGGAAGAAAAAAAAGAAAAAAGGCTTTGTTAAAGTTGTGATAGCAAATACATTAAAGGTCATAAGTGTGCTAAGAATAAATTATTTTATATAGATTGTGAAGAGGAGGAAGAAAAGGATCAAGAAACATCAAAAGACGAGGATATACACCAGGAACCAACCCTGGAGAAAGAAGAAATGAATCTGACCATATCTTGTAAAGCATTGGCAAGAATTACCACTCCTCAAACTCTCAAGATAGAAAGCCATATCAAGAAGAAAAAGGTTCAAGAAGTGAAAGATCACATCAAGAAAGAAGAAATGAATCCGCCATATCTTGTAATACATTGGCTAGAATTACCATCAAGAAGAAAAATATCAAGAAGTGAAAGATCACATCTAGCATCAAGAAATGAATCTCACCGTTTCTTGTAATGCATTGGAAGAATTACCACTCCTAAAACTCTCAAGATAGAAGGACATATCAAGAAGAAAAAGATTCAAGTAGTGAAAGATCACATTGAGCATCAACAACAAGTTCTGCAACTTTTGAAGGATAACGCCACTTTGGTGGAGAATCGAATGAAACAACGAGCAAATCAACATCACAGTGAAATAAGTTTTGATGTAGGCGATTGGGTATTTTTATGGCTAAATCCATATAAACGAATGTCCCTCAAGCAAGCTATTTATGAGAAGGAAATGTTGGCAATATTACATGCACTTAAGGAATGACGACCTTACCTAAGGGGAAGACACTTCAAGGTAAAAATGGATCATGATAGTCTTAAATACTTGTTATAACAAAGATTATCTTCAGAAGAACAAAAAAAATGGGTCACAAATATGTTGAGTCATGACTTTGAAATCATCTACAAAATAGGGAAGCAAAATGTTGTTGCAAATGCACTCTCAAGAAAGGATGAGGATGTGGAAGCATTTTTTTGTGCTATTTCTATTATCCAACCAAATTGGATAAACAAAGAAAGGGATGAATGGAAGAATGACGAAGAAGTGTGGCCACTCATTCAAAAGTTGTAGAAGATCCCAGTTCCAATAATATTTCCAGAACTTGACGAGGAAGGAAAAATCATATTGGAACCTGAAGCAATCACAGAAACAAGAAATCGACAGCTACAAAATCAATCAATTTCAAAGTACCTCGTCAAGTGGAAGAACTTACCTGCTGAAGATCCCACATGTGAGGATGAGAATTTCATATGGAAGCATCCAGAACTACTCAAGCGTTGACGACAACACTTTTTGAAGGAGAGTGGCATGTTAGGCCCTATACTACTAGTGTAACCCCTTATTGTTATTAGTGCAACCCCCTTATTATATTTTTGTGCCCATGTAGTCCCCATATTGTTATTATGGTGCCCCATAGAAGCCCACTATTGTTTTTGTTGTGCCCTTACATTATTATTGTTATGTCGGCTCTGATTATATAATGACCCCTTAGACTCCTATATATAGAAAGGAGGTCTTGTCATTTGTATCATCGAAGAATTGTTCATTTGTGTAATGTAAAGGAGGTTGCCCCCTCGAAAAGGCTTATTTTGAAGGCATTTATCTATCTTTTCTATCGTTTTGTGAGATGGTTTCATAACAGGATCCTTTATGCACACAAGAGGATAGTCATCTCATAATGGAAGATCTACATGGCATGGTAAAGGAGGATATGCTAAATGAGCCGAATAACGAGGTAAACCAAGAGCATTTTGATTTTTATTGAAAATTGGTTTCAAGCAACTATAAGGCCATATCACTCCATCATCATTAAAACAATTGGTTCTTCATACTTAGGTATGCATTGAAGATTATATATTAAACTTGAGTATGAATGCATTTTTATATTTGTTACACACATGGTTACATTGGAAATACCCATATACTTGAGAAGAGGAATTTATTTTTCTCAAGTAGAGTAGGATAATATGCATATAATAGTTATTTTAGTTCTAAAATATACTGCAACATCTTTCTCATTTGTTTTGTATAAGTGGGGATATTAACAAATAAAAAGTAATTAATTGAAAATGGGAGATCGATGTTCGTATTGCATATTTATGTTGGGGTCCCTTTCCACTGCATATTGTTTTAATGAAGATTTCCACTGAGTCTTATTTCCAACTACATCATGGTTCAACTACTACTTTGCTTTCCCACTTATTATTTCTTTCTAATATCTAGATTTGTTTATAATTTTTCTTGACCATTGTGTTTGGAATATTATGTGAAGTTGGAAATGATTTCATTGCAACATCGTTTGGTATTGCATACCAACTGTCTGGTACCATATTTCATCTAACAAGTAACTAGAATTTCCGTACCAATTTTCTATTTTGCAAGACAAAGTGAGATTCAAGGATCTTATTCGTTTGAGATGCTTAAATACTGGAAGAATATTTTCAAAAATGGAAAAGACATCTTATTCAACATAATGGAACACTTAGGCAAGTATTTCATGATATCTTTATTTTTCCTTAGGTTGTTAAAAATTATGCATTCATGTTTTATCATTAAAGACATTATTTCACGAAGACGATTGAATAAACATTTTTTTCCATGGAAGTTGAATCAAATAATAATTCAAAACTATTCATAACTTATACACCTCGTCTTTTTTGAAATTTATTTTCTCTTATTCATATATATTATTAATTATCAATACAAAACAATTGCTCAAAATATAGTCACCAAAACACAGTAATGGCATGTTAATGAAGTTAAGAGGTCCATACAATGATACCAATTAAAAAAAATCAAATTGAATAATATAACCAAAACACCAAAGCATGATATCTTAGCATATTTATTAAGACTTGTAGAAGAATTGATGAAGTCTCTACTCATTGTGGAACACTACTTTAAAATCAAAAGCATATATGAAAACTATGATTAGTAGGACTTTATGTGTCTTTTGGTTATTCTTTGGTTAGCCTCATCCATCTCACATTAAAATGACTCATTCATGCTATGTCCTTTGAGTACCTATAAGTACCTTATGCGTCTAAGACATTATGCAAGTAATATATGTCACTCTGAAAGTTGTCATCCTATGTCTTTAAGGGGCTTTCTGAAGCTGCTCCCCCATTTACCAATTGCGAAAGAAATATCCATAATATAAATCTAAAAAGGTAGGAAACATGGGACTAGAGCCTTCAGTGTAAAATAGGTTTAAGAAGTTAACCCATCGAGGCTATGGACGCCTGCTGGAAACAAGTACTAACCTGTGGTACCACTAGCAAACCCATCAGTGCTATGGATGCTCGCGGACAATGGGGCATTCTTCCTAAAGAAGTGTCAACAAAACGAAGGATTTTTTCTACACGTATGATGGTTACTCTATAGCGTTACAATCAAAAGGAAGCATGTGTGGATGAAGTCAATGGTAAAAACCAACTCCATAAATTTACAACTAAAGATTAGATTTAAGGTAATCTTGAGTCCTCTATTATTGGTTTTTCATACTATATATAATATTTAATTTCCCTAGAAGTGGGACCTATGATCACAGAGAACTAATAAAACTCAACTACAAAGCTTATCTGTAATACTTTGATAACTATAAGGCTTTGGGTTTTGGTTAGTAATAACTAATTTTTCATTGGTTCATCATTTGCTGTGATCATAAATAAGCCTCCTACCTACAAAGAAGGAGAGCCCCTTAAATTTATAAAAGGTTTTTTTTTCTTGAGCATAAAACTATTAAATATTGATGAAATCATATGTAATAAATGATTTGGAATTTATTTTTATGCTTGGTGTTAGTTTATCATCATTTTAATAAATATGAGATGACTTATTTTTGTTCAGGATTCATCTCATTAGCTCCATTGTTTTGTTCTTCAGGCTCCTTTGTACTAGAGCCATCTTAGCAGCCCTCCTCACTTCTTCAGTACCTCACCTTGTTTACATGAGGACATGAAAAACCTCAGGCACGGGGGAGTGGTTGTTAGGACCTTTTCAACATCTTCATTTCATTCTCTTCAGCGTCCTTCAACAGATCAAATTGGAAATCATCAACTCCAGCTCTTCTAGATCATTCCATACTCTGATCCTTACTCTGCCTCATCTTCATCTCCATAGAACTTCCATTGCAACCTGCAGTACAAATCAAAGTCTGAAAGGTATACTTGAGGTAAAACATGTTTAAAATCTCTTTAGCTCATTAAAATTTAAGGAATATTGATGATTAACCACTTCCTATTTCTTCACCTTTCTTAAACCACCATTAAACCCCTATTTCCAAATCCATTAATGCATATTCTAGTAGAACCGTAAGAATGATTGCGGTACATGAATATCTATAGTGTCTTCTCCTTGTACATCATAAAGAATTCACAAAATATATTATATAGCCAACTCACAAAATAGAAGGAGATAGATAACCGACTTAAAACGTAGCCTCTTCGAGGGGGCAACCTCCTTTGCATTACACGAATGAACAATTCTTGAATGATACAAATGACAATACCTCCTTTCTATATATAGGATTCTAAGGGGTCACAATATAATCGGAGTCGACATAACAATAATAATGTAAGGGCACAACAATAACAATAGTGGGCTTCTATAGGGCACAATAATAACAATATGGGGACAACATGGGAATAATAATAACAATAAGGGGTACAATGACAATAATAATAAGGGAATACACTAGTGTTAAAGGGACCTAAAATGCCCCTCTCCTTCAAAAAAATGTTGTCCTCGACACTTGAGTAGTTCTAGATGCTGCTTTATAAAATTCTCATTCTCCCATGTAGAATCTTCAGCAAGTTCTTCCACTTGATGAGATACTCTGAAATTGATCGATTTCACAACTGCCATGTTCTTGTTTCTGTGACTGCTTCAGTTTCCAATATGATTTTTCCTTCTTCTTCAAGTTCTTGCAATATTGTTTGAATTGGGAGCTTGTCACCTATAACCTTATGTAAGCATGAAACATGGAAAACTGGGTGCACTCGGGAAGATGCAGGAAGTTCCAATTTGTATGCTATAGTACCAATATTTTGCAACACCTTGTACGAACCATAATACTTTGGTGATAATATATTATCCTTCTTAGCTTGCTTGAAGGACATTTGTTTGTATGGTTATAGCCATAGAAATACCCAGTCACCTACATCAAAACTTCTTTCGCTGCGATGTTGATCTACATGTTGTTTCATTTTATTATGCGCCAAAGTGAGGTTATCCTTTAAGAGTTGGAGAACTTTTTGTTGATGTTCGATGTGATCTTCCATTGATTGAACCTAAGAATTTTCTCTTAAATATGATGTGATGGACGGTGGATGATATCCATAAAGCACCATAAATGGGGTCATTTTTGCTACAGTATGGAAGGAAGTGTTATACCACCATTCAGGGAGAGGCAAACATTTGACCCATTTTGTCTGTTTATCAGATACAAAGCAACAGAGATACACTTCCAAACATTTGCTCACTATCTCAGTTTTCCCATCAGACTGAGGATGATAAGATGAGCTATGAGTTAACTAAGTACCTAGACAAGAAAATAATTTTGTCCAAAAATTTACAGTGAAAATAGGATCTTTGTCACTTACAATAACCTTTGGGTTTCCATGTAGCTTTTGAATTGTTTCCATAAATGCAGTAGAAACTGTATTGGCTTTAATTGGATGAGATAACGCACAAAAGTGTGCATACCTAGGTCTATCAACTACCACCATCCTGACACTCTTTCCTTCGGACTTGGGTAAACCTGTGATAAAATCCATTGAAACCTCCTCCCAACGTTGACTTGGAATGGATAAAGGTTGTAATAGACCCGGGTTCTTAATTGTCTCAACTTTATTTTGTTGGTAAACCAAACATTCCGCCACAAACTTTTGAATATCGGATTTAAGGCCATCCCAAAAAAGTTCCTTCTTAACCCTGTGGTGAGTTTTTAAAAATCCTGAATGCCCTCCTAAGGGAGATGTGTGCAATTCCCTAAGAATCTTTTGTTTGAGTTAGGAATTCTTACATAGGTATAAGCGATATTTGTACCATAACGAATAATTTTTCCAACTAAATGTATCAGATGTACATCTTGCTGCAACTTTTGAATGAGTGCCCACACTTCTTCATCTTTCTTCCATTCATCTCTTGCTTCATTTATCCAATTTGGTTGGATAATAGAAATGGCACAAAACAATGCTTCCACATCCTCATCCTTTCTTAAGAGTGCATCTGCAACAACATTTTTCTTCCCCTTTTTGTAGATGATTTCAAAGTCATAACCCAACATCTTTGTGACCCATTTTTGGTGCTCTTCTGAAGATAATATTTGTTCTAAAAAGTATTTAAGACTATCATGATATTTTTTTAACTTGAAGTGTCTTCCCATTAGGTAAGGTCGCCATTTCTTAAGTGCATGTAGTATTGCTAACATTTCCTTCTTATAAATATCTTTTTGTAACTATTTTCCTTTGATTGGATGACTTTCGAAAGCAATGGGTCTTTCTTCTTGCATTAAAACAACACCAATTCCATTCCCTGAGGCATCACACCCCACAATAAAGGTTTTTGTGAATTCTAGTGTAGCTAAGACCGGTGCTTAGCACATTGCCTATTTAAGATGTTCAAAGGCCTTCGTTTCTTTTGGAGTCCAAGAAAATGCATCTTTCTTCAGTAATGTTGCTAGAGGTGCCATTATTCTCCCATAATTCTTAACAAACTTGCGATAATACCCTGTCAACTTGAGAAATCCTCGCAGATGGTTTATGGATGTGGGGATTTTCCATTCCTTAATGGATTTAAGTTTGCTAGGGTCTACCTTAACACGTTCATGAAATACAATATGACCCAAATATTCCACCTCTTGTACTCCAAAGAAACATTTGGAGGTTTTTGCATATAATTGTTTCTCCCCCAATAGTTTGAGCACTCTGTCAACATGTTGAACATGATCCTTCCAAGACTTATTGTAGATTAGTATATCATCAAAAAATACTAACATAAATTTTCTAAGGGTGGGTTTGAAAATGGAATTCATCAAATCTTGAAATGTAGAAGGTGCATTGGTAAGGCCAAAAGGCATGACCAAAAATTCATAATAACCCTCATGAGTTCTAAATGTTGTTTTCATAATGTCTTCAGTATTCATTCTGATTTGATGATATCCTGAACGAAGGTTTAACTTGGTGAAGTAAATTTCTCCATGCAATTCATCCAATAATTCGTCAATGACAGGAATGGGGAATTTATCTTTAATATTGAGCTTGTTTATCTCCCTATAATCCAGACACATGCGCCATGATCTATCCTTCTTGTGCACCAATACTACTGGAGCAGAGAAAGAACTTTGACTAGGTTGAATTATACCAACCTCTAGAATTTCTACAACCATGTGTTTAAATTCACTCTTTTGGGCATAAGGATATCCGTAAGGCGGGATGTTTGGAGGAACACTTCTTGGAACCAAATGAATAGCATGATCATGATCACAAATAGGTGGGAGGCCTTTTGGAGTCTCAAATACCCTGGAATGATTATCCAAAAAATTTTGGAGATCTGGAAGAATAGATGATCCCAATGCATGAACCTCTAGTGAACATAATTTTGAAATTACGCCTCATTGTTCTTTCTTTAGAAGCTTTGTCATGTCGTTAGAGCTGATTATCTTTCCTATTTTCCCTGTGATACCCCTTAATTCAACTTCCTTTCCTTCCGAAACAAATTTCAAGAAAAGTTATTGAAAATTAAAAGTTATTTTACCCAAATATTGTAGTCATTGGACTCTTAGTACAACATCAACACCACCCATTGGAATGGAAAGCCTTGGACTATTCAACACATATTCTCCCATCGATAGCTTGATATTATGGCACTTTCCAGAGAAATTTATGGTTCCTCCATTTGCAACCTTCACTTGACACTCTGGTGTTGGATATAGGAATCAATTCAATTCCTTGGCTATCTTACAATGAATAAAATTATGGGTACTTCCCGAATCAATAAACACTATTACCTTTTTCTTCTTGATATGTCCTTCTATCTTGATAGTTTAAGAAGTGGTGATTCCGGCCAATGCATTACAAGATATGGTCGGATTAATTTATTCTTTATCTAGGGTTTGTTCCTCGTGTGTATCCTCTTCTTTTGATGTTTCTTGTTCTTTTTCTTCCTCCTCTTCACAATCTATGTAAAATAATTTCTTCTCAACAAACTTATGACATTTAGTGTATTTTCTATCACAAATGTACAAATCCCTTTTGCTCTTTTTTCTTCCAATTGTTGTGGTGTCAACCTTGTAGGTTGTGGAAGGTTAGGGGCAACAACACTTCCATCTTTATAGTTGTGAGTGGTAGGCTTCCTTCTTGCCATAATTTTTCTTTCATTTTTTCTTTCCAACCTGAATGCCTTCTCCAATGAATCAGGTTCCCAAAGGTGAACCTCATGTTGGATGTTATCCTTTAAAGTCCCTATGAACACATCAATCATATGTTCCTCTGGAATATATTTTACCCTTATATTCAACTTTTGGAAGTCCTCAATGTGCTCCACAATTGAACCCTTTTTTTTTATATTTATCAATTGGCTAAAAGATTGTTGTATTTTGTATCCTCATAATGTGTTATCATTTCTTCCATAAAAATTTCCCAAGTGACAATTTGTTTATGAGAGAAAAGGCATCGATACCATACAAACTAATTGGGTTCCAAATATAAAGTTTCAATGCTCTCAATAGGAGGATGAAGTCATTTTTGTTACCTAAGAAAATAACCGCAAAGTGAATAATGGTCTTACAAAGTTTCCAAGTCCACATTCATACAACCATTATCTTCATCATCACCTTATATCATCCATCATCCCTTCCTAGTCCATATTTTGTTTGCATAAGGGCATGAAAAGTCTTAGGCATGGGGAGATATGTTATTGTATTGCCTATCCAGACCTTTCATTTAAAATCCATATTCATACCTTTATAACATATTCTGTAACTATTATATTACCAATTTTCACTAAATGCATTCATTTTACTTTGTGGTTAATTATTAACTATTTCTTGTATTTTTAATGATTAAATGAGTTTTTAATATGGTTTTATCAGTGATGATTTAATAATGTGGTTATGTGGCCAAGGAGCATGTTCTACTATGAAAATTTCTATCTCTGTATCAGTTCAGTAGTTCGGTACTTAATTCTGCACTTGCACAAATGGAGGGAAAAAAGTCAAAATTATAAAATATGATTTTATTTCTCAAAACATGGTAGATTAGGTGCTATATGGGCTTAATATGCTGGTACATTCCTTGGAATATACCCATCTCACACGTGTGGGATCCTAGAACATGATTTAAACTACAACCAAAAATAGGTAACAATTTCGAAAATGCCCTGTTTTTCCTCAGTATATGTGCATATGGTGGCGAATCTCAAGAATTAAGAAAATTGGTTTTTGAAAAATATATCAATTTAATTGGATATCAAACCGTTTCCAAAAATTCAATACGATTGCAAAGTTACAGCAGGGTTTTTGAAGCATTTTTGTACAAAATTTCTGCAAAACCCAAATTGGCAAAAGTATCTAAACAGTGATCTTTGGGCACGATTTATGAGGCCATAGAAGTGAATCATGAAATTTAAAGAGAGGTTTTTGTTTATAATATGACACATTAGGCTCCATTTAAACAACTCCTCAAAATACATCATTGTTGAGAAGATATGGTTTGTTCTTTAACACCAATTTGTATAAAACTACAAAAAAAAACAGATTTTGTACAAAGTTGTAAATTCATTTTCTGAGTTTAGGGTATTGGATCTTATCAGTCCTCAATCAATTTTATTATAGATAAATCCTCAAAGGGCATAGAGGGGGAGAAGAGGATGCATAGAGTAATTTTATCATCATTTTGAGTTGATCTTTTGTAATACATTTAAACTTTTGTTTGTAAGTTGAAGTTGATATTCTTGTAATGAAGATTTAATTGTTGAAGCTTTGAGCATTATTCTGATCTAAGTTAGTTTCCAAGCACGTATCTAGGGTAGGAAGGGCCCCTCGACTCACGTAATGTCTTGTATTTTATTTGTAGAGTAGAATGTTAGTCAGATTCAGTTTCTTTCCATGCATTTTGTTTGATATTTAGATTCAAAAATTTGAGTTTATATTAGACTTACATTTAAAATATAGCAGTATAGTAATTTCAACATGATTATATTCAAATTGATTTTTCTTAGGATTAAGAGTCAAACAAATTTAAAATTGGTTTATCAACACGTTTTGGTATTTAAAATTTTAATCTACATAATTTCCATACTTAATTCACTACTTATTCAAAATTTCAATTGTCAGACTTTCTGTACTCAATTCGGTAGTAAGTTCTATATTGGAACAAGGTATTAAAAATATGTAATTTGCAGTTTATGATTCTTTAATTGATCAAAGCTTTTGTTTAGTCAATTTAGTGTCCTAAATTGCTCTACATAAATTATCAATCCGGGTATCGTAAACTAATGAAGTGTGCTGCACCATATGTGCTTAGTTAACCTTTTTCTTACTTCGTTGTTTTATAGTTTATGTTGTTTTTGGGGGTTTTGTTTCTTATGTTAGAATCAAGTTTCTAAAGAAAAGAGAAAATGAAACAAATCAAAACTTTGAACAGTTAGATTAATCTAAGCCAACAAGATATCTAAGAAAAGAAAGAAATAAAAACAAATCAAATCCCATTCATAACTTCACATATCACCAATTTCATTGTTAAGGAACTAAAAAGACTCAATGAGACATGAACTTATGTAATGAGTATCCTACTAAGAAAAAAGCAAGAACATGTAAGGAAAAACTAATCTATTGTGTTCTCTATGCTCCAATTCACCAATCGGAAAATATGAAGACTACTTTCTTGGAATATTTTGTCAAGCATAAATTACACAGTTAGATAAATCTACAATCAACCGGTTGAATACACTTGCATGAATTAAAATTGCATGAATGGAAAATCTAAACTATCAAACTTGAAAGCAATAAAATGAAAAGCAAAGCCAATTATCTCACCTATAATCATAATATTTTGCCAATTAACTTCTAAAACGGTGTTAAGCTAAAGGCTCCAGAAATATCATCATATAGCATGAAAGAAATGGCATCTAAACTATCTAATTGCACACTAATGAAAAGAAAAGCCAATCATCTCACCTATAATCACAATATTTAGCTAATTAACTTCTAAAACGGTGTTAAGCTAAAGGCTCCAGAAATATCATCATATAGCATGAGAGACTAATCTAATAAGCAAATACAAGAAACATGTAAAGAAAACTAATCTACAATCAACCGGTTGAACACACTTGCATGAATTAAAATTGCATGAATGGAAAATCTAAACTATCAAACTTGAAAGCAATAAAATGACATACTTGAAATGAAATCAAAGCAAAACTACAAAATAAAATCTACTCTACCTTACATTCTAATATGCTCCATGACATCTACTTCACATCTCCTTCCATGTTGAGAACATCAAAGCTTTATTCAAATTCTTCAAAATTACAAAGTACAACAAAGTTATACAAAGCTTTCCAAATCCATCAAGGAAGAACTACAAACTCCAAGCTAAAGAGCTACCAAAAAGCTACAAGCTTAAGAACTAAAAAGCTAAGCTCCAAACTCTAAGCTAACAAATTAAGGAGAGAGTTCTCTTATTTACACAAAAAGATGAGAAGCAATCTCATTAATGAGAGTCCATGAATCTCTCCCTCTACCTCTAGAGTCCTAATCAAAATAGGAACTGATAAGACATATGTCTTCTTAGAGTTTCAATACAATTAGGAGATGTGACACATATCCTCATGATCCCATGATTCTCTCCACTCAAATTCGAATTTGGCCTTAGGGTACCACATAAAGGTCTTCTAGAAGCCTCCTTTTGACTTACACATGTCAACAATCTCAACCCACTTGTTAGGTATAAGCATATGCACATTATTTTCTAATTTTTAACCACAAACTCACTTAAAAAGGCTAAGAATTAATAAAGTTTGGAAAAACATAAATTTGGCCCAGTGGTAATGAAAGTGAGATGAATGTAGTGACATGGTAGTGAAATGGAGGTAATATAATGGACATAATAGTGAAAGTGTAATGGAAATGAATGACAATTTCAAGACCCAACAGCTTTGCAACTACTTGGTAAAATATTCCTACAATGAATAAGAACCTACAATATATCTCTAAGACTACTTAGCATTTATTTTTTATATTTTGTTAATGCATTTCTTGTAGTTTATTGCCTTGTGTTCTTTATTTGTCTCACTCGCTTTTTCTTTTAGTTGTCAACATTTATTTTTTTGTAATTCACTTTTTTGCAACATGTTTAATGGGTTTTCATCACTAGAGGATTACAACCACTGAAGTCTCAAGACCTAATAAGCTACATAAATAAACCCACATGAAAATTGTATGTCGGTAATTATGAAAATTTGTGATTTGAAACCCGATAAGCATCAAAGTTCCATAGTCCATTGACAAGTTACAATTCTTAGTGGTTAATGCTTTCTAGTATTAATTGTTAGCATATATTAGAATATGCTCTAATCATGCATTTCTTGTGTTTGCATCTCTAAGTCTTACAATATGGAGTCGATAATCAAATGTTGGAATTAGAGTACATATACTTCCACCAACACGACCAAAACAAAAAAGTGGGCCCTGATAGCTTGGGAAACACTGAGTTTCCCAAAATCGCATGGAGGTTTGGGAATCAGGGATCCCCTATTGATCAACTAAGCATGTGCAATGAAGTTATGGTAGGGTGGTAACCAGGTTTGGAATAAGGTTTGGGAAAGAAAATTCCTGTCACTTAAATCACCAGTTGAAAGGTTATATGTGGACGACATCATCAAAGGATCAAAATTATGGAACCAGGCTTATGAGGTAAAGGATCAGGTTAAACAATATGTGTTCAAGGAGATAAGAGATGGTAAAATTGTCTTCTTTTGGGAGGAATCATGGCAACAAAACCGTCCCCTAGTGGAACGTATGAATTTTCATGAAATAAAAGAATGGACACAATCTAAAGGTTTGTTGAAAGTAACTGATTATTGGAGTCCATTAAATTTAGTTGTAGTGTGGCGACAATAGAAAACACAAACAAATTGCTATAATTCAAATAGCTCTTGGCCTTGGGAGGAGTTTCAACAATGTCTCCAAGGTCAAAGAATTTGAACTTCAATCAAAAATGATATTTTGCAATGGGGTAAAAGGAAATCAGGGACCTTTTAATTAGTTGAGGCTTATTCGAGTCTTCAAGGATTACATCCTCAATTGGGAAACCTAATATGGGGTATAGTTTGGCACAAAGGAGTATGGCCCAAAGTTTCCACTTTTCTCTAGTTGATAGCATGGGGATGAGCGTTAACTTGGGATTGATTGTGTAGAAAAGGCATAACAAGCCCTTCAAGATGTCTATTATGTCTAAAGGAAGAAGAGAATGTGGAACATTTATTTATCACTTGTGTTTATTCACAATACATTTGGCATGTTATTCATGCTCTATTTAATTGAGTTGTTCCAAATTCAATGGAAATCAAGACTTGGATGATCAATTGGCATCGAGAGAAGTTCAAGCACCTGTGGGTATTAACAACATGGAGGTTAATTGTCAGGATATCCTTGTGGTGTTTATCAAAGGAGAGAAATTTGAGGGTGTCTGAGGGAAAAGATAGATCTGCTTATATGGTAAAGGAACAAATCTAGTCAAATGTGTGAGGATGTTTGCTATCAAATCCATCAGAAACGATAGAAGAATGATGAGAAGAAGAAGAGTGTCTCATTTTGCAAAAGTTACATCTACAGATAGAATTTATAAATGTACGTCTTAATACATCCAGTGGAAGGCAAAATGTTGAGTGATTTTTTCCACCACCTCCTCAGTCCTTCTTTGTGTTGAGTTTTAATGGGGATTTACAAGGTAACCCAGGAAGGGCAGGCTGCAGAGGGATATTATAAGATGATAAAATAAATGTGATTCATGTTTATGCTTTCTCATGTGGAGAAACCACAAATAGTTTGATAGAATTCTAATAGCATCAATGAAAGGGATTCACTTGTTACGAGTCCATGGGGATTCCCAAATTGCGATTCATATGGTGCAAAAATTCATGGGTCATCATCCTAAGAGGTTTATTTCTAGTTGGCACCTTTAAGCGGTGGCACACAATATCATGGATCTTCTCCTAAATTTTGAATATGTAATAGCCATGCACACTAAGAGGGAAGGTAATCAGGTAATTGATTGTCTAGCTAAGTAGGGTAGTTGTGTGAGTGAAATAGCTTTGGAGGAAAGTTGGTTGAAATGGATGCAACATGAAGCGGTTATGACCTTACAATAATGGGGAGAATAGGATAGGAAGCGAATTGATATGAGGTTCCCCGGATGGGGGTTATTTCTAGTGGACGACAATCAGAGAGCTCGGGAAGGTTGTTTTTTGGCTTCTTAGTGAACAAAAAACCATGAGTGACATGCATAGTATTTGGGTGATCGAGCTGGAGGTGGTCTTTAGGGAGAGTGTCAAGCCCTATACTTGGCTTACCTTCCCTGACACGTGGACAAGAAGATATACTGGTTGGATTAAGACAATAAATTTGCAAGGGTGGGTATTAGTGCAAATGGGATTGTTAACACCTTTGTACATTCTGTCAGATGATTTCAATGAAAGCATGGAGTAACAAGAAGGTGGGTGATTGGAGGAAGGGAGGATTTCTTTTGACAAGAGATCGGGGAAAAATTATGATAGCCATATCATGAGTTTTCTTAGGCAAGCGCAACACAGAATGAGTTCTAACACTTGGCGTTTGGTGGATGTTTGGTTTTGGGTTTCTTCTGAGACGAAGAAGTGCAAGGTTTCCTTAGTGGCATTATATACTAGTCTGCATGATGTATAAGGGTGGTGCAAAGATGAATATGTTTCAAGGTGGCGTCTTCCAGCTACAACTCTCGTGAGGTATATTCAGGATCCTAGTTTTGTTCAATGTAACTTTGTTTTTCTCTACACCAACAGGTTCTCTCAAAGAATAAGTACATTGGTGTATTTTAGTCCAAATTTCTAAGGTTCCGGTCCTTGTGTGTTGCACTTTGAGTTTTTCACTTACATTTACCAGGGTTCAACTACTCTCAAATATTTGTTGTTTCATTTGCTTCTAGGGTGTTTCGGGTGCCAGCCATGGATAATTCCTATTATATTGGGTATCACTATACTAAATCCTTAGCGATCTAGTTTGTCCCAAGCATTATTGTTGTATTGTGTTTTTTTGTTGGGTTGCCTTGGGTTGTTGTTCTCCCATGAAAATTGTTTTCGGTAGGGTTTCTGGGTTCAACGAGGGAAACAAATTTTTTTTGTGTGTTTCCTGCACAATTCATCGACAGGGCCATCGTTTGAATTGTCATCGTGCTCCCCTCAGCTGATTTACAATCTCTGGAACCTTCATGTATATCGTTCAACTGTCCAGTCTTGGTGGCAGGTATTTGGTATAGTTGTTCTTTCTCCATCTAGTTTTAAGGAAGTTTGCATTCAAACCTTTAAGGGGTTTCATCGGTCATATCAAGGGGGAAATTTGTCACTCATTGTGAAACTTAAGTGGCAGTATACTCAATTAGGTTTCAATGTATACTACTATTGTTTCTTGGACGACGTTTGTCTTGTAGCTATATAATCTTCCTCGCAACATTTAGTTGTTTTGTCTAAGATATTTTGGAAAATCGTGGTTTGGTTGTCTCTAGTTGTCAATCCTAGGGCCTCCAAGGGCCAATCCCAAAGGTTCTTGGTAAAGTTTGTTTGCAATTTATTGTTTTATATGGTGTCATGATAATGTTTAATCAGTCGCAGGGGAGGCTCATTAGGGGCTTCCTCCTCCATGCAATGTTGTCTTTTTATTTGGCAGTTTGTGGCTAATTTCTTCAACGTTATGCCTTTTGAGGTTCGAAAGGAGATTCAAACCTTAGAGGTAAGAGAATTTGGAGATAGAATGTATCATTTTGATTCAAAATTTTGTATTGGAAAGAAATATTGGGTACCAAACCCAGGAAAATGGAGTAAACATAGGCTTTACTTTCTACACTCCTTATTTCAACACAGACAGATAAATACCCTATTGCACATGGTGTTAGGAGATAAACAAGTGGATAATTCTAAGCTCTTTGTTGGTGAGGAAGAAATGCGAAGGATTATGGGATATATCTGGTATGACATGGATGACATTACGATGTGCCTGAACAAAACAGAGTGCTACATAGCTTTAGATTCGGACACTGATTCCAGTGCACCTCAGAATGGAGAAGGGGTTATCAATGCAACCCCAATAAACATGCTTAGTGAAAATTATTCTCCATAACAACTAGTGATCATTCTAGATGAATGATTTCCTACATGGCTTTCTACTCTCCTAAGTTGATCTTATCCAGAGTTGATCTTATGTTTTAGTGTTACTTCCATGTGGGAATTTTCTATTATCTTAGTTTTCTATTTATAATCATGGTGTCTCACTACATAGTGGCTATAACTAACTATCAATATCTTGTTCTTGAATGTCTAGGCAATTCTCAAGTTTATAAGTGTTGGCCATGGAATCCCCCCAAGGCATGTTTTGGGGCTTAAATCCAAAGTTTTGACAGAGTCTTTTGTAAAAGCTCCATGAATTGTGGGCACGGAGTGCGAAATCATAATAGAGTCATAGGGTTGTCCGCCCTAGTTTCTATAATGTAATGTCAACTGGATAGACCTACCCATGGTCTGTGGACCATGGAATTGTATAAATAGAGAAAGGCTCTAAGCGTATAAGATAACTAATAGAGGATAGGATAAGGGAAGGAGAAGTCAAAGTAATTGAGTCAAAGTGTGAAGTGTGTCTTTGGGTCGTAGAGTAGGAGAAGGCTCTGTAACTGAGTGCACAGAGGCCCAGTAGTCCGCAGCTGAGTGCGCAGGGTAGGTCGAGTCTGTAACCATGGGAAGAATCAATAAAGAGAAGTTCTACTACATTTCTATGTATCTTTTCCTGGTTTAATGCATGATTGGATAGAATTTGCAAGTATATTGTTTCTTTACTGCGCGAACCGTATGAATGTTTTGTATAACTACTTATAACTTAAGACATTCAAGTAGGTGAAGGTAATTAAATAGTACTGGAAGATAAGTAATATCTCGGGAAATAACGCAGAGCGCTATTGTAGCAACGCGGAAGCTCCACAGCGCCTGGTTAGCGTTGCGCGAAGGCAGTATATTAGGGTGTGAGGAATAGGGAAGTGCGTGATGCAACCTGCACGCAGGAACAAACAGTGGACCATTTGAACCTCTTAGACATCTCAAGGGTGCAGAAACATGGTTCTAGCACCCTCCCATACTACTTCAGGTGAGACCTCAGTCCGCGCTCCGCGGACTATTGCCTAAAGGGCCAGTAGTACAGGTATTTGTTTGGCTAATTAACTCTGAACCTGGGTCAGGCCCCAACAAGCCAACAAATGGTCCCGTTGCTGGGACCAGGATCTGCATAGAGATGTCAAATGTCGTATCATTAGAATCCGACAAAGAAAGGAATTAAAGATTGGTTGGACAGAAAGATTCATAAGTTCGCAGTGCTAGAAAACAGGAATCCCCGACTATCAAAGGAAGAGTGGTTAGACTGCTACTTATATACAAAGATCCACGAAATTTTATTTGCATCATTCCCCACTTAGTTGTACGGGTGGATCGTGAAGCTAGCAGATAGCCAAGTTAGATGTAAACTCGACAAACCTATTGTGTGGACTCCAGAATTGATGTGCAGACTAGAAACCTCGGAAGATAATATCGTGCGCGTTGTTAATCACTGGCTCAATAAAATCGTAGGATGATTCATCACTGAATTCATGGTCGATACTTCAGTCAGCTATACCAAGGAAAAACGACGCTTCCTCAAAGGACCGCGAGATAAGTACGTTAAATCTTTGAAAACTTGGATTAAAATGCTACTGTGAGAAAAGCGGGTTATGCGAATAAATTGATATATGGGGCTACGCGGAGTGGGATAATCTATAGAAAAGAAGGTAGCACAGAACTAGAAAATAACCCCTTGATTTCACCTCTGTGAGGGGGAGAAGAAGAGCTCGTGAAAGTCTCACCAAGAAGTGCGATCAATCTGATAAGGCAGAGAATTTCACGCATACCACCCCCACCCACACCACCACAAGTTTTTCCGTCTTCACCCTCGTCTTTGCCCATACCACCTCCGCCACCACCGCGAAGCAATATGGCAAGCGTGATAAAGCTACTAGTGTTCAAGGGAGTAGGGAATGAAGATCTAGACTAGTTTTGGTTCGTGACCAAAGATGTATGGGAAGCACAGGTAGTCACGGACGACAATATAAAGAAGGCAATGTTGGTCAGCGCTTTGTAGGATCGTGGGTTGACCTAGTACATTAAGCATTCCAACTACAATAGGAATGCAGGTATCGCAGATATCCAAGCTGCGCTAAAAAAAGAATTTAGCAGGACAAAGTCAGAGGCATGGTTGATCATTGGATTGAAGGAAATCACAATGCTGCCAGGCGAGACCCCTTGGGAGTTGGATCAGAGACTGAAGTGCACAATTCGTGAAGCTAACATGACGTTGACAAACGGAGAACACCGCGAATGGTTTATAGCATCCTTAATGCCACATCTACAGAACGCGCTGTCACAACAAAGGCTAACCACTCAGGCTGAGGCTTTGGAGTTCACGATGAGATTGCACGAGACTTTGATATAAGACCCTAACCTGAGAGTTCAACAGATTCACGCGCAGTTGAAAAACTTGTGCCTAGAGATGCAGAGTTTGAAACAAGACAAGACAACCTGCGTAGAGATGCGTGATGAGGTATGGCGCGTAAAATGCAAGGGCCAGGGGCACGACAAGGACCACAGCCTAGTGTTCGCGAATTACCTTGCAGGAGGAGGGCCAATGCCATTAAGACCAGAGGCACAAGCAGGACCAAGTGCGGTGCTTGCATTATAGTGCGTGATTTGTGAGATAGGAGGAAATCATGCTATAGATAACTGCCATCTATTATAGAAGTATACGTAGAATTCACAGCAGTTGTTTTGTAATTTCTATAGGTCAGTGGGACATGATGAGCGCACCTGTAGAAGTTATGAGTTGATGATGGATAGAACTCCTACCTACAGAGTTCAGGCCAAAACACGGCCCCTCGATCAAAACGCATGAGTGGCGCACACCATATATCAAGGGCACAGACGAGGCCGAGGTGGAGGGGGACCGAGAAGAGGTCACAGACAGCTGATATGTTACAATTGTGGAGGGACATGCAATTATGCCTGTGATTGTACAAATCCAATGCGACCATCATGCTTGTATTGTACATTGTTTGACCATGAGATGGAGGATTGTCCCACACTGATAGCGAGGTTGCATGATAAAGGAGCACTCCAACCTCCCCCAACTCAGAACCTGCAAATGATGAGGTCTGAGCCACGTGAGGAATACCCTAATGTAAATATCATGCACCAGAGTGGTATTATGACAGGGGATGACAAAGGCAAGCAACCTCAAGAAAGCACCTAGGTTCGCAAGGCTCCAAGGAAGGAACCAAAATTTGATTTGGAGCACACTAAGGAGACCTTCACAGAAGCTAAGAGGAGCTTCACTTATGCCTCCACTTCAGGAAGTAAAGACAGACTGGAGCCGGAAATGGACCCATCGATGCTCACTACGTTCTTAGAGACATGCATGAAGCTACTGCGTGACAGAAAGGCTGTAAAGGGACTGCAAGAACTAATAACTAGATGCACTGGGACCGTGTCAGGAGAGCTGCGTGTATTCCGGAAGCTTGGGAAGCACACAACGCGAATAAGAAGGGAGATGAGATTAATTGGGCAGATTGGGGAATATGAGATGGACCAAGTGATTATGGATCTAGGGTCGGACACGAACGTCCTGCCAAAGCAGACATGGGAGCACTTGGCAGGCCTGCATTGCAATGGTCTCCTATACAAATGCGAATGGTGAACCAAAAAAAGATCCTACCTATGGGGAGATTGCAGGGAATCACAGTAGATATCGATAGAGAAAGCACACTAGCAAATTTC
The DNA here is from genome assembly GCA_031772625.1 of Pinus tabuliformis. Lineage (NCBI taxonomy): Eukaryota > Viridiplantae > Streptophyta > Pinopsida > Pinales > Pinaceae > Pinus > Pinus tabuliformis. The sequence continues at coordinate 1,114,399,309 of CM062809.1, forward strand.
GAAGTAATAGAGATTGTTGATGATAGAAATCCCTACCCTACGCTATTGGGAATAGATTGGGCCACTGACATGAATGGAGTGATAAATCTGAAGAAGTGCTGATGATTTTTGAGAAAAAGTCTCTGCGCGTAGTGGTACCTTTAGACCTTGCAGAAGGATCGGGCTACACGGAGCCAATGCGCGACTACGACAGTGACGACGATATGGACTTCATCTACAAGATAACCGTGCGGGAGCAAGACTAGGTAAATCTAACATCGGATAGCCGAATCTCATGGGAGCGCGAAAGCTCCTGCACCTCAGATTCTGACAAAGAGATAGAACGATGGCAGAATCAGTTACAAGAGGTAACCACACTCAACTGTAACATGATGAGGAGATCGTTGCGGTGCGTAGCGACAGAGGTAAGAGATCTACCTACGTATGACGGGTTAAGCGAGGTGGATGACTTCCTAAACAAATTTGAAATTGAAGTACCAGAACAACAGTGTTTCGACGCTTTGAAATGAGTACTGCGAGCTACGCCTACAAGATGGTGGGGTACGCACCAAAGAAGTTTTGAGGACAGGCACAAATGTAGAAGGATGATGCACATATGGTTTTGGAAGCCTCCGATGTGATTAACAGACAATATTGTTGGACGAACTAGCTCGCACACCCACCTAGCCTGGTGGATACAGGTAAATGGTGCGAAACCTACACGAATGCACACCGTCCTCGTGGTAGGAGACACAATCAGTAAGCAGGTGTGGGTAAGGCAATGGCGTAAACGACCCCTCCGGATGGGACCACGAAGTATGGAAAGACCAAGTGCATAGAAGAGTATCCACGCAGAAGCTTTTAACAAAGTGCGCGAAGCGTTAAACAAGGTCCACAATGTGAAGTGGACTGACTGGGACCTACGCATACCAAGGGTTCTCTAGGCTTATAGGACTGGGTGCAAAAACTTGACCGCGTAGGCGTCACCAAGGCTGGAGTATGAAGCAAGTAAGCTCTATAGTACTTGAAGAGTTTAGACCGCGCATGATAGCACTGGTAGATATGACGGTTCTCGGAACCTTGAAAGTAGAAATCCAATAGGGAAATTTTAGACTCTAATAACTTGAAGAAGAAAGGGTACGATTAAGGAAGAAAAGTGCTTTGGTGGACACGGAAATCAAGAAGCTGGAGGCCGAGATAAAGGAATATTTTATCGGCAAAAAGACCAAGGTGATAAGGCAAGATGCGTACGATTGCGATGACAGGTTTAAGGCCTATCACCGCGAATTGATCAGTCTGATGCCTTAGCTTGGACCGCACATTGCTAAGCGTATTGACCGGGGTAGCACATTGTAGATGGTAAAGTGCACGATGCTGATCGTAGCAATAAAAGGTGGGTATTTTCCAAAAAACACGCTGGATGACAGGATGAAACTTTACACGGGTGGTGCGACCACCTGACTAGCCGAAGGAAGTATAGTCTTAGCGCTCCGGGCAGTTGAAAGGAAGCACGAGACTATAAACTATTTTGCCTGGGGGCTGCACGATGTTGGAGCTACACACAGAAGCAAAGAGTCACAAGGTCCGCACTCGCGCATGCACACGGGAGACTGTGCTGCCGCGCGGGTTAGCTAAAAAGTGATTGTTGAGGCCACTATTCATGATGGTATGCTCGACTTAAGACCAAATCAAGCGGGCGACAAGAATTTAAGACGCGATTTATGGACAAGATTTGGGAAAATCTGCCGCAAAGGGAACATTAATGAACCAGATTTGGGGGGAACGGTCGAATTCAAATTCAAAAAGCGTTATAAATTAAAAAGGGTTGCCCAACAAACAACACTTGGTCATTTGCGAATTGAGCAATTGAGCAGAGCCCTGATTGTTGTGTGCCAAGCGTTGATTGAGCCCTTGAGTTCATGAGTGCTAGATTTCAGGACGGACACGATGGCAACAACTAAGGATGTTATGGAGATAACAGAAATGACCACCAAAGAGGCTGCGCAGGCCCTGACTATGGGGGATGCTCTGGAAGGTGCCGGGATTATGGCAGAAATCCTGAAATTACCACACATGCCAAGACCCAAGAAGGACAAACAAGTGATGGTTCTTGTACGTGTGTCCCCGCGAAACCCATTGCACACGAAGCCGTCAATGGAGGAGAAGGGGAAATTCATCACCATAGAGACCGATGAAGAAGAAGAAGACCTGGAGGATCTTATCATCGCAGAGGATGAAGATGAAGGCATGGAGGAGGAAACTCAGCCTGCGAACCCCCGACAAAGTTGCCCGCCTATGGCCCCCAGCGAAAAGGGAAGGCTAAAGTGCCCAAGGACCTTGACGAGACCAAGAGCTCGCTCCAGACCCCGCTTCTCCCTGACAACATTATTTTTTAGGGCACACATTTAGGACGGGTGCTGAGCTTAAATTTAAAGATTGGGACCTCACTGACCACGAGAATTTCCCTCACCTTGAGACCCCACACCTCATGAAGCCCAAGCATAACACCGCGGCGGGGGTTATAGAATTAGAGCCACGAAAGTGGTTGTGCAAAGTGGAAAAGGCTGGGCTACTGAACCTGCTCTGGGTGCCGCATTTCCACCGCACCCCAATAACCATTTTCGTCATGGGGCAGCTACTCTACCTAGTGCATGATGGGTGTTTGTGGCTAGAGGAGCCCATCCCCATCATGGAAGACTTGATTCACCGCATTTGTCGGCTTCCATACAAAGGAGAGGACCCTGCAAACATCTCTGAAGGGAAAAGCAGTGACTTGGCCATTGCGGAGGCCATGAAGAAAAAGTACAAGTTGGCAAAGAAGAAAAGGGGCTATGCCATATCAAACATCAATGACAAGGCAGTGAAAGTGGCAATCCAAATACTGGTCGGTAAGGTTATGCGCAAGTTCCGCGTAGGCGAGGTACCCACGTCGATCGTAGCACTGCTTAGTAGTGCACGGAGGGGGTCCAGTTTAATTGGTCCGAGTTCCTCTGCAAGGAGTTTTTGGAAAATTGTTGCGAAGCTCAGGAACAATCAAAAATGTTCCACTATGCATGGCTTCTGCTATCCATAGTTCTTGTGACAACGGAATTACCGGAGGATAGTCAATTCCCCACAATTTACAGGGATCTACTAGAGGCCGCGAAGTACGCTTCACTCTAGGCCACAAAGGATGCCAAGAGGATCCCCGATAGTAAAATATTTTGGGTGTTCATGGAGATGAACCTCAGAATGGGGATCAACCGCAAGCCACGGTTGTCGCCCACTGTCTGCAACAGCCTGTAGAGTTTTACAAAATTCAAAGCAGACATCCATAACATTTACATCAGAATGCGCAAGGACCCGACCAAACAATGGATAAAGCTACCCTTTGTAGCCATGGACGACGTCATCTTTAACGTACTGCAGGATGGCTGCCGGAGTGGCGCGCTCTAGACATTGCGGAGATAGAGAAGTTGGCGGCACAGAGGAAGAAAGATGAGGCCAAGCTGCGCATTGCACAGCTGGCAGAAAAGAGAAGGAGGTAGTGGCAGCAAAATTGTAGGCGGCGCGGGACGCTGCACAAACAACAACTAAGTAGGAAAAGGCCGTAGCAGTGAAGGAGGCAGCCGCGAAGGTGCGCGAGGGCAAAATGTCGCCTTCGCATGGGCAGGAAGCTGAGGAAGAAGAGGGAGGCGCGGACCCACAAACTGCGTCAACACGGTTTAAGCGCCAACAACCAGCCGAGCGGACAGGGTCGCGTAAGAAGGTCAAGGCATCGAAGTTGTCTATTGACCTGATCACCCTAATCGAGGGTGATCTGCACGACATCGACGAGACAGTGCACGATGTCACCTCCAAGACCCTCCAAAATTTCATGCAGGAGAACCAGATTGTGTTCAGGGCCCTCAGAGCACAGCTACAAGAGTTGCAGGTGTGCACTCCTCAGGCTGGTACCCTTTCAACCAGCCTCGCAGTCAGAACAATGATAGCAAAATAGATGATGCGCGCTCGGGTGATGAATACCATAGTGCTTCCAAAAGGGGCACTATTGACAACAAATGAGGCCGACATGCCTACAGTTAGCGCGCTGAAGGGTATCAGCATCAACATGGCTGCACTCCCGCAGGAGACCTTATACGTTTTTTAGGATGGGATAATTGCAGAGCTGTGAGATAGGGAGAGTCGGGCACTGCAAGTCCTCAGCGAGCAAAAAATCAATATGGAACAATTGAGCTTGTAGTGCGACAAAGTGGTGTCGTAGAATCAACAGCTGGTACAGGTAATAGATGAAGCTTGCCAAAGCGTCCCGGAGTTGGCCATCCCAGCAGACATACCAGCAGAGGCGCGCATCCACAGGTTAGCAGCAGGGGTGCATGAGGCAAGGGAGGAAATGACAAAGGTTCAGCTGGAGCTGAACCTTCAGATCGCCAAGCTGTGGTTAAAGGCGCAACTGTCCACCCCTCCGGAAGTCAAAGAACAGCACGCTAGCGCTATCACAGCGAGGCTAGATGAAATTGGCAGTGCAGTGCAAGACTGCACTGGCATGTTGGAAGAATCATTTGAGGTCCTCACAAATTTGTAGGAGGATCCCAACATCCAGCGCTTAGAGACAGATACGCGAGAACTCCAACAGCAGTATGACATCGTCAAAGGAAATGCGCAGATGGTGGCCCTCACTCAGAGGCTCGCCTATATGCAACAGGCCAAAGCACTGAAAGAATAGGTGGATGCGACATGACACAAGGAAGCAGTCCTAAGGCGCTCATTCAGCCTTGTATCGACGAGGCCTTCACCATCACAACAGAAATTGAAGGCAAGCTTGCACACATGCAGGGGATACATGCATTGATGCAGAGAAGCACTTCCGACATAGAGGTCTTGGAACAACATATGCAGCATATCCAGCAAGCAGCAGCTCAGTGCGCTGCTAACGTTGCCGCAGTTCGAGAACAATTGGAGGAACTCCACGCAAAGATCTCTACGCCGACAAAATGACTCGAGGGCGAGTCACGATGTTTGTGTTGCGGGCCTGTTGGGCATGGAATCCCCCCAAGGCATGTTTTGAGGCTTAAAGCCCAAGTTTTGACCAAGTCTTTTGTAAAAGCTCCGTGAATTTCGGGCGTGGAGCGCAAAATCATAATAGAGTCACAGAGTTGTCTGCCCTATTTTTGTAATGTAATGTCAGCTGGATAGAACTACCCATGGTCCACGGACCATGGGATTGTATAAATAGAGCAAGGCTCTAAGTGTATAAGATAACTAATAGAGGATAGGATAAGGGAAGGAGAAGTCGAAGTGATTGAGTCGAAGTGTGAAGTGTGTCTTTGGGTTTTAGAGTAGGAGAAGGCTCTGCAGCTAAATGCGCAGAGGCCTAGTAGTCTGCAGCTGAGTGCGCGGACCCTTGCAGCCGAGTGCACAGGGCAGGTCGAGTCTGTAACCATGGGAAGAATCAATAAAGAGAAGTTTTACTACATTTTTGTGTATCTTTTCCTGGTTTAATGCATGATTGGATAGAATTTTCAAGTATATTGTTTCTTTACTATGCGAACCTGTTGAATGTTTTGTATAACTACTTATAACTTAAGACATTCAAGTAGGCGAAGGTAATTAACTAGTACTGGAAGATAAGTAAGATCTCGGGAAATAACGCAAAGCGCTACTGTAGCAGCGTGGAAGCTCCACAACCCCTGGTAAGGGCTGCACGAAGGCAGTATATCAGGGCGTGAGGAACTAGGAAGTGAGCAACGCAACCTGTGTGCAGGAACAAACAGTGGACCAGTCGACTCTTAGACATCTCAAGGGTGTGGAAACCTGGTTCTAGCACCCTCCCATACTACTTCAGGTGAGACCTCAGTCTGCGCTCCGCGGACTGTTGCCGAAAGGGCCAGTAGTACAGGGATTTGTTTGGCTAATTAACTTCGAACCTGGGTCAGGCCCCAACAAGCCAACAATAGGTTAAATATATTGTACCTAATTTTTGGGGGAAATGTCAGTAGCCTTGGGCTTGTGATGTCAACATTTTTTTGATATGGTCGACAAGGTCACCATAATGCTTCAAAGAACACCAGTTATAACTTTTTTTTATTTGGAATATCAATAGAGACAAGTGGACACGTTGATTTTGGAAGGAATAAAGGGACATTAAAAATAGTAGTATAAATTAAAACATAAACCAAGGAAAATTGTATGGTTTGGCCGATTGAATATTAAGTGGTTTCAAATCAATGCAAGTTGATATATCGTTTAATATCTATTACACAATGTGCACATGGTATTCTCGAGTATGGTGGAGCAAATTTTGGAAGAATGATATAAATACATTACATATTTTTTTAAATAATTCAATCCAAGAATATTATAGTAGGGATATAAAGATAATTCCTAGTATGTAGAGAATCCCACACATAGATAAAGTGTGTTTGCAATAGGCTTGTAACAACGATAATTTGTAAGAAAGAAAATGCTTTATATTGAATATTTAGAAAAATAAATTACAAAGAAAAAAAATTTATAGTTTTGGACATTGCTATTGAATTTTGTTTCATTTTATACTTACTCTAGTGTTATGTTATATTCATCTGTATTTGAAGTAACTAAATTTTATGAAGGGATTTTAAGATTAATGGTTTGTAAGAAATAAAAGTGTTAAACTAAAAATCTGAAAGATGAAGTTACAAAGAGATGTTATATATTTCTAGACATAATGAATGACATGTGTTTATCTAGTGCCATGCCATGTTCATCTGTGTTTAAAGTAATTGATCTTTATTCTTAAGCAAGCATAAAATTTTAGTTCATCATCAAAGAGACAGTTGGACTATATTCTTCTAATATTTAATGATGTAATCAAAGTCACAACAATAGTCTAACTCTAGTTGCTTGGAAGTGAGGTAAAGGCAAATAGATGTATTTAAGAAACTATGAGATGGATTACATCACCTTATCCTAGGGATTTCAACCTATGAGATAAATGTACTAGAAAAGGATATAACGGAATTGAATAAATTTTATATAAATTATTCTTCAACATAAATTTAACTTAAGCTATTTTGGTTAGTTATAAAGTTAAATGGAAATTGAATAGGATTTATATTAGCTTTTTTCAACGGAAATTTAACTTAAAACTAATTTGATTAGTTATAAAATTGAGACAAGGTATCAAGAATGCAACTACTTGGAAATAACGCTTACATTAGTAGACAAGTAGGTTTGGTTTGTTGAGTGGTTGGGATTTTGAGATATTTTCTCAGCAAACATTATCTTAGTTTAGAAACTATTGGATCTCATAAGCACCATATATACTTGATGCAATTATGTGATTTAGTGTGTAATAGACAAATTGTTTTGTGTGTTATCTATGCACGATGTCTACTCCTCCAATTTCTAAATTGGTATCATAGGTTTTGGCTTAATTCCCTTATGGGAGGGCCAAGAAGATGTGAGGGGCATGAGAGATAATCCTCTATACATAGAATAGTCTATGTGAGTGCAGGTTTTTGGTGTGTCTTAGTGTGAGATTAAAAATATGCGGCTAGAAAGCTCAATCTTCTTCATCATCTGGATTGCAAGGAGGGCCAACAACCTTTTGGGTGATGATTTTGTGGATACCCTATCTAATTATCAGTCGGTAGCTAGATCTCACAACACATTCATCGTGTGTTGGAGCCGCATTCACAAAGCAGTCATGTACCACGAGCTGGGAGAATTGCCACTGCAGTCTTTCCTATGTTGTTGAGCATGAGAACACAGAGGAGGACATCAGGTACAAAAATATGTATCCTTGTTGCCTATGATGACTTCATAAAAGCATATTGCTACGGAGTTCCTAGGTCATGTGATTTTTCACTCTACAACGTCCCTCAAGGTGTCCTTGTTCATTACCGATGTTGATTTGAAAACATCTTAGGAATGGATACAAGATCTCATAGATGTTTAGTTCTTGCTTGTTTTACAACTACTAATCGTCTATGACGAGCTTTATGCTAAAAGAGAATACAATGCCAAGAAGGCATAAGTTCTAGCAGATGATTGGGCATAGCTGGAACTGATTGAGGGTTATTATTTTCCCTATAAAATATTGTGTATCCCAAACTTTGAAATTTTGAATATGACACATTGGTCCTCTCTAACCATAGTTTCTCTAAACTCGTAGAAATTTCACTAGGGGTTAGGCTTATCTCTTTTTGCTCCCTTACCCTGCAAAGGCTCCCCAGCATTATTTCTTGCGAAATTAACCAGTTGGGGTTGTCCACACACTCAAGTGTTGTCGCTGGAAAGGGAAGAGGAGAAGAAGATGACCTTAGGGAATCAGTCATGGATTAAGGCAATTTCTTCATCCAATTCATGTGTAGGTTGGTCTTCTATGAATCCTTTGTGTTCTATCCATAATCTTCTCTAGCAGTTTGCAGGATTTCGAATGCCAATGTAAGATCGTTTTCCTCTTGTTGTCACTCACCATTGAAATTACAGTTGTTGCAAGCTCCTATTACATGTTGTTGGAATTGACCACATGTTGCTGGAGTTGACAGACGAACACCATAGTATCACACTGAAGCTCAAGTGATACATTTTTCATTGTTCAGTAGTAGTTTAGTGAATCTCTTTTCTTCATCCATAAAGTTATCTCGTAGTGGGATTGAAATTATTGTATGTCATGTTATTATTTTAGTTGTAAGATAAGTGAAAGTGCAAAACCTACAGTTGAAAATAGTAACATAGTTCAAATTAGTGGTTCTCAGCGTTCTTTGCTGCCGAGAGAACATATCAATCATTTAATTATGTGAGTTTTTTATATGTCGATGGTTCTTGTTGTATTTCGGGCTTCAAGAACATCATTTACAAGTTATGTTATGAGATCCTTATGTGTTAGATAAGTCAGTTCTATAATTGACTATTGGATACACTCAATACCCAGATAACTTACCTATATAACTATCAAAACTATTGTTTGTTTCATTTTGACAAATGGTAGTTAGTCCATAGAGTGGTTCAATATCGAGATTGTCCTTTGGGAGGTCAAGAAGTGTCAATTCTACAAATTTCGTTAATGATTGTCAAAGGTAGTTATGTTTTAAATGGAGGTCAAGTGGTAGTTCAAGTGGTGGTGAAGAAAGAGCGGTGTCTACGAGATTCCATAGTGGATGTGAGTGTTGATGAAGAGCAAATAGACATTTGTGATTTATATGTGAATTGTATTAATCTTTGTAATATTAAATTTGTAATGTAAGTGTTAAAGGGGGGACTTGGAAATAATGCTTACATTAGTAGATAAGTAGATTTGGTTTGTTGAGATAATTTGTCAATAGGAAATATCCTAGCTTAGAAATTGTCAGATCTCATAAGCACCATATATACTTGATGTAACTGTGTGATTTAATGTGTAATAGAAAAATTGTTTTGTGTGTATTATGTGCACCATGTCTGCTCCTCCAATTTCTAAATCAATTGAGTTTAATGTTCTAATACTTTGATGATGTGATCAAAATGAAAACAATTGTTTAACTCTAATTGTTCAAAAGCGGAAGTAGAGACAAATAGGTTTGAGAAATCATTTGGCGATAAAATATGACGGATTGCTTCACCTATTTTATAGCCTTTCAGTCTATAAGATAAATATAATAGAAAAGGAATAGAATGGAAATCATATATAAAAAATAATTTATATGGTTTTCCTTTTTGAAATGTAGCGTAGGTGTTTCCACTATCTTTATGTCTCATGTAATGTATGGGTAATCCATTTTGACTTCTTGATTAAACAGACAGAGCAACTAATACATGAGAGCAAACTAAAGGCCAGTGTGGTCCTAGGGACTTGAAATAGTGAGTTGTCATGGTAATTTTAGGAAAAAGGGTGCTCTCTCTCCTTAGGTTGGGAAAGTGACGTATACCAACATAAATTTACAAAATGGAAATTGAATAGAATTTTATTTTTTGAAACAAAAATTTAATTACAATGATTCAAAACAATTTAATTTCATTTGTATTGAATAGCTTACATTTATATGGTTGGTTCCTTTACAAATTCAACACATATTATGTGCACATGGTATCCAACAAGATGGGAGATAAAATGGTCAAACTAGAGCGTGAAGGAAATCCAAGAAAAAATAATCAAAGCAAGCAATAATAGACATGTGCCTTTAAGCTTGCTCCTAAAGCTTATTATAACCACAGAAAGATGAAAATGTAACTTTATTGATGTTTCAAAGTGCATGGAAAATTTAACGCTAATAAATTTTCTTAATGGATATTGTGAAGTGGATAGATTTCTAGAACTGATACAAGAGAACGTATTATCAACAATGAAAATAATATAAAAAACACATACTAAGTTCTAACACATACACAGTTCAAGGTTGTATATATCTGAACCAAAGATTGTTTTCAATAAGGAACCAAGACATACCAGTGAAATGCTTATTCACAAATAGAGGGCATAACTTCATTCACAACAACAATATGTAGAGCAATTAAGCATACAATATTGTGTTATATAGTAACAACAAATTACACGGATCACATTTAGCTAAGTTCAATATGTCAACAAGTATAATATGAAGTACCACGTATTTAATATATATTATTAAATATTAATGTATAATGTAATCTTTGTTTCTGTGTTTAGTTGTGGTAAATGGCCTCAACAAATTTCATATGTCTTTATATGTGCTACACGCCATCAACATGCATAAGGGGACAATGCCACTTATTCATATACTACTGAGACATGCAAATCGTCGTAGTGTATAACCTTGAAAGACAAACTATAGAGCCCACTTCAACCTGAAAAACCCATTGTGTCACCTAGTGTTGTCGACGACTCAGACTATTGGTGTACGTATCCATCCCAAAGAGCCCTATAGCCCGCAGAAGGTAGACATGCAAACAAGAAGCTATATATTAGTAGTCAGAAGCAAGGTATGTGTCTATTTGGTGGTAGTAGAGTAGTAAGTAAGAGTCAAAGCATTATTTATTTCTTTTCCAAAGCTAGATTAATTGTAATTAGATACAGAGAAGTTGCAATTCTCAAAGAACTATATCGAGCAAGTGAGTTATAAGTAGAATCTTCAATTCATAATGAAAGCCTGGAAGGAAGTATAACAGTTCAAGCTTGGCCCTCATGGGTGGTCCTTTCTTCCCTCCAAACAATCCTTATGAGTGGGGATAGATTTGTTAACTAAATAGTTGGAATAGGTAATAGATACAACTTTGAATAAACCACCATCTCATAATCAAAACATAAAGAGGAATTAATTTGTTTTTAGTATTTTATTACAAGTTACCGGAATTATCCTGCATATGAAGCTCGTTTCACCCAACTAACTTATTGTCCAAGCATTTATGGTTAAGAAGCAATATTTTTCTATGTTAAATAATGCCATGCTATTTTGGCCTTGCTCGTGGGACTTATTCCTTCGTCACTCACCCTTCCTCACAACATAAGGTTGAGTGACCTCTTTTTTGATTAACTATCTCCCAACAAACAAAGGAACTGAGAATTCTTAACCACAGACTCTTGGATACTATGGGCTACTTGACATAAGCAGGAGAATAAGGTTATAAAACATATAGGGATTACCTTTAGGCTCTTAAACCTTATTCTCTACCGATTTTTCAAGAAAAAGACTCACTTTCTAGTTCACTGCCTATATTTTCTATTGTATTACACAATTTTTCCGAGTTTAGCCCCATATCCATGTGATTATATCTAGACCATAAAACCTCGAATCTACATACTGGGGAATTGCAATCTTGTATTAAGAAAAAAAATCTCTATTGACTAGACTATCCAACTAACTAGATGAGACTCGAATATCTACTCAATAAACCAATATACCCCACCTGTACTCAATGCAAGACTTGTACTCCTCACCCATCCTCTCATACCTTGCATGCCTACTCATCCAAAAACTAACAAGTGACACCTTACATTAACAAACCTACCCTAATGAGCTGGAAAATATGTATATATCAACAAGGTGAAGGAGGGTGAGAGGAAGCAAGATTAGGAATATGAAGAGTTTACCTTGAATCATTCAATGTATCAGCACTAGAAACAACATCCTGGCCATCACTACTAGACTCATAACCTGCTTCCTCCAAGACTTTCACCATTAATATGCATATCTGATTCTAACAACATAGGTAATAAGGGTGGGAGAGGCACCAAGGACATATCATAGTCATAGTCATCAGGTTCCCCATGAGAAAAGACATAGGTAATGGTGGTCATTAAGGCTAAAATTGAGGATGTGAGAACAAACTCCTAAGCTAAACACTTCCCTTAATGGGAATGGCTTGTCTCAATGGAAATCAGGTGAAACCAGACTCTAGTTCTAGTTATAGTCCCTTTTGTAGGAGCCAATATCATCCAGTTATTAATATGTTATTCATGATTGGAATAAAAAAGGGTAGAATAAATGCTTTATTCAATATTGTGATGAGACACTTACAACAAACTCATCGGAAGTTTGTCAACCATTCTTTCTCATTGAAGGTAATGGTAGGGGCACCAACCATTATGAATAAATAATTGAACATGTCAGAGTCGGGGTACATTTGGACTATGATAAACAAAAATGTTGTACCTAAAAACTTCGTATGATAGGTTCAAAGTCTGCAGCATCCATAGTCACATTCCATATAGAGTTTGAACCATCAAGCACATTTGGATCTGTTCAATTAGTCACCTGATTGGGGTATTATAGTCACCATTTCTTTGTTCCCCCGTGAGAAAAGAGAATCACAAAGAGGGGCTTTTTAATAAAGAAGAAGTGAAACTCCTTGCTTGTAGGGTGCGGATAAATGAGGAGAAGACCATGCTTGAAGAGCCCATGTTGTTTGTCTAGTATGTGATGATCATGACAGGACTTTGAAGACAAGTAGATTCATTATCACCTACCTCGAAGATGTAGCTCATTGAACCGTTCACAAGTAGTAGATATTGTATTTTTATGCAAAGGTAGTGACGGGTGGTCAAGCGGTTCCAGAGTACATGAAGATATCCATGTGGTGCAACGTATGTGACAAATCAAGATATATATTGCGAAAACAAACATTCACAAACCAAACATTTAATGCTAATGAACTAATGCCAGCATTACTTTTAGTTGGAAAAATATGAATGATGTAAATCCTTTGAACTAAGAAATTATATGAAGAATATAGAGGGCTACCTTGAGAAGAGGCCAAATAAGAAGACCAAAAATCCTATTAATTAGTAAAATCATTGCATCTATTTGATAGCTTGAGCGAAAATGTTTATGAAATATGAATTAAAACTTTAGGTTAGTTTAAGAAAGGACTAATGCCAATGCAATAATTTGATTACTAATAGTCCCATGTCGTAGATGACACGGACTAATAATATTCATAGATGATGCCAAGTAAAATAATCAAAAGGAATTATTAGTTGGTTTACATAATGAATCCAAGTAATAATAATATTCATAGATAATGCCAAGTAGATTAATTGAAAGGAATTTGGTTAATTTTTTTCAATGCAAGTATGAAATGTTGAGATGGTGTTGTTAGAGATTTAGGGATTGTATTGTGGGAGGATAAATAAATATAAATTGATAGAATATTTATTTATTTTAATAAGTTTGGATAATTGTAAAGAATGGATAGTTGATCGTGTTATTAGACTAGTTCAACCATATAAATTAAATGGTTTGTAAATGTCGATAGACATCAAAATACCTATCTCATGATCATTTCACACTATAAAAAAAAAACACATAAAGATTAACTAAATTATATCTTTATTGAAAATGTTTTTATTAATTATAAAATGACTTAATATATGAGGTAAACATATCGCTTTTATGTTGTTGTTCAAAGTATCCCCACAAGGTTATGTTCATTTACACTCTAGGTTCTATATTTCCTAGACATTGATCTCTTTTGGCCCTATCATGCCTACCTGTTCTTATTGTGTTCCTATTTGTCAATTATCTTGAATTTGGTAGTATCATACCCTTCTTGAAATCTATGCTTTTGTTGCTTTGGATCCTAGTGGATGGAGAAGGGACAATGATGGTTCCTCTTCTGAATTTTAGAATCAATTCCCACAAGGATGATACCATGTTAGAGAAGGTCTGGAACTCCAAATTATGTGTTTTTTTGTGTATTGCATTCAAGTGTCAGTGGTTGTGAAGAAGAATATGACTCCCAGAGACAACTTCAATGTATATTACAGCAGTATTGTCCAATAGAAGAGCTCCTTCTCCTCTACAGGAATACAACTCAATGAAAACTACACATACAGTCTGAAAATTCATGTGAATGTTATGCTTTCCCAACTGGAAGAGGTGCATATGCAAATGGGAAGTCTTCAACAGGAAAATCATGAAGATGAAAGTGTCTTCAAGGGATATCAAACTCATAAATAAGCACAATGGATGAATTGTAATTTTTGTTTTTTGATTGCCCGCTTATGGTGCTATTATAAGTGTTGCAATGGGACAATTAGAATTGACTATGTAAAAATGAAACATTTGGAAAATAGAGATTGTATGAAACTAGAAATAGAAACTCTTGCAAAAGTTTCTCTAATCAATCTTAGCATGTACAATATGAGATTTACACTGAACTTTTTAATACTATATATATACTCACATTTTAAAAAACATACAAAAAGGTTTTTAACCATGGAGATTCATCCCCTCTTTACCATGAAGATGTTTAACTTTTAAATAAGCTTTCTTGGCGAATACCATGGCTTAGTAATACCACATGCCCAAAAGTCCACAACTTCATGTCACACATGTTCATATGTGAATACTACTATGAAAATTATAGAAATCGCTATCTTCCACCTAATAATTATTAATAATTAAATAAATATTTTGAAAACCCTATTCCAAAATAGACACAAAAAATTATGGTCCAACACAAAATTGGACTGATTTTTGGGATGCAAATTTCAACAATTTTTTAAGGACCATTCTCTTTGTAATGCCATATAAAAGATTATTTCATGCAGAACTAAGCCTATACTCTCTGGGTATATATCCTTTGAATATTTTGCTTTCCTTGAAGGCAGACAAATTCATGAGGCCCTTGGCATGGCTTGGGAAGTTTTACACAGTATCAAGACATATAAGATGAAAGGGTCTATTATGAAAATTGATTAAACAAAAGCCCATGAATTAGATCTATATCAAGTTCCTCCTAACACATCTGGGTTTAGTATGAATTTTATTAGTTGGTTTATGTCATGTGTTCAATCAGTTTCTTTCGTTGTGCTCATAAATGGTTCAAGCTCCCCATTTTTTAATTCTCAAAGAGGTTTGTGCTAGGGTTTCCCCCATCTACTCACTCTTTTTGCTAGTGGTGGAGGGTTTAAACCAACTTCTATTGGATACAAAGAGAAAAAGGTATTTCCATGGTGTGCTTATGGCTTGGAATCTAGCCATGACTCATTTATTATTTGTTGATGATATTTTAATTTTTAGTGGTGGCGATATCAAGGATATATCAATACTAGTGGAATTAATGTCTCTTTTTGGGTGTGCCACTAGTATGTCAATCGATATTTAAAAATCCACTATTTCAAATCATAATCTTTCAAATGAAGAGCTTTGTCATATGTCACAATTTCTTCATTTTCCCTTAAATCCTTTGGAGCAAAGATTGGAATATTTGGGCTTTTATCTGAATCCCAATGGTTATTGTAAAGAGGATTGGGCATGGTTGGTCGCTAAGGTGGATAAGATTTTGAGTTGTTGGTGGCAAAGAAGGCTCTCTCAAGCTAGTCATTTGGTTCTTATTAAATCAATGTTGGAGGCAATCTCGGTATATTGGGCTTCTCTAACTTGGATTCCCAAAAGTATTCTTGAGAAAATTAGGAGACTTTGCTCCTTTTTTCTTTGGTCAGGGAAGAAAGTAAAAGGGGTATTTCCATGGGTCAGATGGGATAGTATTTCAAAACCGAAATCTTTGGATGGTTGGGGATTAAAGAATCTATTCCACTTCTTTAAAGAATTGGCTGCTAAATGTGGGTGGCATTTGATTTCTACTGAAAGTCTTTGGACATCGATGGTGCATCATAAATAATTTCTCCTTTTTCTCTTGAAGACTGGATTTGAAGACCAAATAAACCAAGATCAAATATTTCCATAATCTTGAGAGTTGTTCTAAATACTTTTGATATTGTTGGAAATGGTCTTGCTTGGCGGGTTGGTAGAGGTAATATATGTCAAATAGGTCTCGACCCATGGCTAGGTTGTGGTATTTGTCATTTGCTCCCCCCTCCTTTGATTAACTTCATTAGGGATCGTGGTTTTAACAATCTAGCACATATTGCCAATCCTATTCGCTCATCTTTCTAGCAGCAAGGATGTTTATTTGTTGAGGAACTAGGTATAGTGGATGAATACAAAGCTTCATGGAAACATTACACTCATGTTGTAGTTGATGGTCATATTTGTCCATCTGGCAAGCCTAATGAATTTATATGGTGTATTTCCCCCTCTAGTATCTATTCTCCTAAGATGGGTTTTGTTTATCTTATTGTTGACGATTTCGATTTTGAGGTGAAATGGTGGTGGAAGGCCATATAGAAAGTCAGATGTTCTCCAAAATCTAAAATTTTATGTGGTGTATTATGATGAAGAATATTCAAACATGGGATATCCTTCAACAAAGGTATATGTGTGGTCCTAGATGGTGTTCTGTTTGTCAAAATGATGGGGGAAAGTGCTATTCATGTTTCCATGGAATAACCTTTCTTCCAAAATGTTTAGCAACCTTGCAGATCACTTTTGGGTCACCAAATATCATGGGTTGGTGACAATATGGAGGAGTCTTGGCATTTGTGATATAATAATTGACTATGCCATCCCATCAAAGCCTCCCCCCTTGTCATTTGTTGGGGGGTTTGGTTGGCTCCGAATTGGGCTATATTTCAAGACAAGATTTCGTTTCCATAACACATAGTTGGTGAAGTTTTAGCCATATTGAGCCATTATCCACAGGAAAAATACTCTATTGCTCTTAGGGTGATTTCCCAAAAGGTATTGATCAGTACAATCTGTGGGGATATTTTGATGGAGCTTCTATTGATAATGGACAACATCACGGTGGTGAATTTATTCTATTTCTCTCTCCAAACCATTTTTTCAAAGTCAAGTTGGGCCTTAGACCTAAGACTAATAATAGAATGGAGCTCCTTGCTTGTAAATATCTGTTGTTGCTTGCAAAATAGAAGGGATGTTCGAGGATTCACATCTATGGGGACTCCAAGCTAGCTATAAATTGGCTCAAAGACATTTTTTCAGAGGAACACATTTCTTAGGCCTATTATAGAGGAGATTTCTAGTATTGTTGAATCCTTCATATCTTTCTCATGTTCTCATATTTCCAAGGAAAGGAACCAGGTTGCAAACAACTTATCAAAAGACAGCCTAAATCTAGAGAAGGATTTTTGGGTCATAGTGGAATAGGAAAATGAACAAGTAGAAGAGACTCACCTTTGTTGTTCAAGAACCAGTTTATGATGCATGTGGATATTGGTTTTGATTTAAAGATTCTTTTATGCAGAGACCACTTTTGTTGTATGCAGATGATAATTTTTTGATTCAGGAGCCTTATTGTAGGCTTAGTTTTGCAGTTTTCTATAGAGGGTTCCAGTTCTCTTAGTGGATCATATGTGATTGGGATATTCATGGTTTCTTTGGAGTTTTTGTATATATGATAAAATGGTGATCTCACCTCTTTCATTTTTTGTTTTATGGTTTATTCTCACATGAACTCAACAACTAGTTTTATGTATAGCTTGTTTATATTCTCTCTCCCTAATGGTTTTTATTTATTTATCCTAGTTTGGTGATGTAATTATTAGTTATAGTTTTTGGAGGATTGTTTTCTTCCATCCTCAGATATGTTTTTTTTTATTGTATACATGATGGTTAATTCTAAAGTACAATTTCAAAGTGTATATACAAAATATAATCTCATCTTTTAATTATGAACGAAATTACGATATTTTTCTTCATGAAAAAAATAGACATTTGTTGTCATAATTATTTATATATTTAAAAATTATATATTGTCCTATTTTTTATATAAATAATTTTTAAATATTAATTGAATCTAGTTTAAGTGGCTATGGGAAAAATCTTATCATCCTTATTTAAATTTAATTCTTACAATTAATTATAATATAAATTTTATATTTATAAATTTTTCTTATAATGCTTTTCAATTATAAATTTTGTTATTACATCAAAATACATTTACAACTCGTACAAATATATAACTTTTTTATTTTATAGTTAAATCATATTATTGTAACTCTATATTAACATATAAAATAATTAAGTCGGACACTTTTTTATGGTGAGGCTTTGCCTCACTGACACTGTAGCTAGATTTGTCGACTGTCACATAAGATTCCTAGATTCCCTTTCTTCGTCTATCATTGGCCTTCAACGTGGACAAGCGGGACTTGACATCGCGCATTTCGCTTACTCCACATTAACCTCCTCTGCCTACTTCACTACTCAGAACATCGAATTTAGGTCCAACAACTGGAACTAAATATCTAGTCTCTGCAGATGTTTTCTCTTTAGCTTTGGGGAAGAGCACTTGGGGCACTCGAACCATTCTCCACCGTGACATTGACCGAGTTGTTCCCGCTCTTCGTCCCAAGCAGATTCTCGTCTCTATCGGTTAGCACACGGCTCAGTCCAGATCCCACAAAACTGGTTTTGATGTCACTGGTCCTGAGCGTTTGGAAACCACAATTAGAAGGGGGGCTTGCCCATTTTTCAATATCATAATCATGTATAGAAGGGAACCTGCATGAACCCAAGAACAAGAGAGAATTCCTTGCTACCTTCAGCTTTTTCTTTTCACGAATATGTAAAAATAATAGTAATAGTAATTACTTTTATTGAGTATTTTCATATTAATCAATTAAAATATATTTTTTCAAAAACTTTGTGAGAAAATCATTCTTAATCTTTTAAAATAAAGCTTAAAACTATTTTTTATTAAATACAAATTTGTTTTCCTTAAATATTAAAAACATAAATTAACCATTCAAGATTTAAAATTTTTCCTTAAATATTTAAAAAAAAATTAATAGTTCAAAATTTAAAAATAAAACTTTATATTTTGTATAAATTATTAATAATAAAAGTAGATAGTAAAAAAAAAAACTTTATATTTTGTATTAATTATTAATACTTTATTTTTAAAAATTAGTTTTTTTTAAATAATAATAATTAATCAACTCAGATACAAATAATATTTAATAATAATTATCCTTATTATTAATTAACACCTAAATTATAATAAAATTTATTAAAATATTTAAAAGATATATATATATTATTAAAAAAATAATGATTTTTTTTTGTAAGCTGCGGTATTTCCATTACTATTATATACAGTGAAAATAAAGTTTACATGCAAAGGCGACCTCAACCTGCCCCGAAGGGAAACCAGGTCTGTTGGTCCCTCAAAAATATTGTCTAGAGCAGTTTACTTGTCCAGCATACAACCGTCATCTATCAAAAAACCTTACACTTTTCTTTTTGCAGCTTGTTCCTAACTGTTTATAATCAGAGACATGCCAAGCTACCATAAACTAAAGGGCACTACAGTCTATAACAGCATGTAAAAACAAAAAGGAAGACTGGGCATACATGTCAATCTACCGAAATTTCTTGCTTGGGCTCCTCCTCTCGCTTTGCTTTTATCAGGTCCTTCAGCATACCTTTGATCTCCTCAATTTTGATGTCTTGTTTCCTGGTCATAAACTGCAGGCTGGCCAGTTCTTTCTTCATATCCGGCACCCCACATGCAATCTCTGTCATCTCAACTGCTACTTGCTCCATGGCCCTGGCAAGCAAATGCTTCATCACCCAGTACATATGTAATGCTTTCTTATACAACGTTAATCTCCCTCTTGTGTTCCCAGGGTCCGGCAGCAAGGTATCCCACTCTTCCATTTCAGGGTCCGAGGGTTCTTCCAGCACTCTGTTCTCCAATACCTCAATTATCCTTCTTACATCTGCATTTGTTTCATTGTTGTAGGCCGCCTCCGCTACCTGAGCTGCCTGCCCGATGGAGCGCCTTCCTCTCTTCGGCTGAGCTGAACCAGGAGTCTCCCTTCCATCATAATCCCCCTGCCTAGTTCGCCCTCGTCCTCTGCGTCTCCTTCCTTTCCCTCTTTTACCCGGCCTCCCTTTGTTGCTGCTTCTGCTGCTCTGTCCGGCTTCAAAGGTTACTTTCACCCCGCCGTCCTCCTTTTCTATCTCCATATCCTTTTCATCTGAGCTATCAGTCGCCACCGTCATATGAACCTGCTCTCTCCCGGTGGTCTTCCCCTCGTTTTCCTTCTCCTATCTTCCCCGCCTTCCTCCCTCCATCTTGACACTTAGGCAGCGTCTGAGTCTTTGATTTACGTCTCTCTGCCAAACTAATTCTTCCCTCTCCACCTTCCCTGCCTTCCAGTTATCTGTCATTCCGCCTGCGTTTCTACTTAAATTGGTTTCGCCACCTAGCATCTGCAGCTGCCGATACTCGCCGCCAGACCTTTCTCCTACCCTTGCCATGATTTGTTTCTCTGCTTTCCTTGGTTCGCGTACTACTCCACCACCTTTCACCTCAGCTCTATTAATGATCGACGATCTTAATGATGCCTGCCGACCATCTCCCCATCCCATCACTGCCCTGCATTGGCCGTGATTCTCCACCCCGATTGGGGCATAAAAAAAATAATGATTATCTATTAATTTATGATTCGTATTAAATTAATAAAAAACCATCGCAATTAATTTGAATTAACTTTATGTTATCAGCCCTACAGCGAGATATTAAAGAAATTTTGATCACATTTAAAAAAACCGTAAAGATTTTAAAAAGCTATATAAAAATATAATTTAATTTGTGTATATAGCACTCACTATGAATACTTTCAAAAGTCTATTATTCCAAGTCATCCATTTGAAAGGTCCTTCAATGGATTTACACATCATAAATGTGGAGTCGTGAAGCGACATTTTAATGTGTAATTTTTTCATTATAATTATTAAATATAATATATTAAAAAATTATTTATATATATTTATTTGTGAGTAATATATTTTATATATAAACAATTTAATAATATTGTATTTTTATTTTTATTTAAAATATTATTATTAAAAAATTATTTATATATATATTTATTTGTGAGTAATATATTTTATATATAAACAATTTAATAATATTGTATTTTTATTTTTATTTAAAATATTATTATAGAATAATATTATTAATAATAAATAAACGACACAAACATCATAAAAGAATTGAAAAGTAGCCTTTTAGTTTGTGTATACAACCATATTACAAACCCACTTATTTGTTAGTAATATGTTTTATATATAAACAATTTAATAATATTAAATAAAAACATTATTATAGAATAATATTAATAAAAAATAACATTAACATCTTAAAATGATTAAAAAGTAACCTCCTAGTTTGAAGACATTATGGGAGAAGCATATACAACCATATTACAAAACCCCACTTGCATCAAAAGACCATCCAGAAATGATACAAGTAACTTGAAAAGCTCAAAAGCCCATGAGAGATAGAGACTTTCAATCACATACTTATTTGAATTTATGTTGTGTTCATCAAATTAAAAGAAAAAGGTGAATGGAAAAATAATGATTTTACAACTACTTCTTTTTACAACTTGTAAAGCTTAAAAACTTATTAGAGATAGAGATTTTGAATGATATATTTAAAAGAAGAAAGGTGAATGGACAAATAATGTTTTTAAAATCTATGAGAGATAGAGAATTCGAATGATATGTCTAGAGATAGAGATTTTGAATGATATATTTAAAAGAAGAAAGGTGAATGGATAAATAATGTTTTTAAAATCTATGAGAGAAAGAATTTGAATGATATGTTTATGTGGATTTATGTGGTGTTTATCAAATTAAAAGTAAAAGATAAATGGACAAATAACGATGTTATATGGTGGTAGAAAGTTGTAACTTGGAAAGCTCAAAAATTTATGAAAAATAGAAATTTTGAATGACATTATTCATGTAAATTATTTGGTGTTTATTAAATCAAATTAAATTTATTTTAATTTTGGATCTACCAAGCACTAAGAGGGATCAAATCTCTTTTTTTTCCTAAAAGAAATTTGCACTTCAAAAAATTTGATTCCTCTCAGCACTTATAGTTCCAAAGTTAAAATAGATCTAGGCTAGTTTAACTGTCAATTATAATAATTATAATAATAATTACAATTATAATTATAATTATAATTTTTTTTTTTTTTTATATAATTTGGCTAATTCAAGATGTTTTTAATAATGATTATAATTATAATCATTAATTAGTTAATAAATTTTTATTTTTTTTATATAATGTGAACAAATTAAAATGTCCACATAACATAACAACACAAGGTAGGTCATTACAACATCTTTTCCATATTGGGTTAGAGAGTGCCCCTTGGTGCAATTAAAAAAAGACATGTAAATGAACAAATAATGATTTTACATTGTGATAGAAAGAGGGCTTTTCATTAGGAAAGAGTTTTGAAATAAAGCTATTATTAAAAAGAAGAAGATAGTTTTGATGTGGAATTATGTCTTAATATTGAGATATGAAATTGTAGTAAAGTTTATATATATATCTATATCTATATATATATATATATATATATATATATTGGTCAAAGTGTGGGCAACAACTTGAGAGGAAGTGCAGGGCATTGACTATGACTAAAAGAAATTCCTAATTATGCAAGCCTTGAATGACATGATGAGATAAATTGTGTGCTTAAATGCAAGGCAACTCACCTAACCAACCCATTTGATGAATGATTGGGAACAACTAACTAGGATTAAATGATAACAAATATGCTTTATTCAAACCTTCAACTTTAATTCACCCTTCATTTGGATAATGAATTAATTCACCCTTCATTAAGGAACGAGCCAACGTCTCCTTGGGATATGATATTTTTTTCAACACCAAACGCTTTTAGATGACGGCGCCGACTCATAACCTGCTTCCTCCAAGACTTTCGCCATTAATATGCATATTTGATTCTAACAACATAGGTAGTAAGGGTGGGAGAGGCACCAAGGACATATCATAGTCATAGTCATCAGGTTCCCAATGAGAAAAGACTTCGGTAATGGTGGTCATTAAGGTTAAAATTGAGGATGTGAGAACCAACTCCTAAGCTAAACGCTTCACTTAATGGGAATGGCTTGTCTCGATGGAAATCAGGTGAAACCAAACTCTAGTTCTTGTTATAGTCCCTTTTGTAGGAGCCAATACATCTAGTTATTAATATGTTATTCATGATTGGAATAAAAAAGGGTAGAATAAATGCTTTATTCAAGAGGAGAGGAACTTTAGTTGCTCGACCCCCGGGAGAGGACCGAAGTGACTCCGTTCCTCTGGTCCTGAAAATGCAATAATAGGAGGGAGAATGTCCAAAACCTCTGCCAAGAAATGGCTCCGGATCTCGACCTTGGTTTCAAGCTGATGAACTTGATAGCCTGGTTAGCCCGTACTTTTAGAGCTATACTATTGTGATGAGAAACTTACAACAAACTCATCAGAAGTTTGTCCTCGCAGCCAATAGGTAGGGGCACCAACCATTCTTTCTCATTGAAGGTAATGGTAGGGGCACCAACCATTCTTTCTAATTAAAGGTAATGGTAGGGGCACCAACCATTATGAATAAATAATTGAACATGTCAGAGTTGGGGTACATTTGGACTACGATAAACAAAATCGTTGTACCTAAAAACTTCGTATGATAGGTTAAAAGTCCGCAGCATCCATAGTCACATTCCATATATAGTTTGAACCATCAAGCACATTGGATCTTTTCAATTAGTCATCTGATTGGGATATTATAGTCCCCATTTCTTTGTTCCCCTGTGAGAAAAGAGAATCACAAAGAGGGGCTTTTTAATAAAAGAAGAAGTGAAACTCCTTGCTTGTAGGGTGTGGATAAATGAGGAGAAGACCATGCTTGAAGAGCCCTTGTTGTTTGTCTAGTATGTGATGATCATGAAAGGACTTTGAAGACAAGTAGATTCATTATCACCTACCTCGAAGATGTAGCTCATTGAACTGTTCACAAGTAATAGATATTGTATTTTTATGCAAAGGTAGTGATGCAGATGTAGTGGCAGGTGGTCAAGTGGTTCTAGAGTACATGTAGATATCTAGTACATGAAGATATCCATGTGGTGCGACGTATGTGACAAATCAAGATATATATTACGAAAACAAATATTCACAAACCAAACATTTAATGCTAATGAACTAATGCCAGCATTACTTTCAGTTGGAAAAATATGAATGATGTAAATCCTTTGAAATAAGAAATTATATGAAGAATATAGAGCACTACCTTGAGAAGAGGCCAAATAAGAAGACCAAAAATCCTATTAGTTAGTAAAATCATTGCATCTATTTGATAGCTTGAGCGACAATGTTTATGAAATATGAATTGAAACTTTAGGTTAGTTTAAGAAAGGACTAATGCCAATGCAATAATTTGATTACTAATAGTCCCATGTCATAGATGGCACAAACTAATAATATTCATAGATGATGCCAAGTAAAATAATCAAAAGGAATTATTAGTTGGTTTTCATAATGAATCCAAGTAATAATAATATTCATAGATAATGCCAAGTAGATTAATGGAAAGGAATTTGGTTAATTTTTTCCAATGCAAGTATGAAATGTTGAGATGGTGTTGTTAGAGATTTAGGGATTGTATTGTGGGAGGATAAATAAATATAAATTGATAGAATATTTATTTATTTTAATAAGTTTGGATAATTGTAAAGAATGGATAGTTGATTGTGTTATTAGACTAGTTCAACCATATAAATTAAATGGTTTGTAAATGTCGATAGACATCAAAATACCTATCTCATGATCATTTCACACTATAAAAAAAACACATAAAATTTAACTAAATTATATCTTTATTGAAAATGTTTTTTATTAATTATAAAATGAATTAATATATGAGGTAAACATATCACTTTTATGTTGTTGTTCAAAGTATCCCCACAAGGTTATGTTCGTTTACACTCTAGGTTCTATATTTCCTAGACATTGATCTCTTTTGGCCCTATCCTGCCTACCTGTTCTTACTGTGTTCCTATTTGTCAATTATCTTGAATTCAGTAGTATCATGCCCTTCTTGAAATCTATGCTTTTGTTGCTTTGTATCCCAGTGGATGGAGAAGGGACAACGATGGTTCCTCTTCTGAATTTTAGAATCAATTCCCACAAGGATGATACCATGTTAGAGAAGGTCTAGGACTCCAAATTGTGTGGTTTTTTTGTGTATTGCATTCAATTTTCAGTGGTTGTGAAGAAGAATATGACTCCCAGGGACAACTTCAATGAAGATTACAATAGTATTGTCCAATAGAAGAGCTCCTTCTCCTCTACAGGAATACAACTCAATCAAAACTACACATACAGTCTGAAAATTCATGTGAATGTTATGCTCTCCCAACTGGAAGAGGTGCATATGCAAATGGAAAATCTTCAACAGGAAAATCATGAAGATGAAAGTGTCTTCAAGGGATATCAAACTCATAAATAAGCACAATGGATGAATTGTAATTTTTGTTTTTTGATTGCTCGCTTACGGTGCCATTATAAGTGTTGCAATGGGACAATTAGAATTGACTATGTAAAAATGAAACATCTGGAAAATAGAGATTGTATGAAACTAGAAATAGAAACTCTTGGAAAAGTTTCTCTAATCAATCTTAGCATGTACAATATGAGATTTACACTGAACTTTTTAATACTATATATATACTCACATTTTAAAAAACATACAAAAAGGTTTTAACCATGGAGATTCATCCCCTCTTTATCATGAAGATGTTTAACTTTTAAATAAGCTTTCTTGGCGAATACCATGGCTTAGTAATACCACATGCCCAAAAATCCACAACTCATGTTCATATCACACATGTTCATATGTGAATACTACTATGAAAATTATAGAAATCCCTATCTTCCACCTAATAATTATTAATAATTAAATAAAAATTTTGAAAACCCTATTCCAAAATAGACACAAAAAATTATGGTCCAACTCAAAATTGAACTGATTTTTGGGATGCAAATTTCAACAATTTTTTTAGGACCATTCTCTTTGTAATGCCATATAAAAGATTATTTCATGCAGAACTAAGCCTATATTCTCTGGGTATATATCCTTTGAATATTTCGCTTTCCTTGAAGGCAGACGAATTCATGAGGCCATTGGCGTGGCTTGGGAAGTTTTACACAGTATCAAGACATATAAGGTGAAAGGGTCTATTATGAAAATTGATTAAACAAAAGCCCATGAATTAGATCTATATAAAGTTCCTCCTAATACATCTGGGTTTTAGTATGAATTTTATTAGTTGGGTTATGTCATGTGTTCAATCAGTTTCTTTCGTTGTGCTCATAAATGGTTCAAGCTCCCCATTTTTTAATTCTCAAAGAGGTTTGTGCCAAGGTTGCCCCCTATCTCCTCTACTCTTTTTGCTAGTGGTGGAGGGTTTGAACCAACTTCTATTGGATACAAAGAGAAAAAGGGATTTCTATGGTGTGCTTATGGCTTGGAATCTAGCCATGACTCATTTGTTATTTGTTGATGATATTTTAATTTTTAGTGGTGGCGGTATCAAGGATATATCGATACTAGTGGAATTATTGTCTCTTTTTGGGTGTGCCACTAGTATGTCAATCAATATTCAAAAATCCACTATTTCAAATCATAATCTTTCAAATGAAGAGCTTTGTCATATGTCACAATTTCTTCATTTTCCCTTAAATCCTTTGGAGCAGAGATTGAAATATCTGGGCTTTTATTTGAATCCCAATGGTTATTGTAAAGAGGATTGGGCATGGTTGGTCGCTAAGGTGGATAAGATTTTGTTATGAAACCAGGTCAAGAAAAGATAGAAAAGATAGATCAACGCCTTAGAATTCAGCCTCTTCGAGGGGGCAACCTCCTTTACATTACATAAATGAACAATTCTTTGATGATACAAATGAAAAGACCTCCTTTCTATATATAGGAGTCCAAGGGGTCATAACATAATCAGAGCCGATATAACAATAATAATGTAAGGGCACAATAATAACAATAGTGGGCTTCTATGGGGCACAATAGTAACAATATGGGCACTACATGGGTACATCAATATAATAAGTGGGTTGTACTAATAACAATAAGGGGTTACACTAGTAGTATAGGGGCCTAACATGCCCCTCTCCTTCAAAAAGCGTTGTCCTCAACGCTTGAGTAGTTCTTGATGCTTCTGTATGAAATTCTTGTCCTCCCATGTGGAATCTTTAGCGGGTAAGTTCTTCCACTTGATGATATACTCTGCAATTGATCGATTTCGTAGCTATCGGGTTCTTGTTTCTGTGACTGCTCCAGGTTCCAATATGATTTTTCATTCTTCTTCAATTTCTGGCAATATTGTTTGAATTGGGATCTTTTGCAACTTTTGAATAAGTGGCCATACTTCTTTGTCCTTCTTCCATTCATCCCTTGCTTTGTTTATCCAATCTAGTTGGATAATAGAAATAGCACAAAACAATGCTTCTACATCCTCATCCTTGAAGAGTCTTCCCATTCGGTAAGGTTGCCATTTTTTGAGTGCATGTAGTATTGCCAACATTTCCTTCTCATAAATAGCTTGCTTGAGATGTAGCAGTAAAAATACCCAATCACCTACATCAAAACATTTTTCACTACAATGTTGATCTACCTGTTGTTTCATTTGATTTTGCACCGAAGTGGCGTTATCCTTTAAAATTTGGACAACTTGTTGTTGATGCTCAATGTGATCTTTCACTGCTTGAACCTTTTTCTTCTTGATATGTCCTTCTACCTCTGGAGTTTGAGGAGTGGTAAATTTCTTCCAATCCTTTACAAGATATGGTCGGATTCATTTCTTGATGCTCGATGTGATCTTTCACTTCTTGAACATTTTTCTTCTTAATATTTCCTTCTATATTGTTAGTTTGAGAAGTGGTAATTTCGACCAATGAATTACAAGATATGGTTGGATTCATTTCTTCTTTCTCGATGTGATCTTTCACTTATTTCTCCTTTTTCTTCTTGATATGTCCTTCTATCTTGAGAGTATGAGGAGTGATAATTCTTGCCAATGCTTTACAAGATATGGTCTGATTCATTTCTTCTTTATCTAGGCTTTGTTCTTGGAGTATATCCTCTTCTTTTGACCTTTCTTGCTCCTTTTCTTCTTCCTCTTCACAATTTATGTAGAATAATTTCTTCTCAGCACACTTATGACCTTTAGTGTATTTGCTATCACAACTGTAACAAAGCCCTTTTGCTCTTTTTTCTTCCAATTGTTGTGGTGTCAACCTTATAGGTTGTGGAAGACTAGGGTCAACAACACTTCTGTCTTTATAGTTGTGAGTGGTATGCTTCCCGGTTGCCATAATTTTTCTTTCCATTTTTCTTGCTAACCTGAATGCCTTCTCTAATGAATCAGGTTCCCAAAGGCGAACATCATGTTGGATATTATCCTTTAAAGACCCTATGAACACATCAATCCTATGCTCCTCTGGAATATCTTTTACCCTTATGTTCAATTTTTGGAACTCCTCAATGTGCTCCATTATTGAACCCTTTTGTTTGAGACTTATCAATTGGCTAAAAAAAGTGTTGCTTTTTGTATCCTCATAATGTGCTATCAATTCTTCCGTAAAAATTGCCCAAGTGATAAATTGTTTACGAGAGAAAAGCCATTGATACCATACAAACTGATTTGGTTCCAAATATAAAGTTGGCATACGTGCCTTTTGTGTGTTTTGCACATTATTGAGATCGAAGAATTGCTCCATCTGTAATATCCATGTGGCGGGATCCTTGCCATCAAACTTCCTCATATCGATTTTTGGAACATGGTGAGTCTTCGATCCAACATTAGAGTCTATGGAATCATGATTAACATTTCTTTTGTTCTCATCATGAGTTTCCTTTAGTACCCTTTCACCCTTAGTGACCATTTCTTGTAGCAACTTATTCATATTTATCTTCAATTCTTCCATCTTATCATCCATGCCATCAATTTTTGCGTCCATGCCATTCACCTTAGCTTCCATGACATCCATCTTAGCTTCTATGCCTTTCTTTAAACCATCCATCTTAGCTTCTACATCTTTCCTTAAACCATCCATCTTAGATTCTGTTGCTTTTTGTGCAAGTGACACTTGTTGCACTTGTTCTTGTAATTTTGATATATCATATAGCATTTCTTCTTCTTCTTCATGAGTCATGCTAGAGCTTTCAGGTTCCTTACTAGGTGTTTGCATTTTCTTTCCTCGGGGCATCAGTTACCGATAATAATGCTCTATTATACCCTTTGAATTCCTTCAAAATAAATTTTCAAACCAAGCTTAAGCAAAAATTTAAGAAAATCTACACACCTTTTTTCACTTTGTAGGAGATCGATATTGCCTCTGATGTATCTATGTACTTTTCAATCATCTAGTTCTGAATTTGTGACCTGCACTATCCCTATGTGTCCTCTTTCCAACGCCACAAGTCTGACCCAAATTGGATTCTCCAAGGAAGAGTTATGTGAAATCTCCCACAGTGACTTGATTATAGACTAGTCCAGTAGAGCGAACTTGTACGACGTGCCACGAGTCACTGTTTCGACCTTTGGATCTGAAAAATGCATATAAGAAACTACAGTCCGTCCTCTTTCTGTAACTTCTTACAAAATTTCAATCCGATCCCCAGAGAGAAAGTTATGATGATTTTCCCCAGGTCACCTGTTTGGAATGTAATTTAGGAGTCTGCAAAAAGACCAACTTCCTCAGATCATATCTCCGCAAATATAGAGTGAAAAGCTCTGAAATTTGGACCTGAGGTTCAACGTGATTTCTTATCAAATGGGTTTTTTTTTTCAACTTCTGAAACATCGCAAAAAAAAGTTATAGCGAAAATGCCACGATGACTAGTTTGGAGCAGCGAAACCCTAGAATCCAAAGCTCTGATACCAAATGTTATGAAACCAGCTCAAGAAAAGATAAAAAAGACAGATCAATGCCTTAGAATTTAGCCTCTTCGAGGGGGAAACCTCCTTTACATTACATAAATGAACAATTCTTTGATGATACAAATGAAAAGACCTCCTTTCTATATATAGGAGTCCAAGGGGTCATAACATAATCAGAGCCGACATAACAATAATAATGTAAGGGCACAATAATAACAATAGTGGGCTTCTATGGGGCACAATAGTAACAATATGGGCACTACATGGGTACATCAATATAATAAGTGGGTTGTACTAATAACAATAAGGGGTTACACTAGTAGTATAGGGGCCTAACAGATTTTGAGTTGTTGGTGGCAAAGAAGGCTCTCTCAAGCTAGTCATTTGGTTCTTATTAAATCAATGTTGGAGGCAATCTCAGTATATTGGGCTTCTCTAACTTGGATTCCCAAAAGTATTCTTGAGAAAATTAGGAGACTTTGCTCCTTTTTTCTTTGATTAAGGAAGAAAGAAAAAGGGTTATTTCCATGGGTCAGATGGGATAGTATTTCAAAACTGAAATCTTTGGATGGTTGGGGATTACAGAATCTATTCCACTTCTCTAAAGAATTGGCTGCTAAATGCAGGTGGCATTTGATTTCTACTGAAAGTCTTTGGACATCGATGGTTCATCATAAATAATTTCTCCTTTTTCTCTTGAAGACTAGATTCGAAGACCAAATAAACCAAGATCAAATATTTCCATAATCTTGAGAGTTGTTCTAAATACTTTTGATATTGTTGGAAATGGCCTTGCTTGGCGGGTTAGTAGAGGTGATATATGTCAAATAGGTCTCGCCCCATGGCTAGGTTGTGGTATTCGTCATTTTCTCCCCCTCCTTTGATTAACTTCATTAGGGATCGTGGTTTTAACAATCTAACACATATTGCCAATCATATTTTCTCATCTTTCTAGCAACAAGGATGTTTATTTGTTGAGGAACTGGGTATAGCGGATGAATATAAAGCTTCATTCAAACATTACATTCATGTCGTAGTTGATGGTCATATTTGTCTGTCTGACAAGCCTGATGAATTTATATGGTGTATTTCCCCCTCTGGTATCTATTCTCCTAAGATGGGTTTTGTTTATCTTATTGTTGACAATTTGGATTTTGAGGTGAAATGGTGGTGGAAGGCCATATAGAAAGTCAAATGTCCTCCAAAATCTAAAATTTTATGTGGTGTATTATGATGAAGAATATTCCAACATGGGATATCCTTCAACAAAGGTATATGTGTGGTCCTAGATGGTGTTCTGTTTGTCAAAATGATGGGGGAAAGTGCTATTCATGTTTCCATGGAATAACCTTTCTTCCAAAATGTTTAGAAACCTTGCAGATCATTTTTGGGTCACCAAATATCATGGGTTGGTGACAATCTGGAGGAGTCTTGGCATTGTGGTATAATAATTGACTATGCCATCCCATCAAAGCCTTCCCCCTTGTCATTTGCTGGGGGGTTTGGTTGGTTCCGAATTGGGCTATATTTCAGGACAAGATTTTGTTTCCATAACACATAATTGGTGAAGTTTTAGCCATATTGAGCCATTATCCACAAGAAAAAGACTCTATTGCTCTTAGGGTGATTTCCCAAAAAGTATTGATTAGTACAATCTGTGGGGATATTTTGATGGAGCTTCTATATAATGGACAACATTGCGGTGGTGGATTTATTCTATTTCTCTCTCCAAACCATTTTTTCAAAGTCAAGTTGGGCCTCAGACTTAAGACTAATAATAGAACGGAGCTCCTTGCTTGTAAATATCTGCTGTTGCTTGTAAAATAGAAGGGATGTTCGAGGATTCACATCTATGGGGACTCCAAGCTAGCTATAAATTGGCTCAAAGACATTTTTTCGGAGGAACATATTTCATAGGCCTATTATAGAGGAGACTTCTAGTATTTTTGAATCCTTCATATCTTTCTCATGTTCTCATATTTCCAGGGAAAGGAACCAGGTTGCAAACAACTTATCAAAAGATGGCCTAAATCTAGAGAAGGATTTTTGGGTCATAGTGGAATAGGAAAATGAACAAGTAGAAGAGACTCACCTTTGTTATTCAAGAACCAGTCTATGATGCATGTGGATATTGGTTTTGATTTAAAGATCCTTTTATGCAGAGACCAGTTTTGTTGTATGCAGATGGTAAATTTTTGATTCAGGAGCCTTAATGTAGGCTTGGTTTTGCAATTTTCTATAGATGGTTCCAGTTCTCTTAGTGGATCAAATGTGATTGGGATATTCATGGTTTCTTTGGAGTTTTTGTATATATGATAAAATGGTTTATTTACTTACAGTTTTTGGATGATTGTTTTCTTTCATCCTCAGATATGTTTTTTTTATTGTATACATGATAGTTAATTCTAAAGTACAATTTCAAAGTGTATATACAAAATATAATCTCATCTTTTAATTATGAATGAAATTACGATATTTTTCTTCATGAAAAGAATAGACACATTTGTTGTCATAATTATTTATATATTTAAAAATTATGTATTGTCCTATTTTTTATATAAATAATTTTTAAATATTAATTGAATCTAGTTTAAGTTTCTATGGGAAAAACCTTATCATCCTTATTTAAATTGAATTCTCACAATTAATTATGATATAAACTTTATATTTATAAATTTTTCTTATAATGCTTTTCAATTATAAATTTTGTTATTACATCAAAATACATTTACAACTAGTACAAATATATAACTTTTTTATTTTATAGTTAAATCATATTATTGTAACTCTATATTAACATATAAAATAATTAAGCCAAACACTTTTTTATGGTGAGGCTTTGCCTCAGTGACACTGTAGCTAGATTCGTCGACTATCACATAAGATTATTGGAAATAATACTGAGGGGGGGGGGTGAATCAGTATTATCAAATCAATAAAACTTTTTCATTTCCATACCTAGATACATATACACTACTTCAGTTAAGTGAACCCGACAACTGTGTCTAATGCAATTAGCGTATATCCAGAATACTTATGATTCAGTTAGTTGATCTTTAATGAGTGCATCAGAACATTATTAACCATATGAACAATAAACAGAAGCAGTAAAATATAACAGATCATCACACACAAGAAGCACACATGAACACCATGATGGAAGGTGGAAACCCAATGTGGGTGAAAACCACCTGCTGCAAGTTGTCCCAATCTTCTTAATAAGAAACTTCTTTTACAATAGTTTTGTACTGGTGCAGACTTATACTAGTATGCAGGCCTCTACCTGCAGAAGGCTACAACCTTCTCTCGTTCTCCAGACTCTCCGAGAAGGGAGCTACAACCCCCTTAGCTCTTGTACTAGCCGATCCATGTACTAGTACGTAGGTGCTGGCCTATTGAATGCTCCAACCTTCACTCATTTTCCAGCTGCTACTGGAAGGGAGCTGCCAACCCCTTAGCTCTTGTACTAGCTGATGTACTAGTACATAGGTGCCGACCTACAGAAGGCAACAACCTTCTCTTTCTTCCTCCAGGTACCACGTTTCATACATTTTCAGACTGGATACTCCTGAAGCACAACACCATAATCTGAAAGGCCATGTTTCATCTAATTTTCATGCTGGACCCGTCAACAATATTGAAGCACAAAATCAATCACCATTGCAAAACACTCATCAACTACACCTGCATCATCAATCTCTGAATCACCCAATACTGAAACACTGAAACCCTGTCAACAACACAATCACCAGAACACAGAACATACAACAGATCTCTGCAACAATAACCAGATCCAACTGCAACTTCAAATATCATGTCTCATAATGTATACGCTACTATGATGAATCAAACCAGCGTACATATGCGCTTTCACCAAAGCCAACCCACGTACAAATCTGCAAATATTTACTCATAACTTTGTAGCTGTTCTAGACACTAGTCATACCTAGATCATAACATTCATACAATAAAACATGCGTCAATAATTCAGATCTAGTCTATCCATAATCAAACCATATAATGATAAAACATTCCAAGCCTTAAGATCTCGATCCATCGTTCATCATCATTCACATGGGTGCATCCTTGGTTCAGATCAATCACAGCATCACAAATCAATAACCAGCATACTAGATCTCACACTTCATCAGATATTCATCACTTCTCCAAATTACATTTGCCTAATGATCTTCTTCTCCTTTTATAGTCTTAGGCCTTACTCAATACCATGGTCCAAAACCATTGATAACCAATACTAGGGACCCAATACCTGGGTTCAACACTTCGGACGCAATACCAAGGACCAAAACCATAGGTTTAAATACCACGGACCCAAAAATAAGTTTTCCCACATGTACGCGCTTTTCCGTGCATGAAAGTGCGTGCATACACATATGCGACTTTTGATCAGAAATCCCGTGTGTATACGCGCCTTTGTATATAGTGAACCTGCATGTATACCCTACTTGGTATATAGCGAACCTACGTATATACGCGACTTGGTACATAGTGAACCTGCGTATAACCTGCATATGTACGCGACTTGATATATAGTGAACCTGCGTATATACTCTTCTTTCTTCATTCTTTGTAGTCTGATAATCAACTCTTTGCTATTGACCTGTTGCACTATGATCTGTCATCTGTGTGAGTTGCCATCAAGGACAACACTTGTATCATAATGCCAACAATCTCCCCCTTTGGGCTTGATGGCAAAGCTAACTTGTCGTAATGAGAACTGTCATCTGATTCCTTTGAGTTGTCCTGCATCCCATGTATTCTGTCACATCTGATATCTCTTCTGTAGATTCATCTAGTTATATATAAGTGAGTTGTTCTTCTACGAGTGGGTTGCCATCAAGTACAACACATGCATCATAATGCCAACAAAGATTCCTAGATTCCCTTTCTCCGCCTATCTTGGCCTTCAACGTGGACAAGCAGGACTTGATGTCGCGCATTTCGCTTACTCCACATTAACCTCCTTTTCCTGCTTCACTACTCAGAACATCGAATTTAGGTCCGGCCACTGGAACTGAATATCTAGTCTCTGCGGACGTTTTCTCTGTAGCTTTGGGGAAGAGCACTAGGGGCACTCGAACCATTCTCCACCGTGACATTGATCGAGTTCTTCTTGCTCTTCGTCCCAAGCAGATTCTCGTCTCTATCGGTTAGCACACGACTCAGTCCAGATCCCACAAAACTGGTTTTGATGTCACTGGTCTTGAGCGTTTGAAAACCACCATTCGAAGGGGGGCCTGCCCATTTTTCAATATCATAATCACGTATAGAAGGGAACCTGCATGAGCCCAAGAACAAGAGAGAATTCCTTGCTACCTTCAACTTTTTCTTTTCACGAATATGTAAAAATAATAGTAATAGTAATTACTTTTATTGAGTATTTTCATATTAATCAATTAAAATATATTTTTCAAAAACTTTGTGAGAAAATCATTCTTAATCTTTTTAAATAAAGCTTAAAACTATTTTTTATTAAATATTTTTTTTTCCTTAAATATTAAAAACATAAATTAACCATTCAAGATTTATAATTTTTCCTTAAATACTAAAAAAATTAAATTAACAGTTCAAAATTTAAAAATAAAACTTTATATTTTGTATAAATTATTAATAATAAAAATAGATAGTAAAAATAAAACTTTATATTTTGTATTAATTATTAATAATTCATTTTTAAAAATGTAGTTTTTTTTAAAATCAGATACAAATAATATTTAATAATAATTATCCTTATTACTAATTAACACCTAAATTATAATAAAATTTATTAAAATATTTAAAAATATATATATTATTAAAAAATAATGATTATCTATTAAGTTATGATTCATATTAAATTAATAAAAAACCATCGCAATTAATTTGAATTAACTTTATGTTATCAGCCCTACAGCGAGATATTAAAGAAATTTTGATCACATTTAACAAAAACCGTAAAGATTTTAAAAAGCTATACAAAAATATAATTTAATTTGTGTATATAGCACTCACTATGAATACTTTCAAAAGTTTATTATTCCAAGTCATCCATTTGAAAGGTCCTTCAATGGATTTACACATCATAAACGTGGAGTCGTGAAGGGACATTTTAATGTGTGATTTTTTTCATTATAATTATTAAATATAATATATTAAAAATTTATTTATATATATTTATTTGTGAGTAATATATTTTATATATAAACAATTTAATAATATTGTATTTTTATTTTTATTTAAAATATTATTATAGAATAACATTAATAATAATAAATAAATGACACAAACATCATAAAAGAATTGAAAAATAACCCTTTAGTTTGTGTATACAACTATATTACAATTGGTAATATGTTTTATATATAAACAATTTAATAATATTAAATAAAAACATTATTATAGAATAATATTAATAAAAAAATAACATGAACATCTTAAAATGATTAAAAAGTAACCTCCTAGTTTGAACACATTATAGGAGAAGCATATACAACCATATTACAAATCCCACTTGCATCAAAAGACCATCCAGAAATGATACAAGTAACTTGAAAAGCTCAAAAGCCCATGAGAGATAGAGACTTTCAATCACATACTTATGTGAATTTATGTTCTGTTCATCAAATTAAAAGAAAAAGGTGAATGGAAAAATAATGATTTTACAGCAACTTCTTTTTACAACTTGTAAAGCTTAAAAACTTATTAGAGATAAAGATTTTGAATGATCTATTTAAAAGAAGAAAGGTGAATGGACAAATAATGTTTTTAGAGATAGGGATTTTGAATGATATATTTAAAAGAAGAAAGGTGAATGGACAAATAATGTTTTTAAAATCTATGAGAGATAGAGAATTCGAATGATATGTCTAGAGATAGAGATTTTGAATGATATATTTAAAAGAAGAAAGGTGAATGGATAAATAATGTTTTTAAAATCTATGAGATACAAAGAATTTGAATGATATGTTTATGTGAATTTATGTGGTGTTTATCAAATTAAAAGTAAAAGATAAATGGACAAATAATGATGTTATATGGTGGTAGAAAGTTGTAACTCGGAAAGCTCAAAAATTTATGAAAGATAGAAATTTTGAATGACATTATTCATGTAAATTATTTGGTGTTTATTAAACTAAATTAAATTTATTTTAATTTTGGATCTAGTAAGCACTAAGTGGGATCAAATCTCTTTTTATTCTAAAAGAAATTTGCACTTCAAAAAATTTGATTCCTCTTAGCACTTATAGTTCCAAAGTTAAAATAGATCTAGGTTAGTTTAACTGTCAATTATAATAATTATAATAATAATTACAATTACAATTATCATTATAATTATAATTATAATTTTATTTTTATTTTTATGTAATTTGGCTAATTCAAGATGTTTTTAATAATGATTATAATTATAGTCATTAATTAGTTAATTAATTAATTTTTTTAATATAATATGAACAAATTAAAATGTCCACATAACATAACAACACAAGGTAGGTCACTACAACATCTTTTCCATATTGGGTTAAAGAGTGCCCCTTGGTGCAATTAAAAGAAGAAATGTAAATGAACAAATAATGATTTTACATTGTGATAGAAAGAGGGCTTTTCATTAGGAAAGAGTTTTGAAATAAAGCTATTATTAAAAAGAAGAAGATAGTTTTGATGTGGAATTATGTCTTAATATTGAGATATGAAATTGTAGTAAAGTTTATATATATATATATATATTGGTCAAAGTGTGGGCAACAACTTGAGAGGAAGTGCAAGGCATTGACTATGACTAAAAGAAATTCCTAATTGTGCAAGCCTTGAATGACATGATGAGATAAATAGTGTGCTTAAATGCAAGGCAACTCACCTAACCAACCCATTTAATGAATGATTGGGGAACAACTAACCAGGATTAAATGATAACAAATATGCTTTATTCAAACCTTCAACTTTAATTCACCCTTCATTTGGATAATGATAATGTTTTAAGGGGAGAAGAAGGAGAGTATTGATGCAAAACAAATTCATACTCATGGAATATATCTTTATCTCTTATTTTGACAATAATAATGGTATAGGGGAGGAGAAGTAAGCTCTACTCCTCATCCTCATTTTGATAATGGTTAGGGGGAGGAGAAGAAGAGTATTGATGCAAAATGAACCTTCTCTTATAGAATATGCTTATACCCCTCATTGTTATAATGATTTATAGGAGGAGGAGAAGTAGAGTATTGATGCAAAACAAATTCCTCCTCATAAAATATGCATAAATTATCCTTATGTAAAGAAACATAGAAGGAGATTGAAGATATTTAGTTAAAGTTTGTAATGCTCATTAGACTTCGTAATAATTGACTAGAATATTGGTAAAACTCATAGAGAGCTATGTAAGCTCTTAAAAGGAAGAGAATGCTACCAATTGTAGTTAGAGGAGGCCTCAACTCTATATGGTTTTAATATCATGACATGAAATTGATTATTTGCTTAAATACAAGAGACCTTATAATTTATTGTGTATTTGAGATGAAACATTTATATATACATATAACAATTAAGAATATATATATTTATTTATATGAGAGATGAGATATTATGTTTAGCAACATAACACTCCTAACCAACCAAATGTATGGATGATTGAGGAGTGGGCACTTTATTAAATCAACTCTTAGAAGGAAAAAGACTTACATTTTTGTCTCAATGACCATTATTAGTACAATTCATTATTATTCTCGTAAACCAATAAAGGGAATTTTGTCTTAAAAAAACAATTTACTTCCATTATCACAAGGCAAGATGTCTTATAAGATTGGTGAGAAAACTTGGTCAAATGTGACTAACATGTACATTTAAGTTTTGATTTTAGAGGCATGTCATGTTGATCAAGGGGGTCAAAGCATGTTCAAAATGCCGGGTCTATTCCACCCTATCCCTCACCTTCACTCTATTGACAGTCTTGATTTCTCATGTTAGGCTTTGATCCTTTAACTTGTCCCTGCAAGTTATTGACCTACTTTGTTACACCCACACATGTTTAAAAAAAATTATGT
This sequence comes from Pinus tabuliformis, assembly GCA_031772625.1. NCBI lineage: Eukaryota > Viridiplantae > Streptophyta > Pinopsida > Pinales > Pinaceae > Pinus > Pinus tabuliformis. The sequence goes on from CM062809.1 coordinate 1,114,438,376, forward strand.
TACTGACCATTGTTAAGCCTTACAAAAATAATTTGAAGACCTAGTTAAATACACAATGCATATCTATCCAACCCCCATCAATTTAATTAAGCCCCCTTCTACCACCTAATGATCTCTTAGATTGCATGCTTAGTGATGTCAACCCCGCTTCCATTGGTTTCATGAAACCTCTTAATTTGACCATAACTAGATTACATAGACTATCTATCGACTATTAAACTTAGACACAAAACTAATACTTTAATTGAACATGAACATACATGTCGATATAAGCACTTCCTCCATTTTCTAGAAACCTTTAAGCACCATACAAATATCCCTAACATGTGTCAATTTTCCACAATCCCCTTAGAATTATGGCTATGCATTGGATGTAACTTTATCTAAGATATAGAGCCAAACCATTCATGTCTATACAACTTTTTGTATAGATAGAATTCCGTCATACATAGTTAGAGTTTCACTTTTAAGGCCCATTTGCATATGGAGTTGTCTAATAATACAGTAAAGTCCCCTTGAGTTATTAGATTTTGGTGACACAAAAATCAAAGTTTCTATGGATTTAAAGTCCAATCAATTTTTTTACAATCTAGTTGATTCATAATTAGTCAAATCCCTTATCACATCTTTCCACTATGTATAACACTTATATCATGGTGGAAATCTAATCATATGTACATTGTTGCGGAATTCAAAGTAGATTTCTCATCAAAAAACAATCTTTTTTTATAATATTAAATCATTTTGTTCACATAGTATATATAATTATAATCTATATATTGGATTTTTTGGTCTTTTTTCTAGGCAGTTTTTCCAATCAATTTTGCTCAAAATCGGATTAGAATTTGTTAGAATTGTAGTTTTACATTATTGAATTTATATGACTTGAGTGCCCTATGATTTTACAAAAAAGCCAAATCCATTTTTGCTTTTAAAATATAATTTAAATGACAAAGAAATGCTAAAAATCATATTACCAAATTCCAATAAAAATACAAAAAATTGGAACATTTAGACTCCACCCATACATACATATCCATTATCATTCAATCATAGAGAATACTTTAGGACAAAACTCTATCAACTGGTCAAATTTAAAAAAAATTCATATTAACCCAAAAAACTAAATCCATTTTTATTTAAAAATATAATTTAAATCACAAAAAATCACAATCTCACTTTAAAAAAATCATATATCCTAATTTCAATAAAAAACAAACACAAAAAATTCAAAAAATCATATATCCTAATTTCAATAAAAAACAAACACAAAAAATTCGAAGATTGGGACTCCATCCATACCTACATATCCATTATCATTCAATTATACAAAATATTTAAATCAGGGCAAAACTCTACCAATCAGTTAAATTTATGAGAAATTCATATTAAATTTTATTAATATGGAAATATCATTATTATCCATAATATTACGTCACTCAATTAGCATCGTACTTATACATGCACACAATTTTCAATACAACCAACAACCCCGGGAATCAGATATACATTTTCACTTAATTTTATTTTATTTAAAAAACTGGAGTAAAGAAATTACTTACCCTCTCATTAAGGAACGAGCCAACGTTGCCTTGGGATATGATATTTTTTCAACACCAAACGCTTTTATATGACGGCGCCGACCATCACCCGGGGCCCACCATCATCACCACAATGAACTGGCATGCCACGTCATCAGATAAGCCACTTGGGCAGAATATGATTTGCCAAGGTTCCATACCATGAGCGCCCACAATGGTAAAATGCATGCATGAATTATTCATGACGTAGGTCCCTATGCCCTCTATTATTGGGGTCGCCGTTGACGTCATCGATTACGTAAGCTCCCGGGAATAATAAAATAATTCTCAGGAAAATCACGGACCAATCTGGGCCGTTAAATTAACACAAATCTGACGGCTCCCATAACACCTCCTGTGATCTTTTGCGGCGTGAAGTCGATAGATGGCCACGTGTACCCACGTTCACAATAATTTCAATTCCTCGTTTTTCAATTTATCGAAAATTCGAGAGATAAAAATCCTTATTGTTCTAACCCAACACTAATTTCATTTAACGGTTAACTAACTGTAATTAAGAAGCTTGATTTTCGACTTATCTTTTCGTGTGGTTTTCTGTCAAGAGACGTAAACGGGAAACCTCGAGGTTAACAATCTAGGCCGCCCTCTATTTATACACTTCTACGGAACATAACGGGAAATATCAGATCTTCAGAACCCAAATTTAGACGAGCGAGCTCCCGTTCCTGCGCTCACCAGATTCCAAACCTTCACAACTAAGTGTGGAAAGTTTGTTGGCGCGCGTGTATATATCTATATTAATATATTATACAGGCACATATACAGTGAGTATATATATATATAGATAGATATCTATTGGTTATATTTATGTTCAATGGCAGCAGGAGCAGAGGTGCCACAGCCTGTAAGAGCCGTTATAAGCAAGATGGAAAATGGGCGTTGCAGGGATAATGATAGCGAGGAGAACTCTGACGGAGAATCCAGTGACAATTGCCGGGAAATGATAACGGGAAGACCACCGAGACCCCTTTCAATGCTTCGCCATTGTGCGAGCACTGCTAGGCTTGCAGGGCCGTCCGAATCTGAACTGGTAAGGGCTTTTAAAGCATTTTTTGTTCAAGTATTTCATTACCATTTAGTGCCGAATTAATGTGTTGTGGTTTGCTGTGTTTTGGTGTTAAAGGGCGGAACTATTTCATAAAATCTTAAAACTAGTGTGATATTTTGTTTTTGATGTGTTTTGGCAATTCTTGAAGAATTAATCATCTAGGGTTTGAGCTGATGGACTTTGTTAGGTAAAACCCACTTGCAAACTGTGTGCCATTCCCTCTGTATAATATGTTATAGATTTGCGTATTGCATGACTGGTGATTCATTGACAGAGCACCTTATGTTGGAATTCCATCAACCCTAAATTGCTAGCACCCAAGTTTATCAGATCTGGACATGACAGTTTATGCAGATTGTAGAGGGAAAATGGCCACAATTTAGCAAATAGGATCTCTCTTTCTTGGTATCTCTTTCTCTCTCTATATGTATATATATAGACACACATACTAGGCCATTTTCCTGTGCAACCTGATATACCCACAAAAGGGGGTAGAGCCTTTGTTGGCTATTGATGCGTCTTTATGCGTTTGGGTTTGAATTCAATGCCACCAATCACATGCATAAGAGTTTAGCCTGGTACCCTATTTGCTGTGGCTGTTTTCCGTGCACAACTTGCTAGGTCTATTTCTCGTTCCCTTCTATCGATAGAACCGTTTTCTTTTGATGCGTGTCTTTATGCCCGTGGGATTGAACTCATGACCGTCAAAATTCTATAGGCAGGCTTCTCCCAAACCTGACCCCCTGTAATTGTTCATTTATCTGGTGAGTGGCTTTTGCAGGTCTTGGAAGCATATTTGTATGCCTGTGTAGTCGAGGTTGTGACCACCAATTGCCTTAGAGCTCATCGTTCACTGGCAAGGTTGACGTGATATTAATCTGTGTAACAGGGTTCCATTCTGCCCATATTCTGACCCGACCGAATGGCACGAGATTGAAATGGATGAGTCCAGGTGCATATGCCAAGCAATTTTGGCAAAAAGCTACCTGCCAGACCTGGCACTTAAGCCAAAGGATTTCTGCTCTATGCAGTTCAGATCCTCAGTGCATGTTTCTCAAACAACTATCAACAATAAACTTCGTGACCATGAATTAGGCAAGTGCAGTTTGCAAGCCAATAAGATGGGCATGTTTTTTGAGTTTATTGTACTGAGAGAAGGGAGGTGCACTGTATGGACTAGTATGGATCAGATGTGCGAAGGAGAAGGTTTACAGGTTGAAGCATTGCTCGGGTATGAGAACCTCACCCAAGGTGTAGGAAAGCATTGCCGGGGTATGAGAATCGGGTTAGGTGAACCTCAAGGTGTATGGCAATCAGGTTATGAGTACCTTAAACCAATCCTTAAAACCTGTGAATCCCATTCTTACCGCTGTCATTTGTAAAGCATTTGAAACGTGTCGTTTACCTGGATTCACCAAGTGTTTTCCGTTGGAATGTGGATAACATTTACAAATCAAATTGGAAAAAAAATTATAACATAAAAAATAAAATTAAATAAAACCACAATGTGTGTGTGTGTATTTCCCAAGGTAAACCTTGTGGGATTCCCCCATCTTCCCCGGAATATCCGGATGGAGGGTGGCTTAACCACCAGCCAAAATAGTGGTGGCTGGTGAACCAGTAGGACTCTGCTGGACTTAACCTTAGTTGGACCAGAACCAGAGACCTCACGGTGAAAAAGTCTGTTCAAAGTAATTGAGCTAACCCACTGGGTTATATATGATGATGATGATGATGAATGTAGAACAATATATAATATATTAATAAAGACTATCATAGATCTATCTTCAACCATATTTTTTTTAAGATCTGAGAAGTTTGCACCCTGGTTTCTTTTTAATCTCACTTGGTGCTAACTAGATATGGGGTTAATATGGATCTATGCTGTGATATGGCCTACTGGATTTCCCTGTGTTTTGACTCTTTTTGAGGTGAGATTCACTAGCTTGCATTCAGAAGACAGTTGGTAATTTGTTCTGTACTGCAATCAATTGTTTTCCTATGTTTTTTGTTTCAAATGTGGCTATTTTTTTGCACCAAAAATTGGTTATGGTTTTGGGAGTAAATTAACATCTCTTGACCACCATGGGTGAGATTAATACATATAATTTTTCTAGTAATATAGTCAAGAGTCTGATTGTAACAGGTGTTTGAGATGCAGATACTGAACTTTAAATGACATTGACTGCAGGATCTGGATGCTAGCAGCTTGCTTGCAGAATCATCTGCTGAAAATGGGAAGATGTTTGTGCCTACCTTCCGCTCTGGTAGTTGTGCTGAAATAGGGCCCAAGCAAAATATGGAAGATGAGCATGTCTGTATTGATAATCTGGTGGAGCATCTGAGTCCAAAATATGAATGCCCTTCTCCAAGTGCTTTCTACGGGGTGAGCATTTTCATATTCTAGGCTTTGAATTCACAAATAGTGTGTTTGTAGTGTCTTTCTCTGTCATTCTATTGATACTCAGTTTCATTTATTTGACTGCTTAATTCTAATACTTGGTTTTTGACAGTAGAATTGTTAAAACTTAATTGCCTTTGTAATTCTTGTATGGTTTACTAGAATAATGTGCAACTTTTGTTCCAAGTTGACACACACTTTCTAGATTATGTAATCAATATTTGTTGCTAGTCAAATGCAGATGTAACCTTTGTTATGAATGCACAGCCTATTGCCATGCATATGAGTAGATGGGTATTGAATGTCAGTGTAATTGTGAAGATTTCAGTGGTATGAAATGGATTAGGTTGGTTTCACAAGTGAAGAAAGGGAACTGCCTAGTGGGCAGCTTGAGTGGTTGAATGCTTTGAGATTCATGTGGGAGGTCTTGGGGTTGATCTCCTGGGCTGACTACCTCTGTTGTGTGCTTCACTTGATGTCCATACTGCATCAGTAACCATGATCAGTACTAATGGGTTTGCACTCCGCATCATCCGTGAAATGCGGGGAAGTGTCCACGGGCTTGCTAAGAGGTTTTCCTTGGAAAAAATGTTAAGGGAAGGAAATTTTGGCAGTTGCAGATCTGGGTTTCTTATTGGTAGTTTTGGTATAATTGCACATCACTCTTGAACTAGAAGTTTTGGAAATGAACAACATGTCAGTCTTCTCAATATATAAAATTTGAGAAACTAGTGTACAAGATTAGATAAGGTTAGGTTAAAATGATATTTCAAAATATACAGTAAGATTTGCAAAATATATAAATATAGCCTACCTTAATCAGATAAGTGATACAATTAAATTGAGGTTTAGATTATTTAAGATTGTTTCAGTTTATTTAAATTTTATATTGCGGGAAACACACCTGCCCCTCCCTCATGCTAGTTGCATTTCCATATTAGAATGCTGAAATGTGACTGAAACACGCTTAATGCGTGGGAAATGCATTTTGTACGGATTGAAACGATTTCAAGCCAGTTACAGTGCGTTTCCAAAAAAATTGTCAAATTTGACCATAATTTGATTGTTGGAACCCACACTTTTTGTTTTAATGCATATTTAGAGGTTAGTTATGAATTAATGAGACTTTTAGAAGCCTCTAAGACTCAAACTGTTTCTTTAAAAAAGAGTTTCACCCTTAGTTTGCACTAAAATGTTGGCAATTAATGGTAATGTTAAATTCTTAGTACTTCAATTTTCAACATTACCATCAATTGTTTTAGGATGTGCGAGACTGGTTTCAAATCTCATCGAACTTCATATGGAGAAAGTAAAATTTCATATTCCATTCAAAATTCAGCAGGGTCAATAGTTTTCAGGATTGGTAGGATTGCATCATTTCTATTAGATTTAATCATGTATGGGGGACCAGGGTATGAGGTCAGCTTTTAATCAAGAGCACCAAGCCCTTTATGTACCTTGATGTTGGTGATATTCATTGTTGGATTCCTCTGTCGTGGCCTTAGCAAAAATGTAGCCCTTTATGTACCTTGATGTTGGTGATATTCATTGTTGGATTCCTCTGTCGTGGCCTTAGCAAAAATGTACCCCTCATTCAAAACCAAAATCATTGATTAGGCATGCGAAGCTTTTTCTACCATATTTTAAAGCTTGGTTACGTAGTTTCATCAAAATTAGGTGGTGTTGACTGAGGTCCCTCGAGGATTGAGGTAGAGGCAAAGGGTGATACTAATGATGAGGATCCCAATATAAGTGATGGTGGAACATTGCTTGTCATTTACATTATTTAAATATTCTCTCTCATTTATTCACAATGCTTTCTTTCCAAGTTCCAATATAATGCACTATTTTTTGGGGCATTGGGGATACCCAAGGAAAGAAATTGGCCTCCCTCACAGCCTGAAGGCAAGAGAGAGGTTGTTGGTACCTAGCCACCACACAATATATACTCACTTAAGAGCGCAACATAGTTATTCTATTATAGAGCATAAACATGTCAACTTATGAGACTTGAACCTAGTTGCGGATGATCACAACGATTCCATCTAACCACCCAAGCTAAACTTAACCAACCAAAATTTGTGGAAAAAGATCGGTCTCCCTCTCAGCCTGAAGGCAAGAGAGAGGTTGCTGGTACCTTGCCAGCCCATAGTATATACTCACTAACAGCGCAACATAGTTACTCTATTCTAGAGCATAAACATATCAATTTACGAGACTTGAACCTAGGTGGGGAGGATCACAATGATTCCGCCCAACCACCCAGGTTAAATTCGATTGATTATAATGTGCTACTTATAAAATATATCCCTGATTCCAATTTCTGGGTGGTCACATTTCCAGTGCATTTCTGTTTTGGAAGCGCATATCCATTTCCCTGTATCGCATGTTTTAGTTTAAATTCCAAAATGCAAACAAGTATTTTTATTTCAACAAAGAAAGTAAACTATCATTGATGGATGGTTCAGTTTTTGCATAAAGAAACATTTTCTCAAGAACAATATTGTTGGAAGCTGTGGTGTACTCATTAATATGTCAAGCATTTACAGCACAGAAAAAGTGATTGTCAAGATGAACATGATTGCTACATAGAATGGTTCACTTTATAAAATCCACTCGAAATTGGGAGAGGAGAAGGGTTTGGGGATTCTATGAATCATGAAGACATTGTTAAAAACTCAAAATTTTCAGTGATTTCAGAGAGCAAGTGTATATCTGTTTTTTGACCTAGCCCCCCCTGCCTTTGTCTTTGCCTCGGGGTGCTTAGACCCTTATGAAGAATAAGAGGGCCTTCGTTGAGTGAGAGTGGATAGCCATAAGTTCCGAGGACCTGGTTGACTGAACTTATCAATGACTTTCTGGTTTTCATCCCCTTATTGGCTAAAATTCATTAACAGTTATGATAGATATGCTTGACCTTTTTGCCATTTGGTTCAACAAAGGTACTCTTCTCCAAGTTTTCTATTTGTAATTGTTGAAATGATGATGTAGCAACTTTCTGTGCTAAAACATTATCATTTTTGACATTTGTGGAGGATAATTTTATATGTTGTAATCACGGTGTAGGTTTCTATAGAGATGATATGCATCTGTGAGAATTATTTTGAAGGTAGACCAGGTAGCAGCTAGGAGTTAAACCAACAAGTTGCAGAATATTTTGCAGATGTGTGTGGTGATGAAGAAATATGAAATATCAAATAAAGATTACTGTTAGGCCTTGTCAGCAAAGCATATCTCTGGATTCCTACTCTAGTTTGGAACATCTTTTTGGTAATGCAAAAACATTTTATATAATTCATAACCAATAAACAAACAAAGCAGTTCCGGTGAGTGAAAAAAGATGAAACACCAACTATCGCTGCACACCTGGTACTTCAAGCTAAACAGTCTTTATGCTTTAGTTTTTCTTTGATCTATAGTTGACAATCAGAAAATACTGACAATTGTCTTAACGTTTGCAATGAGACAGCATTCAGTTCCTTGTGCTTTTTCATTTGAAGTGGCTTGGGCTGTTTGAAATGAGACAGCATTCAGTTCCTCACACTTTTCTTTCAAAGTGGCTTGGGACAATGGATTTCAAGTCCAGTTTCTTGTGTCCCAGACTAGAACTTCCTTTTTCGTCCTGTCTTTTGTCTATCATGTTTATTCCTTTTTGAAAGGTAGCAAAGCTATTTCTGGATCCTGGCTGGCTATGAAATTTCTGCCGTTGCTGGTGGAAATTTTTCTTCCCATGCAAAAGCTGCCTTCAAAGTTTGTTCTGCTGCAGAGGGAAGCTCTATGGGTTCACTCTGGCACCTCTTGCTTGGAATCTGGAACTGTTTGGAGGGGTTAAGATCAGCTGGACTTGCTCATTAGGATGTCGTCTTTATAGAAGATCTGGAAGTCTCACTTTTGGTTGTTTTCTAGAATGAGACTCCTGCATGCTTGATTGGGGTATTTGGAGGTTTAATGGTCACCTTCTTTTCTTTTTGTTAGGTTTGTATTCTTTACTGGTTTTTGCTGGTTTGGACAGGGGAATGCAAGGTGAATGTTCGAGGCAGCTTCTACACTGGAAATAATTTCTTTGAGTCCAGAGGTTGCTCCTATATGTAATGCATAATCTGTAGTTGTATTGAGGCCGGCAAGGGTCCAATTCCATGCACAACCTTGCAGTCTACAGTTATTGTGGATGGCATCAAGAGTTTATCTGACATATTATTGTTAGGTTGGAAAAATGTGTCATTTCAGAACTCTGTAGGAAAAGCTGGTAGTCTTTTCCACGTTAGAAATGATGCTGGTGTGTCTTCAAAGTGGTCAAACTCCTCTGTCAATCGCTTCATTGAAAGGCCTGCTCTCTCCATCATCCAAGTTCTCCCCCTTCAGAGTCTATATCCTTGTCGCTGGGGATTGAGAAAAAAGTTAACCCTAGAAAGAATGTCGTGCAAAAGCTGGTTTACCAGTTGATCTCTAGCCATTTTGCAATCATTTCTGCTGATGGCCAAATGAATATGAACCAACAGATCATGTAAGACATTAAAACATCTTTAATGTGAGCTGTGAGAGGCTCTAGTTTAAGCAAGATTACTGAGGACTGTGAACTTTGAGAACCCTTGTTCTCTTTGGCATTGGTGCTTCTGACCTCCTTTCCCTTTGGGCAAGGGTAGTACCTAGAGATTCCTGGGGAGGTGGGCTCACACCCTGCCTCTTCAGTTGAATGGGATCCTGTTGCCAATCAGACCCAACCTTTCCTCTCTTGAACTTCCCTGTCATTTGCCAAAAGAGAAAATATCCAAAAATGTACAAGAAGAATGATAGGTTGAGAAGGGCAGTTAATCCATGGAAACACAGCTGAAACGAAAGTAGGGGAAGCAAGGGATACATGTTGGCTCCAGCCTGTAGGGAGACAGCAGTGTAGAGAACCCTAGTAAAGTATATCATTCTTGTTTCTTATTTATTACTTGTTATGGAACGTAGAAAACAATTGCCAAGCACAATATTATGTAAAATTTTAAATTTTGTGGGTTGGGATTTCTAAACATTTGAACTTGTTGCAACTTGAATTTCTTACTCAATTATTTGATATAAGTTTATATATATTTATAAAATGTGTTTTTACTGTTTTTCTTTCAATTGGACCCAAAGTTGTGACCTTTGTTGGCAACAAATTTATAGATATCTTTGTGGGACAATACAAAGATGCATGTTTCTACATATACTAAGATAAAACATTTCTGCGTACTTAATGGAAAATTTGGTAGAAATGACAAAAAAATATATTTTCATAGACTTATTATGTTAGGAAGCATTTGCTGCTTATAGTAACTTACAGCTGTCCTTCGGCCAAAGCTGCTACCTGTGAGGGGTGTTTCTATGCCAATGTAAAATCTCAAGTTCTTACACCTGGTCTCCTCTCCCACCCATTTGGAGGGGTGTGAACCCAGACCTCTCTGTTAATACAAGCCTGATAACCTTGCTGCTTGCTGCTTTTTGACTCTTTCAAGGATAATAAACAAAGGCTCCTGCCAAATGGGAGTGTGGTCTAGCAGCTATCCTTGAAAGAGTCAAAAAGGTTGAAAGGTGGCTTTTTGCCCATTCACAACGTATGTCTTTATTAATTTAGTTTACATGTCCTTCAAATATGAAGTCTCTTCATTTTTCTTTTAAAAACCGTATCCAATATCAAACGACAGTCATTGTTATGCTTGTAATTTCATTACCATAAAGAGACTTCATGCAAAAGTTGTGCTCTCTACAGGTATTTGATGGTCATGGAGGAGGTGATGCAGCAAGATTTATTCAGAATAATCTTCTAAATTTCATTGTTGAAGATTCAAATTTTCCAGATGCAATTCGAAAGGCTGTAAGGAATGCATTTGTGAAGGCTGATCATGCTTTTGCAGATGCTTGTTCCCTTGACAGCACCTCTGGCACAACAACACTGGCAGCTCTTATATTTGGAAGGCAAGTATTTGGAGCTTGATTGATGTGAACCAATTGTATAGATTGTGGCCTGCATGGATGAAATGGCCTTTTGTTTTGTGCAAACTTTTATTTCTTAGTTGATATATATTTTTTTTTTCATTTGTTTGTTCTGATTGAATGCTTTCTTGTGATGGTTTGCAGGAAGATGTTTGTTGCTAATGCAGGGGATTGCCGTGCAGTGTTGGGTAAGAGAGGGAAAGCAGTTGAGATGTCCAGAGACCACAAACCAAACTGTAGCATTGAAAGGGTGCGAATTGAATCTCTTGGAGGTTCTGTGTATGATGGATATTTGAATGGTCAACTATCAGTTGCAAGGGCATTGGGAGACTGGCACATGAAAGGACCAAGAGGCTCGAAATGTCCTCTCAGTGCAGAGCCTGAATTAAAGGAGACTATACTTACAGAGGAAGATGAGTTTTTAATAATTGGTTGTGATGGTCTCTGGGATGTTATGACTAGTCAGTGTGCAGTCACTATTGTACGGAGAGGGCTTATGCTGCATAATGATCCAGAGCGCTGCTCAAAGGAGTTGGTTCGAGAGGCACTAAATCGCCACACTTGTGACAATCTGACAGTTGTTGTTGTCTGTTTTTCTGCCAATCCTCCTCCACGCCTAGAACATCCTAGATCAAAATTCAGGAGGAGCATTTCTGCTGAAGGCCTAAACTGTCTGAAAGGTCATTTGGAATGCCCATAAAGGAACCATTAGCAGAAATTAGTTTTATTATTAAGCGGATTTGATCAAAACCTCCTTTACATGAAAGGAGACCAGCAACGAAGTGAACATTTAACCATTTACCCCCCTTGTTTATTTATTGTGAAAGTTAGTTCGATAATTTAAAAGCTTATTATTGCTATGGAGGTGGAACTTGGAAGTACTTTGCAAATCTATGTTATTGGCCAACAACAGAAAATAGCGTCTGGGCTTTTCTGCAGTTGATACCAGTGGATTGCCAGAAGGGTTTCAAACTAGACAAAACACAAAACTGGAGCAGCATATCTTGCTCTTGACTCTGACCAGCCTCAGAAATATTGGCAATCTTGCGAACATGGTTCAAATGGAGGGTGATATCTATCCTCCAGCGCATGGGAAAGGTTGGTCTAATTGCTCCAGGAAGGATAGATTGGCTACCAGTTTGGTGGTGTATATAATGGGGTTGCCAACATGATTGAACATTTGATTGGCAACAATGCAGTTGTGTAGTTGTGCAGATGGGCTATTTGATAGCCATTTGTTGCCAATGTGAGTTAGGATTATTTGATTTTTCAGGAGGATAACAAACCTTCTATGTAATATCTCATTTTTTGGGGGGGTGTTGTCCCTTGCCTTTGACCCATTCATTGTACCTTATGATAGGACATCGATACTGTGCAGCAAAGGCAATAAGAAGAAATTTGACGAGTCCAGAAATGTCTGGTGATCTGTAAATCTTTTTCTGGCATTCTTATAAAATTAAAAGAAAGCTTCAATCTTTCTGACAGTTCCATTTTCAGTGCGTGCTGTGACAATTTATGATTATGCACTGTGGCAATTTAAGATTATGTTTCTGGATCAATTTCAAAGTTGTGTTCAGTGCTTCCATTGTTGTCTTAATATTTGTTCTGCCTATCCTTTGTTTCTTTCGTTTGTTTAAGAGTGCTTCATAAGACCATAAATATTCAACGAATTCTCCTTGCTTTACACCTTAAGTTCTACATGATTGTATTGGCTTGACGTATTACATTATATAGAAATCCAATTAATAGATGAGAGCAAAGCCATCAATTGGTAATACTTAGTAAAATAGGTAGTTAGTGTTAAAGAGTTTCTGTACGTTGAACGCAATCCATAATTAGTTCTAGAATATTAACCAGCATTTGAATGGGTTAGCAATTTTGTCCTAGATTTTTGTTATTTGGAGTCTTGAATATGCCCTAAATTTAGCTATATTCTTTAAGAGTTGTTCATATGACTATTAACATTCAACGAATCATCCCTGCTAGACACAATTAGTTCTAAATGATTGCATTGGCTTGACATTTTACATTATTTAGAACGAACTATAACCAATAGATGAGCGCAACCCATCACTTGGTATTACTCAGCAAAAGAGAGTGTTAAAGAGTTACTGTACATTGAATGATTGAACACAATCCATAATTAGTTTTAGAAAAATAAGCAGGGTTGGAACAGTTAGCTGTTTGGTCCTAGATTCTTGTTAATTGCAAGTCTACGGTATGCCCTAAATTTAGCCTATATTAATTTCATTTAGATTAGGAATGTTTAGCTGTAGCTGGTTTATTCCAATAACTCGTCCAAAGGCCGAGTCATGTACATTTGTATGAAGAAAATTTTGTATACAATTACGCGTTCAAGATTTTTCTTTATTCCTTTTGCAAGTGATTTTATGTGATGATTTCCGATATGTTGTCAAAGTAAACGTGATCTATAAAGATTGGGGTGGTTGCGGAGAGTGGAAGAATTCACTGCTGAAGAGATTTCAAGCCTAGCAAATGAAAAAGCAAGTTCATTAATTGAATAAGGTTTGTTGAAAGTAATCTTTTAAAGGTTAGTTTGTTGAAATTCTTGGGGATACACTCTCTACACATTGGATGTAATAATGGCAACCCTCCTTGAATAGGTATGGTCCATGGGAATTCTGTTGAAATTTTACATGTTTTATTTCAAAATGAAATCGGCAACACATGTGATACCAATATACAATACGACAAGAAAGTCAGTCTGCTGAGAGGAATAATGCTATCAGTGAATGAAATAACCGAATATGATCAGCCAAGGAGTCTGAGTTGATGATTCTACAAGTTTCATCACTGAAGCACAATTCTTAGAGAAGCAAAATTGAAATCCATGAAAGTTAACAACGGTTTATCCTATCCTGTGGGTACAGGCGTCTGTGTTTATTTCTTTGAAGTGAAGACACAATGTATGGATTGTTAAATAGGGTTGCAGTGGAATGATGAGCCTGATAATGAAACAGGCATAGATGCCTATAATTAAAACAGGTAGTTTTAAGCTATCATGGATGGATGGAACAATCAAAGGATGCATGAGTAAGAAGGTTACCTAGACGGAAGTGTTTGCTGTGCCTTTGTGCATTAGGGTATTGTGAGGCATAGTTGCCTATAATTACACCGATAGGTAGTTTTAAGTTATCATGAATAAATGGAACAAACAAAGAATGCATGAATAAGAACGTTACCTAGAAGGCAAGTGTTTACTGTGCCTTGTTCTTCAGGGTATTGTGAAGAATTTTAGCTTGTAGAAGGGAAGTGTTTACTGTGCCTTGTTCTTCAGGGTGTTGTGAAGAATTTTAGCTTGGAGATTTGGTAAACATAGATTGCATGAATAAGATCATTTTCGTAGGAGGAAAGTGTGTGTTGTGCTTTTTGGGATAGTGTGAAGAATTTTAGTACCTTGGAGATTCGGCAAACTCGTGCTTCTGGTGAAGACATGGATCTTTGCTTTTTGTAACAAAGGAGATTCATCCTACGTTAACTTTCAAGAAGCTGTGACGAGAGTTCCATTATACCCATCATAAATGATTGCGAGATCGAATGAAATTCTAGGACTTTCAGGTAAGGGCCATGGTTTGCAGAGAAGTTGATGTGCCGAAGGACTATTGTGAAACCTTTTTGCAAATGGATTTGATACATATAATAGACAGGGAGTGATAAGATTGCCATTAATGAGGCAGTTGCAAAGTTGTATAAATAGCTAATAAAATCAATCATTCGGTTTTTAGAGATTAGCGAATTGTTTGTGGCTCTAGCGTGGAAACTTTGATGATTGAAAATGGTAGGCATATTCATTGATTTAACTATAAGATTCTACTAATGAAGTTGGAGAATATGGCATTGAGTTGGAACAATAAATAATCTGTTAGAAAGGTTGTAGTGGCTATGTGGATTCATTGGTGATGTAACATTGACGGCACATGGGAGATCAAAGTGTGGGTAGCATGAATGCTTATTGGAGCAAAGAGACGAGAAGTAGGGTTTGCTCGTAGATGCAAAAATAATATGAAAAGCGGTACCTTTTTTCCTCGCATTACATGTTGGGAAGGGCTTGCAATGAACTAAAAAGGTGGTAAAGACACCTTGAATAATATCATGTTGAAAATATGTACCCTATCTTATCCCCATAAGAAGTCTGTGAAATCTTGAAAGGTGCCATATACATTACTAAGTTGGACCTCACATCCATATATCACTGGCCCCCTTAGATATATCATGTTGAAAATATGTACCCTATCTTATCCCCATAAGAAGTCTGTGAAATCTTGAAAGGTGCCATATACATTACTAAGTTGGACCTCACATCCATATATCACTGGCCCCCTTAGATCCTTAAGATGTGTAAAAAATCATATTCAAGCCAAGAAAGGAATCCGTGAGAGTACTTGGTCACGTTGTTTAGTCTTATCAATACACCAATGAGAGTACTTGGTCACGTTGTTTAGTCTTATCAATACACCAATGACCTTTATGATATATAATTGTCATTTTAGATGTCATTACAATTTTATTGTAGTGTACCTATATAATATGCTCTTCTTCAACCAGCCATTGGGATGGACACGGACACCTAAGGCAGATCAAGTAGGTTTTGCAAATTACATGCCATCATAGGTTGCACACTAGCCTAGGTAATCCATTGTTCTGAAGATTTTTTTATTTGCACTACATAATGAATGGAAGTGGAGTGCATGTAGATCTTGTCCAAGTCATCCTTTGCTAGCTCACACCAACCAACATAAGAAGTCTGTGAAATCTTGAAAGGTACCATATACATTAATAAGTTGGACCTCACATCCATATATCACTGGCCCCCTTAGATCCTTAGGATGTATAAAAAATCATATTCAAGCCAAGAAAGGAATCTGTGAGAGTACTAGGTCACATTTAGTCTTATCAATGCACCAATGAACTTTATGATACTTTAAATGTCATTTCAAATGCCATTACGAGCAATTTTATTGTAGTGTACCTATATAATATGCTCATCTTCAACTAGCCTTGGGATGGACACCTAAGGCAGATCAAGCAGGTTTTGCAAATTACACGACAACATAGGCTGTACACTAGCCTAGGTAATCCATTGTTAGGAAGACTTTTTTTTATTTGCACTACATAATGGATGGAAGTGGAGTGCATGTAGATCTTGAAAAGATCCAAGTCATCCTTTGCTAGCTCTCACCAACCAACATTATAGAGCTTCATATCTTTAGTTGGGTGAAATTGTTCGGCAAATTTGAGCTGAGATTTTTTTGTTTATACACTTGAACCAAGTTCCAAATAGGAATTATAAAGACTTATTTGACATGCATTGCATAGCAACAAACATCATTGAAGAGCTTAAGTGTGGTCTATGCTCAATACTAGCTCTATCATTTCTTTACTTGTTACAACTTTTCAAGACTAAAATTGATGTTTTCAAATATTGTCATTGGATCATTATTAGACACATTTTGGCCACCATGTTGTTTATCACACTAAAACATTCGATAATGTATTCATTTACCCTAAGATTGAATATATGATTATTTACCCTTAAGATTGATAATTCTACATCATTTCACAAAGAATGTGCTAGTGGTGACATTACACAATAGGAAAGGAGACGATTGTGCACATTGATCACATACTACTCTAATTTGCATAAACTCAAAATAAGATGCAAAATGTACACCAACTCAAAGGATTGGTTTACTTATAGTAATTTCACCTTGTAATTAAGCATAATTAATTAATTAATTACCAAACCTTATTATGAATCGTTTAAGTTGTTTGCCAATCAAGACCATGCTTCATCATAACTCTATGAAGTTATGAATTTACTCAACACTGTGCATGATTGTACCACAACCTTCTCCATGTGACTTGCTCATTAATTTTTATTTTCATGAAAATATCTTATACCAATGACCACTTGTGTGCACTTGAAGGTGATCAATATAAAAAATTATAAGGGGAGCATGGTTTTTCCAAGTTCACCATACACTTTGGTGTTCGAAATACCTTTACCATGTTGTAGAATTTTATTTATTTATTAATGGATAAACCGATGCATTGATATACGAAGTTGTATTCTCTTTAATTGTATATAAATCACCAAACTAACAAACAAACATAGATTATATATTCCATTATGGATCGAGACTCTATTTTGATGGTATTTCACACTAAGTTGCACATCATTGCAACCTTCTGACCAGACCATTACTGCAACATTGACTTGGAGCAACTACCACAACATTGATTTGAACAATCTTGCAATGCCCTTGCTAGTAAGGACTACCACTGTTTTGCGGACACTCTGACACTGATAAGGAGGTATGGGACATGCAAACCTATTGTTGCCAATCTGATAAGGATGACAACCTCCAAAAAATAATGAAAGTTACATCTTTCCTTTGCATAATGAATGACATGAATGGACACAATTTCCACTTACCTCGACAAAACTACATTCATCACTTGCCATAACACACCATTTCTACGATAACTCCATGACCCGATTTGCACCATTACTGCATGATTGCCTTACCTTAATTAGAAGCCATTACCACCAACGAACTATTCATTCAAAGTTGCAGCTAGTATATTGTTTGAATTCTAAGCAGGAATGTTAGGAGGTTCATTCAATCGTGAGGATCCCATAGAGATCCTCTTATTACAGGTTTATGACAATATTTGGCCATTTTTAGAAAATCAAACACATTTAACAATACATCAGTTCAGAAATCACATAAACCTTGAACACATGATATTTACATGGAAACCCCTATGGTAGAAAACCACAAGTCTTCTTTTGATTTTTTAATATAAATGCAAGCATCAACTTCGGTTTAAATTAGATTTTGTAGGCACCAACCTACAGGGAGCACCAACCCCCTTTTCTTTGCAAGCACCTATTTGCTGGAAGCACCAACTCCCACTATTTGTAGGCACCAACCCCTCGATCTTTACAAGTGCCAACCTGAAGGAGAGTCCAATCCCTTGATCCAAAAAAATCCACTTGCTTCAACCACTTAGTGTTAAAATTTCTGAATGTACACATCAGAAATCCTATTGCAAGCACTGGTTTATCATCTCCTACTTGTTTTTACATTCAACAAGTTATTTAATTATTTAAACACTGATGACAAACACCACTGGAGACTACACTGACATACAAATCATAAACTGAAATAGATATGAGACAAACACACAAGGGACACCGTTGTTTTTGGACAAACATCTTTGGAAAAACCCAATGCGGGAAAACCGGTGCAACAACTCTGAGGGGTTTCTATTATTAAGCAGTAGTTCTGAATACAACTTTGGATGCCCTCTTGGCTATTCAGTTACAAAGATAAAATATACTAGTAGAAACCTAAGTGAGATTACCTCACTTCACCTGGAAAAATCCCTTCGATCCGGCAACTAGACTGACTATCCCCGGGTACAGCTGCGGTGCCCCTTTGCAGTAGCTGCGTGGGCCTGTGTGGAGCACTATGAGACTTTGCATCAACTCTGCGTTGCCTCCTTTGCCTCCTAGAGCTCTGACGTCAACCTTCTCGGTCAATCCTGCTGCTCCCCAGCTGAATTCAGATTTCTGCAGGAGGGCAACTCTTCCCCTGCGCTGGCACTACGTCAAGCAATGTGTGGGCCCTCCTGGCCCAACGTTAGCCTCCCTTGGTCTGTGCTGCCTCCTCTAGCATATCTCTGCCTCTCTCTGCTGAGTATTCAGGGTCTCGGAGAAGATCCTCCAACCCCAACTATCCTTGCCCCTCTGCTGCAACTCAGATCACCTGTTCGACTTTCTCAACAAACCTTGCCCTAGAAAAATCAAACTCACTGATTAATTTGGTGTGTCTCCAACTGATCCTCATGCCTCCTCTTATACTTTCCCTGTTGATGAATCAATGGTCGAGATTAAGTCCCTAATCAACGACTAAGAGTAAAACAAACTTGATCCTCGCCTCTTTTTTTCCAAGGAAAAAAGCGAACTCTTTTTATAAGCAATAAAAAAAGTTACAAAGCACATGAGTTAACATTCTGCCACAGAACCGCCTGGGGAAGGCAAGAAACTCCTCTGAGGAGGATCAACGAACACCCCATCCAAGTGCTGATCAAAAACAAACTGTTCGCTGCCAGGGCAGCCATATCCTGAGATAGTCAACATAAAAAAAACTAAAACAGTCACATGGGCCTCCTTACATAAGGAAAACAGCCCACGCAAACAGTGATGTAAAAACATATACTGCTCTTCAAAACGGAGCATCCAGAGTATTTAGTGTATCAGAAGAAAAAACCAGTACTACATATGCCACCTGTTATCATATAGCCAGATAAAACAGTGCATATAACGAGAACCAAAAAGAAACAGAGTTATCCATATGGGGGAAGATCCGACACACGGATCTGGTCCATCTGCTGTTCAGTTATCCTCCAAGTGCCCACAGCTTGTTGCAAACCTGTTTTAGAAAGCCCATCTGCTTCTTCGTTGAATTCCCTGTATATATGATCAATATAAAATACATTAAACTGTTGAATTAAAGTTTGTATCTCTTCTAATAAAGGTAACAAAATGTAGTGCTGGCATCTAAATTTCCCAGTAACCCAGTTAACCGCATTCATAGAGTCTCCAAAAATCTGAACTGTGAGGATATTTTTGTGTATTAACCAACAAAGAAGAAGCTTTAGAGCAGAGAGTTCCGCAAAATTGTTTGTGCCCACTCCGATTCCTACTGAAGCCTTTAGAGAGTGAGATGCATTTAGGTGAATACTAATCCCTGCCCCCGTGATATTGTCTTGCGCTGCACCGTCGAAAAAAGCCCATGGTACCCCATCTCTGATTCGGAATTCCTTCCTCCGGTTTTTACTAGATTGATCTTCCTTTAATGGGATACTATCCAGAATGGCTTTGCTCTGGATGGCGATAGCAGCCTCAGAATTCTTTGATTCTCTGAAAATACTTCGATTTCTGGCTAGCCAGATCCCCCAGCAAATGATAGGCGGCAAATTCCTCAGGTTCTTCTCTTGAAAGTGCTTCCACCAATATTCCCATGCAGTGGATAGGTTGTCTCCTTCCCATTTTAATTTAACCGCTATAAACCTTTCCACTTCCAGCCATACTTGTCTTGTAAACGGGCATGAGAGAAAAAGGTGGGATATGGATTCAGAGGCCGCACAACACAGCGGGCATCTACCAGGTCCCTGCTTAAAACGGGATTGAAGAACATCCCAGGTAGGAATCTTTTGATTTAAAGCACACCAGAAAAAAATTCTAGCTTTTTTTGGACACTTTAATTTGAACAGAGGTTTCGACCACCAGACCGGAGGAGTCCAACCTTTGTTTTTCATCAAGAAATTGTAACCAGCCTTTGGAGAGTAGGTCCCTGTCTCCGCATGTGCCCACACCAAAGTGTCCGGCCTATCCATTAATCTAACGTTTGATCTTCTCAATTCCTGAAGAAATCTTTGCCAGTCATCTCTCCACATGATATTTATTCCAAGCTCCTCTTCTGACTTCCAAGCTTGCCCCCAAATAGTAGTTCGCTCCATACATGCAATCTGCCTTAAACTTCTGATTCCTATTTCATCCAAATGAAGGAGCAAACCGGGAGAGAGAGCAAAGTCATCACTGCACCCCACCCACGGGTCCCTGCCAATCCTCATGCTTTCACCGTTTCCAACCCGCCATGCCAGTCCTTGTTCAATTATCTTGAAGGCCTCTGTGGTGGCTTTCCAGATCACCGAACAATTCCTTCCTTTTTTGAGTGGGGATCTTATCCAATCTTCTAGTGGAGTGGGATCGATGTACTTCCTCCTAACCACCCTTGTCCAGAGATTCTCCATAGAAATAATTCGCCAACCTGACTTGGCCGCTAATGCTTGACTAAAATCAGTGAGAATTTTTAAGCCCCATCCCCCCCAATCTTTTGGCCTTGCTATTTTATCCCACGCCACCCATGGAAGAACTGAGTCCTCCTTTGATCCTGACCACAAAAATCTGCTACATATCTGTCTTATTTTGTGCAAGATCCCTTTTGGTATCCAGGTCAAGGCTGCCCAGAAGACCGGGATAGCCTGAAGAACTGAATTTACCAAAGTAAGTCTCCCTGCCCTAGACAGCCACTTGTAGCTCCAGTGAGATATTTTCTGTTCAATCTTCGCTACCAGCCAATTCCAGTCCTGCTTTCTGTATGAGGATGGCTTGAGCCAAAACCCAAGGTATTTGAAAGGCTGTTCCATGCTACAGGTTCCAAAAGGCAGCTGTGCAGTAATTGAAGCCTCCTCTTGTCTACTGAAACCTTCAAAAATTAGTTGAGATTTCCTATCATTTATTTGGAGTCCTGTTGCTTTCAGGAATTGATCTAAAATGAGCTTAATTTCAACAATTTCATCTACATTCCCATTGGTAAACAACAGAATGTCATCAACAAAAAGCAGATGAGTAATAAATAGGTTAACAGCCACTTCCAAACCTTTGACCAAACCTGAACGTTTTGCCTTTAGGATGAGCCTGCTTAAGCCTTCTGCTGCTAGAAGAAATAGCAAAGGGGAGAGTGGACACCCCTGGCGAAGACCTCTTTGGCTTTTGAAGAAATGTGAGGCCGCTCCATTTATCAGAACAGCAAAATTTACATTGGTTATGCACCCCATGATCCATTTTATAAAGCCCACCTGGAAACCAAGGTGTGTCAGGAGCATCTTTAGATAAGTCCAGCTGACCCTATCATATGCTTTGGATAGATCAATTTTGAGCACTGCCCCCTTCTTGTTTGCCTGCCTAAGGCTGTGAATAGTTTCTTGAGCTACTCCGATAGCTTCATGAATTTGCCTCCCGTCCAGAAACCCAAATTGTTCCTTTGAAATACAGCTTGATAAGCTTGGTTTCAAACGGACTGCAATGACCTTTGCTATAATCTTGTAGATGGTATTGCACAACGAAATAGGCCTGAAATCTTCAAAGGATTCGGGATCTTCTTTTTTTGGAATCAGAGCAATGAAGGTTGCATTGAACGGACCATAGATTTCACCTTTTGTTCTAGACTCCTCTACAACCTCAGTCAGTTCTGGTCCTATGGATTCAAAGAAGTGTGTGAAAAGTTCTATGGTCCAACCATCGGGCCCTGGGCTTCCTCGCCTCTTAAAAGCTTCTCACCCATATTTTTATTAATACCCATTAATATTTTTATTTTCCCAAGTCTAACCCATTAAAGATATTAATTATTTTAATAACTCACAATCCGGATGGAATTTTTCCAAACGATTACTGGGTCTTGGAGATCTTATGTATTCTAGCCCCTCCACAAAATTTTAGAGCTAGATCACATCTAATGCTACCCAAAATCAACACTCCCTATTAGCGAGGAATGTGCTCTAACAATACTTCCAACTAGAAGCATCACACTGATCCACAACATCATTCCTATGTGCTACTGATGCTTGGCCTGCTGCCCTTCATCCATTGCACTGTTGTATCCTGTACCGCTGCCCATGACATTGCCACTGTCATTGTTACATATGTACTGCAGCTCCATCTCAATATGATGCATCACGCTGCCCATAGCACTGCCACTGCTAACTGCTGCACTGCAACTCAGTCGCTGAGAGCTATGCAACTGAAAATCCACCCAAAAGCTGACATGTTGGTTAGTATGGATGCCTCGTGGTGCTGAAGCTACCTCTGTTGCTGCTATGCTACTGCAATATGTTTTGTGCCTCTCGCACTACTGGAACCTCCATTGCGCCGCTTCAGACACTGGCACTCTAGCTTTGCCACTGTTGCTCCATCACCCCTCACACCAACTGACTCCCATCAATCTGCGACTGTCATTAAGGGCTCTCGTAGCTGCATGTGATCCAAGAGTTTGGGCACCTCAAGGATCCTGCTCGTGTGTAGTCTTCCCGACTACAACTCGATGTCGCCCCACCTCTTCTCCAGAGGTGCATGAGCACTCATGGCACAATCCTCATCATCATCCTCCTTGTAATCTTTCGCTGGAGCAGCCTTCGAGTTAGAAGCCTCTTCCTTTCCCTTCTTCTGGGGGCACTGAGTGGCGAAATGTCCTAGTTCACCACACCTGAAGCATTTGACCTTGGATATACCCTTTTTCTTCCTTTTCTGCTGCTCAGGTTGTCCCGATGATGCAAGAGATGCATCCTCCTCCTCCTCCTTCTTAACCCGGGCTCCTCTGTTGCTACTTCCTGCCTTTGTCAGCCTCCTGATCTCTTCCTGTCAAAGAGTTGCCCACATTTCCTCCCAACTAGGGAGAGAAGATCTACCCAAGATACTATGGGCAAGTGTCTCCTAGTCTTCGGTAACTGCATTTAGGGCAATCCCGACAATGAATTCAGGATCTAGTGTAGACCCCATGGAAGTCTGCTGGTCTCGAATCCCTTGCAACCTCAGAAGGAAGGGATCGATCTCTTCTCCCTTCTGCATCTGGTATTGTGTTAGCTAATTCTCCAATATCATCTTCCATTGAACGGAAGTCCCCTGTTACAAGGTGGTCTATGTCTCCCACATCTCCCTTGTCGTTTCCTTCTTAGCAATGTGTGGGACCACATGATCTTTGACTCCGTCTAGAATCATTCATTTAGCCTTTGCCTGGGCTTCCTCATACTTCTTCAATGGATCAACGTCGACCGAAACAACAACTACCTTCAAGGCATAGTCCTTGATGCGATTCTTGTCTAGGACTGCTAGGATCCTCGCCTTCCAGATGACAAAATTGGATGCTCCATCCAATCTGTGTTGATCTCTTAGTGCATTCACTGCCATCTCTGTGCAACAAATACAGGAAAGGTTCTCTTCTCCTTCTCCTGCTGTTAATCCAGCAAGACTTGGATCTGGATTTCTTCGGCACTATAAATCCTCTAAGGAACAAGCTCCTCTAGAGTCCCTTTGAGTCCCGATTTCCTCCACAAAAATCCTCTAGCCAGATGTCGAATCACTCCTCTCCAATCCTCCCTTGTTGCTGCAACCCGGATCTATATTCTTTGGCTAGAAATCTTTCAAGGCAGTGACTCCCTCTACCTCGGCTTTGTCTCCACAGGCACTGTTTTGCACCAATAACAACAACATCCCACCAACTCCACTGATCGAATCTGCTCTGCTCCTCCAGCCTCGACAACTCATTGATTTGAGCCTCTCAGGCTCTACACTGGCCCAAAGAGCCGACACAGTGACTGTGTGAGGTCCTCTCAGGTACTGCATCACCCTCTACAGGTTCGAAATGTTGATGCAGGCACTGCATGAGCCTCTGCGTCACTTCTCTGGGTTTGCATCACTTCTTCAGTTGCTCCTCTGCCTCTGAAAAAGCGCTGTCACTCGGGATAACTGCTTCTCTGCAGCGAATTCACTGGATCTCCTGGATGATGTCCTCAGTGTCATATGATCTGCAATGCTCCGATACCGTGTGAAAATTTCTGAATCTACACATCATAAATCCTATTGCAATCACTGGTTTATCATCTCCTACTTGTTTTTACATTCAACAATTTATTTAATTATTTAAACACTGATGAAAAGCACTATTGCAGACTACATTGACATACAAATCATAAACTGAAATAGATATGATACAAACACACAAGGGACACCTTTGTTTCTGGACAAATGTTCCTGGAAAAACCCAATGCAGGAAAACCGGTGCAACAACTCTGAGGGTTTTCTATTATTAAGCAGTAGTTCTAAACACAACTCAGGATGCCCTCTCAGCTATCCAGTTACAAAGATAAAATATACTAGCAAAAACCTAAGTGAGATTACCTCACTTCACTTGGAAAAATCCCTCCGATCCAGCAACTGGATTGACTATCCCCAACTACAACTGTGCTACCCCTTCACAATAGTTGCGTGGGCATGTGTGGAGCACTCTAAGACTCTGCGTTGCCTCCTCTGCCTCTTGGAGCTTTGACGTCAACGTTCTCGGCTGATCCTGCTACTGCTCGAATGAATTTAGATTTCTGCAGGAGGGCAGCTCTTCCCCTGCACTCACACTGCATCAAGCAATGTGTGGGCCCTCTTGTCCCAACCTCAGCCTCCCTTGGTCGTTGATGCCTTCTCTAGCGTATCTTTTCCTCTCTCTATTGAGTATTCGGGGTGCTAGAGAAAATCCTCCAACCCCAACTATCCCTGCCCCTTCGCTGCAACTCAAATCGCCTGTTCGACTTTCTCAGCAAAATTCGCTCCAGAAAAATTGAACTGACTGATCAATTTGGTGTGTCTTCAACTGATCCTCAAGCCTCCTCTTATACTTTTTTTGTTGATGAATCAACGACTGAGATTAAGTCCATAATCAACAACTAATATTAAAACAGACTTGATCCTTACCTCTTAGAAGCTTCTCACCCATATTTTTATTAATACCCATTAATATTTTTATTTTCCGAAGTTTAGACTTAGGAACCCATTCAAAATATTAATTATTTTAGTAACTCACAATCTGGGGGGAATTTCTCCAAACTATCTCTAGGTCTTAGAGATATTATTTATTCTAGCCCCTCCACAAAATATCGGAGCTAGAGCACATCCGATGCTACCCAAACTCAACACTTAGATCCCTTTTTCATACCTTTTTAAATTCAAATCTATGGCACCTTTATCATAGAATCATACTAACAACAAATTATGTTTTCATATCTACACTCTTCAAACATTGCTTTTCGCAGTAGCTCCAAATATCTGATATTGTTCACATTCATCCTATGTTTCTGTAGTGGATTCCAAGGTTTATTAGGATCTGAGGTGCTAAATAAGAGGAGAAAGATATGAACAAGTGGAGATTGGTCCCTTTAATGATTTCCTCCTATTCATTTGAACCAGAGCATCAAAGGATTATTCGATTGTGTGGTCAAAGGGTAAAAGTCAACATGTTGCTGAACAGGGGAGCGAGAGTCCGAAATCCTTGCACTACACGATTTTCTTTGCCAAATAGAAAATCATGAGCAAACAATATTTTGATATTTGTTAGAAGCTAAAATTAGAATTTTGTTAGCTAAGGTAGGCGTAAAAGCCTTGAACAATTATTGACACAAGATTTTATAAATACCGTGCAACAAACATGAATACAAGGTTAATTTATATGTGACAATATTGTTTTAAACTCTGTTTTTACTTGTTAATAAAGACTAAAGTTTTGATGTGTAGCTGATTGCTCAATTAAAGTTCTCTGACCACCTGTTTGTGGAGGGCCCCTGCAAACAATGAAGGTTTTGTTTATCATTTGTTGTTTTAGAATCGTTTTGCAGTGTTGGTTTCAATTAGATAGCGATAGCAATATTTCACTAATCATTCTTTTCAAGTTGATTTATAATGATGCTAATTGCAGTGTAATCGCTTTTCACATATTTTGTTATCGTTTCATTACAAAGCATGAGTGATTCCTTTACAGTATTTCATTACAGAGCATGAGTGATTTCTTTACAGTATTTCATTTCAAAGCATGAGTGATTGATAATGAGAAAAATTGTAGATTTCATTTTAACTAGAAGTCAAATTCATTTTGCTTTTTATGCAAAGGATTGCTAGAATATTAGATGAATAAATTTTCTTTTAGATATTAAATTGTGTTGTAATAGATTGGTTAAGTTCTCTTAATTTAATGGGATAGTATGAGTTTTCTTTAGTTTCATTTTGCAAGTCCGAAGAGCATTTTTGATTTCATTAGAAAGGAGTGAGCAGGAATGTAATTGAGATTGAATTTATTAATTTTATTTCCTTTAAAAAGTAAAATAGGAACACAAAACATCCTTGGAAATATTTTTCAATAACTCAATCATACACATTAATAATCTGAAGGCTTCTAGTATATATAGTGTACTTTCACTTCACAAGTTTACCAACTCCGATCAATAATTTATGTAGCAATTTAAGACAATTGAATTGACAAACATAGACGCCACTTGATGATATTTCTATTTATTGCATCTGACATCAATTTCTCCATCTGTTGCTCACTGCTTATTGGTTGCATCCACTGCTGTTCATTACACATTAAAGCCAGGCGCTTTGATGGATATAAGATTTACTTGATGGTGATCTTTTCTATTAATTGTTGTGGGTTGTCTCCTGTTTGCCACACACTTCTCATCAACCACATTTTGCTAATGTTCACAACACCCTCTATCTAGGCAGTTTGATTGATGGACATGTCAATTGACGATGATCTTATCTTGTTAGTTGCCACAAATATCTTCTCATCTGTTGGTCATCGCTTCTCGACCATATTCGTTGTTGTTTATAACACTTTCAGACTAGGTGGTGTGGTGACGGCCCACGAGCCACTTCATTTGCCACTTCATGCATATACTTTCTTTGCTGTTTCCAATAAGAACTCGCGATGTGTCCACCTACACACATGTGCCTACCACATGTCATTCACCAATTATCCATTTGACCACCCAAAAATGCCAAATACGCTTGCCATGTTTCATGCTCATAATCTGCGATGTCAGTCATCCTGACACGTTGTGTCCACCTCATCTAAGCCACCACC
The DNA here is from genome assembly GCA_031772625.1 of Pinus tabuliformis. Classification (NCBI taxonomy): domain Eukaryota; kingdom Viridiplantae; phylum Streptophyta; class Pinopsida; order Pinales; family Pinaceae; genus Pinus; species Pinus tabuliformis. The sequence goes on from CM062809.1 coordinate 1,114,465,880, forward strand.
TAGTGTCCATATCATTTGTAGTCCACCTGCAATGTTCTATCTAGGAAACCATTGGTATTATGCGGGGCACCCTCTCATATTTTTGTAAGGAGTAGGGGGGGTCTCACAATCGATCATAGGATGCCACTTAATCAATGGTAAACCATGATGGTTTCCACCTTGGGGGGTACCTCCCTGTTAAATTTCGGGTGAACCTAAGTCCCCTCTTGCCATATATTTGTCCAAGCTTCCTGATTCAACGACATGGCTAATGATGGATGTTTGGTGGGCACTAAGCTCACAAGCACTTACTGATGGGATCTCCATGACCTAAGGTTATGACCTAGAGCTTAGCTTGCTGCCCACTGGCTCTCCCTCTCGAGCTTGTGTTTTGGGCTTTGGCCGATAATGACTCATGCCAATCCGGCGAGAGGACCACACTCCACTCATATGCAAGTCTAGAACCGTGACCGCGTTGGAACCTTGGTTTCACTGCTTCACTCTAAACCTAGTTTTCTTCTCAGTCTGTGGGAGTTAGACAAAGTGCTATATACCATTGGAAAGGTCTCTGATCAGTCTAGACAATTATACACTTTTCATTCTCAGTTGGATTAAGGAATTGAATAAGAAATTCCTTCAAAGTTGGATTGTGCAACTCCTTCCATGACATCAAACTAGTCCATGGAATCATGCATCCAAAATTGCATCAACGATATTAATGACAACATGTTCAACAAGCTCCCCCTAAAATTGAGATCAATGAAAATACACACTCAACAATTTTCCAACGCACTCAACAATCTCCCCCTTTGGCATTAGTGGTAACAACACTAGACATTGTTGGCCATTGATGGCTTTGGTTTTGACTACCCTTGTTAGGATACAAAAGCTAATGTCTGCGCCAATGTCTACTCACTCTCCCCAATAATACTAACCTGCTCCAATTTAATCTTCAATGGATGCTCACTCTTTCCTGTTGACATCAATGGCAAATGGGTGTGGTTCAAGTTGCACTATTTATACAAGGGTCTTATATCTTGAATAAATGTACTATGTGTTTGATGGTCAGTGTTCTATTGTTGTACCAATGAACTACTATGCTAATGTATAACAAGGATTGTTCCAAGAGCCAAATTCTTACCTTGCCTTAATGTGACATGCTGCTCAAGCTATTGACTACTAATGATCGTTCTAGCCACGTAGGCTAATTGTAGTGAGACAAAACATATCCTATTGCAATAGACCCCCCACCTAAACATTTGCTATCATTTTTCTCCAAAGTATAAGAATTTTACTGAGCACTAACTTTTCCTTCCACTGCTGATTATGTATTTCTCTTCTTGTAGCTCTCCTTGAGTATGTGCTACTATTGCTGATCATGCAGCGCCCCCTAAGCTCATGCCATTTTCTTCTCTCTAATCTCTTGGCATGCAACTATCCCTTACAAAATTGATAATTTCATTCTCTCCTATGGAAAGGGTACATGGAAGGGATGAGGGAGATAAAAACCCTAACTTTTGCCTTAAACATTCAGAATGTTTTTTTACAAGAGGATTAGTGAATATATCAATTATTTATTCCTTTGTTGATATATATTCCAACCTTACAATCTAATCAACCACATATATCTCTAAGAAATTGATACTTTATGGGTGTATGTTTGGTTTTTGAATGAAGAGAAATGATCTTGGACATACTCATAGCACTTATATTATCACATACAATGGGAATCAATCCATCATACAATACCTTCATGTATTGCAAAGTCAGCTTTATCCACAAAATATGAGTGCAACATGTAACGACTACTATGTACTCAACTTCAACTTTGGAAAATGAAATTGATATATTCTTTTTGCTTAACTAAGCCACAAAAAATCTATAAGGAAGAAGGAACCACCACTTGTGTTCTTAATATCATCTACATTTCCAGCCAAATCAACACATGTGTATGCAGTTAAGGAAAAGTTATGACCCTTAGGGTACCATAGACCAAATTATATTATGGCTTTTAAATATCTGAAAAATTCATTTTGCAACTAATAGATGGATCTTTTTAGGGGTTGATTGATACCTTTCTACTAAACCAACAACTTGCATTATGTTTGGCCTTAAGATTGCTAGGTATATGAGGCTACCAATCATTGATTTGAACATTGTTTGATTGACCTCAGGCGATTCATCATTTTTTCTCATCTTACAATCAGTAATGATGGGAGTGCTAAAAGGTGAACACTCTTCCATCCCAATTTTTTTTTGCATCTCCTTGAGGTATTTGCTTTGGGAGATAAGCATTTCTTTAGTTGTCTGTGCAGTTTTCAAACCAAGGAAAAATGATAATTCTCCTAGCATCGACATTTCAATCTCAACTTGCATTTTAGTTGCAAATTTCTAACTTAATATATCTACATCACTTCCAAATATTATGTCATCAACATAAATAATAATAACGAAAAGGTTTTTATCTTCATATATAATAAACAAATTACTAATAACTGTCTATCGTTTGAAACCTTACTACTGTAGATATTTTTCCAATCTAGAATACCATGCTCTTGGTGCTTGCTTTATTTCATACAAGGCCTTTTTAAGTTTGCATATGTCATCTACATTATCTAAGAATTGAATCCCTTCAGGTTGCTCTATATATACTTCCTTTTCATTTTCTCCATTTAAAAATGCTAATTTCATATCCATTTGATAAACTTTAAACTTTTGCGATGTGAAAATACTAAGAACATCCTTATTGCCTCTAATCTTGTAATAGGGCAAGACTTTTCTTCAAAACCCACTCCAACCTGTGCATATCCTTTGCATACTAATATGGCCTTAATTCGAACAACTTGTCCATCCTCATCTAACTTGTTCCTAAAGACCTGTTTTGTGAAAACAACATTTTTATTTATTGGTCTTTGAATTATACCCAAAGTCTGATTTTTCTCAATCTAATCTAATTCATCATTCATGGCATTTATCCAATTCTTATCTTTACTCGCCTGAGAAAAATCTTTGGGTTCAATCATGAAAAACATGGCAATATGTGTTTGACTAGAAGTGCTTATTAGTTTTTTTTTTTCTAGTTTGAACTCCTACTTCCTTATTACCAACAATTTAATCTATAGGGTGATTCTTTTGTACATACCATCAAAGGGCTTTTGGATGAGAGAATGCTTCTTCTTCTTCTAAAACTCAAGTATTGTTCCTCTTCATATTCATTGCTGACATGATCAACAAGGCTGATTTATCTTGATTGCTTCTTTTTGAGAGGTAAAGCTTCATCCACCTTCACATCAATGCTGTCAACAATCTTGCATAATATTTTGTTATAGTATCTATAAACTTTTCTCTTAGTTGAATATCTTAGAAATATTCCTTCATCAACTCTAGCGTCAAACTTTCCAATATTGTCATCATTAATCTTGATGTAGTACTTACTGCCAAAAACTTTGAAGTGCTTGATTAAGAATAGTTTTACATTCCACAACTCATAGGGAGTCTTTTAGTGTTTGGCTTGGAGTGTGCTTTATTTAAAATATTGATTGTTTTATGAAAAACTTAAACTCAAAATGGGTTTGGTAGATTTCTCTCATTTAACATTTCTCTAATTATTTTGCTGCACCAATATGTTTTTCCTTTCCACTTCTCCATTTTGCTATGGAGTGTTTGCAGCTGAGAATTGTCTTCTTATTCCAAGTTTTTCACAAAAATATTCAAACTTACTTGAGGTAAACTCTCCACCCTTATCAGACTTAAGAATTTGATTTTACAATCAACTTCATTTTCAACAAAGGTTTTGAAAACTTTAAATTTTATATAATTTATCTAATTATTTATTTTATCAATTATTTAATTGTATGTAATAGTCACAGAAATGGAAATTACAAACAATGCACACTATTGGAAACAAAATAACTATTTGAAAATATATGACTAAAACAATATTGCCAAATTATTAAGTAAGATTAAATATAAATCTTATATGCATTTTTTATTTCTTAAAAATGGAAATTCTATAAACTCTTTTTAAAAATAAATCACATCTATCAAGGTAATTATAGCATAGAAATGGAACCAATTATATAGTTCGTTCTATGAGGTGAACCAAAACCGGTGAACCACAACTGATTGGCATCTTTGTTTGAACCATTTATTGACATCCTTTATTTGCAACTTAAACCCTTCTCATTCACCGAAGATGGGAAGTTGGTTTGAGTTAATGCCAAACAATATCGGGGCATTTTAAAATGAAGACTAGCCCATCTAAAATGGGAGCAGACAAGGAAAAAACGGTCTCAAAGGGAAAGTACTTGAGCCCTTCGCAATAAGCACTCAAACAAGTCACATCTACAAGCTTGTGGCAACAAGAAGTCCGAAGGAAAAGTCATTGATGATTCTGCCTTCTATAGTCCCACATCCACACCTCTCACCTGGTCATCTAATCTTTATGTGAAAGAATTTTTAAATAAAAAACGAAGGTTGGAGGTTTCAGAAGCTAAAGAGCAGGAAAGAGATCATAAAATTCATATAATCACAGTTGAGAACAAGGCTTTAGCAGAAAGCAATAAAGTTTTGAAAGAACAAGTGATATTGGTACACGAATCTCTTTTGATAGGGAAGACAAAATGGCAACACATGAAGGTGGATGTGTAAAAATAAAGAAATATGTAGTGGAAATTACAGAGGTCAGGTGAATGCGAAATCATCCTAGGATAAAGGGAAAATGATTGCCCAAATAGACAAACATAAAGAGAAAGTAAGAGAAGAAAGGAAAGGAGATTCCACCAAAGTTTCCAAAACTTGGGCTCAAGTTATCAGCAATTCTGCTAATAAGGAAGGAGAAACAAACATTCGGGTTGACAACATGCAAGATAGAGAAGGCAAGGAAAGACAAAATATAGCAGCACACACAATTATTAAAGGGGTGAAAGACTATGGGAAAAATGAATGTACTATTGACCTTGCAAGAGACTTTTTGAAATACAAGTTGTTATGGCAAGGAAAAATATGCCAAGCATGGAGGGTGGGTAAGTTTAACGGTGAGAGAGCCAGGTCCATAAAATTCATCATGCCTAGATTTCATGATAAATATATCATTCTAAGCAAGAAGAATCTCTTGAGGGGTTCTCACTTTTTTCTAGAAGAAGATTTAACTATAAGACAACAGGAGGAAAGGATAGAGGAACTGTTAAATCTTAGGGCAGCAAGAGATGAAGACAAGAGGGCATGGATTTATAAAGGTGAAGTTGTGATAGCGCGATTTGTACCTCCTTCCAAAACATAACTGCAAGATGGTAATAAAGAAGAGGAAACAAACAATTCAACAGGAAATCAGGAAGCAATGTCAGTATGGGAAAGCAGGGAAAAAGACTCAAATGCGAGTCTTGCATGTCAAAATAAATAACAATAAAGTCATACCTAGGTTTCCTTAAGATTAATTTGTTGGAACTGCAGAGGTTACCCATGGAGACGAGGATCTAGGTTAGGGCCTATGGTGGAAGATAGAGACATAATTTGCCTCATAGAAACACATGAGCTTGAAGGGTGCAAGACACCTCTGTTTGAAGGATACTGTAAGATGGCAGTTGTGGAACAAGGCAACAGGGAATGACAAAGGGCATGGGGGTATCATGGTTTTAGTGAGGGAGAAAGAAGGTCATATCATTCAGTTAGAAAAGGAAGACTCAAATAAACAATTCATTTGGTTTAAAATATCAGAAAATGGAAACCACATCAGAGTTACAGCGTGCTATTTTGTGCCGCAAGTTTCAAAAATCTACAAAGGTATAAGGCTTGACCACAAAGATCCATTTGTAGCCTTAAAAGAAGATATTGAAACATATTCTCATCTAGGTGAAGTCCTTATAGTGGTTGATTTCAATGCTAGGACTGCAAATGAGCAAGCTAGCATTCTTTGTTGTAAAGAAGACTGCGACCCTATTTGGCTTACAGAAGAGAGTAATCATCAGTGAGAAATAATTTCAAAGGACAAGGGCTACAATATCTTTGGTGAACAATTGCTTACTCTATGTGGGGCCTTTGATTTATTCATTTATAATGGCTTGACTAGATGGGAAAAGTCTGATGATTTAACTTGCAATACTTATAATGGAGCAAGTGTAGTAGATTATGTAATTTGCTCGTATGGTCTGTGTGAGAAAATGGAGGAAGTTTTCATTGGAGATCAACTTTGGGACTTAAAATTAGATCACAAGAAAATTTATTTAAGTTTCTCTTGGACTGGAAAGAAACAAATAGAGTAAAAAATTGGGCATGTCCAACAAAATCTCTCAAAGGGCAGAATTATTTTGACTCTAGAAAATTGTAATACCTTCAAAATGGTGCTAGAGAGGCTCTTCAAGAAGGGTAAAATCACAATTCACGACCTTCATAGTCATGAATTAACACATTTAATTCAATGGGCACTTGTAGAGTGAAAAATATAAAATGTTAAGAAGTATGAAACAAATTTCTTCTCGGTTAATGCTTGGTTTGACGAGGAACACAAAAAGGCAAGGAGAATGTGGAGAGTTTCAAACAAGGATAACATAAAGCTCAAAGATTACAAGTAGTTATTAAGCAAGAAAAAGGAAGATTTCATGGTTTCAAGGAGGGAAGAACTAATCTTCCTTGGGAAAAATAATCCCAAATTATTTTGGAAGGAGCTCCAACCGAGAAAGATACAAAATGGAAATAGTATTGCAACTTCTAAATGGTTTGACTATGCAAGACAACTTTATGAGCAGGATCCCAAGGTTGACCCTCCCCCCATGGTCAACACTGATACTGAACTCTTCACGGTGTAAGAGGTAGATATGGGTATCAAGAAGTTGGGTGTTGGAAAAGCAAAAGACTTAGCTGAACTCTAAGCATAATATCTAAAGTGGGGCTCAAAGATTCTTGCACCTCACATTACAAAATTTTTCAACAACATCATAGAACAGGGGCTCTCCACACATTGGAAAACTAGTCTTGTAATACCTCTTTTCAAGAGCGGTGATGATGATAAACCCTTTGTTTGCAAAGCTATTTGGAAGCATGCTAGAAAATAAAATTAGCAAGTGGGCAGAAGAAAGAGATAAGCGTGCTAGAGGGAAAACAAGTTTTATACCTAAACATTCCACAGTTGATCATTGTATAACTTTAAGGCACATCATTGAAAAAGTTTGGGAAAAAAAGGAAGAAGTCTTTTGTTGCTTTGTTGATTTCAGAAAAGCGTTTGACATGGTTCCTAGGGATAAGCTTTAGCATAGAATGGAGGAACTTGGGGTTCCTCAACATTTGAGAGAAGTTGTGCATAGGTTGCATGAAGAGGTGAAAGTCAAAATTAGAACTTCAGCAAGAATTTCTAAAAGTTTTAGAAGCGATATCAGGGTCAAGCATTGTTTCCCACTGTCTCCTACCCTTTTTGGTTTATATCTCGAAAAGCTTGAGGAGTGGTTAAATTCGCAAGGGGGTGATGGTATCTATTTGGGAAAGTTTGTTATAAGGCTTCTTTTGTATGCATATGACCTTGTTATGATTTCTAAATCAACTCTTGGTTTGCAAGAGCACTTACTATCCATTGAGCATTCTTGTAAAAGTGTGGGCATGCAAGTCAATATCAACAAAACGAAAGTAGTGGTTTTCTCTAAAAAAAGAAAACATAACCAACATAAGTTCTACTTTGAAGGCAACATTCTGGAAGAATCTGCGGATTACAAATACCTTGGAATTGACTTCAAAAAAAATCTAAGCTGGGATGGTTGTAGAAAGAAAATAACTTTGGGGGGTTGGAAACCATTTTATGCTTTTCAAAATAGGTGTAGAGAGGCAAAGTTATGGGATTGGAAAAATACTCAAACACTTTTTGGGCTTCTAGTGATTCTGGTGGTTCTCTATGGTTGTGAAATATGGGCCAACAGTACATATGACATGCAGTGGAAACAAATTGATAAAATTCAAAAGTGTTTGATTATAAAAAAAGTCAAGATTAAAAGTGTAGTTCTTTATACTATCTTGTTAAGGGAAACAGGGGTTGCTCCTATTGAAGCAACTGCTATGGTGACAATCATAAGGTATTTAAAAAAAATGAGCAAATGGAAGAGGCTAGATGGCCTAAGGTTGTCTTTAATGATATATTGTGCAACAGAAAAAGGACTTGGATCCAACAAAATAACAAATGGTTTAGTAAATGGGGTATTTACTTGAACACATGTCCCATAAATAGAAAAGAGATAAAATCTTTTGTTATGGATAAGATCTAAAAGCATACTTGGGATAAGGAGCTAAGAAGAAATAAAAAGTACTATATTGAAGTGCTTAATCCCACTCATAGTCATCAACCAAAAGCATACATAGAGGCCATTATCTCTTAGAGAGCCAAAATTCGTATTGCTCACTTAAGGACTAATTCTCATCAACTCCATGTTGGAGAAAATGTAACCAGGTTCGGTCTTCATAAAAGTAATTTTGATATTTGTACTTATTCAAGAAGAGAGAAATTATTTTTGTATTATTTGTCAATGATTTTCTTGCTCACTGAAAATAAGTTAAGCACATTTTGACGTGCTTCTAAAAAGTCAAAGTCGAAATTTAATTATGAAAATACCCATTGAGGGCATGTTACATCATGTAAGTCATCATACAAGGTCAAGGAAATAACTCCAAGCATGGTCAAATCCTATCATAGCACCAACGAAGTCTACAAGAAGCAAAAACGATGAATAAATGTGAAATATAATGCAACTGTCCAGTCGGCCTAGAAGACAGTCAAGTCGGCCTAATGGACAGTGATGTCAGCTTGAGAGAGGAGGGACAGACCTCTATTTATAGAGGTTGTCCACTCCTCATTTGCACATACTTACACTCTGAAATCTGCATACAAGAGAAGGATAAAAGAGATGAAGACAAGGGCAAAAGAAGTCTGTCAGGGCAGCGAAGATAGGAGGAAGGACAATGAAGGTACATTTATGCTTTCTAGGGCATCAACAACCACACATGCGAAGAGATAAGGTACAATTTGCGGCCAGAACAACAGTGAAGTGATAGAGGTATATACCTTATAGTTTGGGCTAGTAATTAGGCCTAAAAGGGCCTCATACTCCAGCATTGAAGGCAGCCCTACAAACAAAGAAGAAAAGACTATCTTTAGGGCATACACACAGTCACACATGAGACGCAGTAAGGGCTGCTTGCGGCTACAACAACAGTACGGTGCAGGTCCTTATATCTCCCTATTTTTGGGTGCAATATAGTCCTAGAAGGTCCCTCTCTCCAACGACTGAGAAAGGAAAAATAAGACGAGGAAAATGAGGACTGTTCCAAGGTTCTGTTCACACATACAACAAGCAAACTTCACAGGTTTTGACGGTAGCCAAGGGCAGCAACATGAGAGGTCTCACTTGAATTTACTTTAAGGTATAAAGGTATCTCAAAGGAAGCAAAGAAGGTCCTCCTTATAACGAAGTAAAGGAGCCCTAATATTTTGGGGTTTCCTAACCTAGGAGACAAAGTGTTGGAAGACAAAGTGCCGGAAGTGACAGTGCAGAAAGAGGAAGGATTTGAGAGATATTTTTCAAGGGTCTAGGGTTTGGCAGTTGTTCAAATAAGAAGCTTCAATCAGAGAAATCTTACGAAGGGTTTTTTTCTCAAGAGCGGAGAGGGTTTGTCCCTCGCAGAAAGCCAAATTTTGTGTTCTTGTTATTTTGTTTCAGTAGCAGTTTGATGAAGCACACACGTATGCACTAATAATAATAAGAAGAAGTATAAGCTACCTAAGAAAAAGTAAAAGGGCTTCACAAATCATTATCAAGTCTCAGAGAATCATCACAACACTACTTTTCCCTAAATTCTCTAACATGGTTTCAGAGTGAAGGTGACACATCAAGGAAAGGGCAACTCAAGAACTGTCAAGAATACTCAAGCATCTACAAAGTTGAAGCATCGAGCCTAGAAGTCTCAACCACTTCAATGACAAGAAGGGTCTACAATCCATCATTCATCAAGGAGGGATACAAAGAGAGCCTTATATAAAAGAAGAAGCATATCTACATCAAGCTACAAGTCCTGAAGCACACTTCATCACCAAGTAAGTCCACTCGGAGAAGACAACTTGAAGGACATCAAGATATAGGAAAGACAAGCCATCAAGCTTTCAAGGAGGAAGAAAATCCATCAAACCTCAAAATCCATCAAGTAAGTGCATGTCCCCTTCTAAATATACATCAATGTCCTTTTGCAAGGAAAACAATAAATTGGTAGGCACCAATAACTTTCTTGCATGGAATAAGAGTACTGATCTACTTATCAAGGAGAATGAGCTCCTAGAATATGTCAAGGGGAACATCACTGTCCCTGCTAAGGAACAGACTCAAGCCTTAGCCAAGTACAATAAGGATGAGACAAGAGGTCAAAGGATTCTGATTGAATCAATCAAGGACTCTCTCATTCCCTATGTCTCCAAGTTTGAGACATCAAAAGAAATTTATGATAAGCTAGTAGAGCTATTTGCGGTATCCACCATTGGAGAAGTATTATCTATGAGGAATGAACTAAACAAGATGAAGATAAAAAATGAAGGAATAGTTCCCTACTTTATGAAAATCTCTGAGATGAGAGATCAACTTCAAGAGCTTGGGGAAGTCATGTTTGATAGAGAGATGACAACTGTTGTACTCAATGTTCTACCTAAGGAGTGGGGAAACTTCAAATCAATCATTTATGCCAAGAAGGAAGCAACACTCTCAGTGATATGTGGTCTCTATGCAGAACAAAGGAGACTATACTTAAGGTGAAAGAAGATGTGGGATCAAAGGAGCAAGCATTTGCTACCATGGCCAAAATAAAGGGTAAATTTGGAAAGTTTGGTCCACGAAGAACAAGCAACAAAGACATGTCCAAGATACAATGTTTTGGATGCCAAGAATATGGACACTACAAAAGGAATTGTCCCAAGCTTAAGAAGGACAACAACAACAAGAGAAAGAGAGAAGAAGCTCATATAACTCAAGAGGTGGAAGAAGAAGGAAAGAAGCAAAAGAAGGAAGATCCTCCAGATCTCTACTATGACTAGGTCAAACTCTTTCCTTCTAGAATTCTTTCAAAGTTTTGAGTAGAATAGGAGCATGTAGGAATAAATTAAATTGCATGGCTAGAATTACCCTCTAGAATCTAGCAGCATGATGTACATGGAGTTCTAGACACTCATGTAGATGTAACATTTATGAGAAGAACAAAAATGCATAAGTAGAAATATCTCCTAGAATATAGGAGCATGGAAAATATAGCTCAAAGATATTCATGTAGAAGGAGCATACCTAGAATAGGACCTCATATATGATGGAAGAAAACTTGATCATGACAAGAATCTTAGAAGACCTAAATCATCAAAGGTAGGAAACATTTGCAAGGCGAGGATCTTTAAGATCCTATGATGGAATCTTCAAGAGAAGGTTCGTGAACCAAGGTAGATGTCTCATTGGGAATCCCACTCATGGGATTCAAGAAAAGGGATGCTATGCAGGCAAGCTAAGATGAAGCAAGAAGTATACACCAAAGAATGATCAAGGAGGATCAAGATTTACACCAAAGAATGATCAAGGAGGATCAAGATGAGGTATGTATGCATCAAATTTTAAGTCATGTCATCATTTGTATATTATTGAGTCATGGGTATAGTTCTATAACATGATCAAGCATGAAAGGATCTCTTTCACCAAGAACATGCTCGAAGGCATGTACCACGATGCAATGAGGGTCAACAAAAGAACATGCTCACATAAGGAGCATAAGATTGCTCACTAAGAAGCATGAAGAAATGCTGGCAAGTCTAGAAAGCAAAGGGATGAAGGAATGCTTCCACAAGAAGCATTAGGTGGTTGACCAATCTACCTGAGAAGAAGAAAATGAAGAAAGAGATCAAACATGTGAAGAACACTATGATCACCGAGAATCACTATCTGACAAAATGCCTTGAAAGATATCTCCTGAAATAAGGCATGATAACTCTGATGAAGGAAGAAAGGACCCTTGACACTATGAAGGTCTTAGAGATATAAAAGGTGCAGATAACTGATTCTACTATATGATGATGTCGTGATGAAGAAGCCATCCAACAAAAATAAAAAAGAAAAAAATAATGTTAAAGCAATATCAGGATGAAGTCATGATGGGATACCAAGTCAAAGCATATAACCTAGCAAGTATGATGGAGCATCCATGAGAAGAGAATTATGAAGCATGAACAAGATGACAAAAGAGTAGCCAATATGACTAAAATAACCTATAGTCGCTTTCCACGAAGCAATGACATGACTAACCAAGAAGGAAAGTGATGGATGGATGGTGCCCTACCGAGAGAAGTTCAACTGAAGACTTCATGACATCAAGAAAGGAAGGAGATCATGCAGCTTAAGGACCCACAAAGAAGAAGTTGCTGATGAAGGAAAGAGTCCCCAATTAAGAGGGAGATCTGACAAGTCTCTGATCAAGAGGGAGTTTTGAATCACTCCTGATTACAAAGAGTGACTATTGTGTTTTCCATGTCATGGGTCATATAGGACTAACAACCGTAAGTCTAGATGAAGGCCATGAATGGAAATGTAGACACAAGATATACACAACATTCTTGTCTTCACTTGGGAAGAAAGAATGGGAGGATTAGGTAATCATATGTCATTAGATACTCTTTGAAGATATGTAGGGCATCCAAGACAAGAGTAGGCAAAAGGATCGATATTCTTTGAGGGCTGGGAACCCAAGATAAGAATAGTCCTAGAAGGTCATACTCGAGAACACCCAGGTGGGTATGTACCTTGAGAGAGAATGATGAAGGTGTCTATAAATCATTTGTCTCACCAAAATTGTGGCTCATACTCTCGTAAAGAGATAGTATTAATCAAGGCCTTGCACTATGATAACGCTGATGAATATGATGCTATAACAGATGGATTGCTAATTTGGTCTATCTTATGTGAATTCTTCAAGATTGAAAATTTTCCAAACACCTTGTAATGTTGTATGAATACCTCCCTAGTTAAGAGGGAGTGTTGGAGAAATGTTATCTAGGTTGGTCTTCATAAATGTAATTTTGATATTTGTACTTATTCAAGAAAAGAGAAATTATTTTTGTATTATTGTCAATGAGTTTCTTGCTCATTGAAAATAGGTTAAGCACATTTTGAAGTGCTTCTAAAAAGTCAAGTCAAGATGTAATTATGAAAATAGACTTTCAGGGCATGTTACATCATGTAAGTCATCATAAAAGGTCAATGAAATAACTCCAAGCATGGTCAAATCCTATCCTAGCACCAATGAAGTCTACAAGTAGCAAAAACGATGAATAAATGTGAAATATAATGCAACTGTCAAGTCGGCCTAGAAGACAGTCAAGTTGGCCTAATGGACAGTCATGTTAGCTTGAGAGAGGAGGGACAAACCTCTATTTATAGAGGTTGTCCACTCCTCATTTGGACACACTTACACTCTGAAATCTGCATACAAGAGAAGGATAAAAGAGATGAAGACAAGGGCAAAAGAAGTTTGTTAGGGCAGCAAAGATAGGAGGAAGGACAACGAAGGTACATGTCTTCTTTCTAGGGCATCAATAGCCACATGTGCGAAGAGATAAGGTACAATTTGTGGCCAGAACAATAGTGAAGTGACAAAGGTATATACCTTATAGTTTGGGCTAGTAATTAGGCCTAAAAGGGCCTCATACTCCAGCGTTGAAGGCAACCCTACAAACAAAGAAGAAAAGACTGTCTTTAGGGCATACACACAGTCACACGTGCGAAGGAGTAAGGGCTTCCTATGGCTACAACAACAGTAAGGTGCAGGTCCTTATATCTCCCTGTTTTTGGGTGCAATCTAGTCCTAGAAGGTCTCTCTCTCCAACGAAGAAGAAAGGAAAAGAAGACGAGGAAAAGGAGGATTGTTCCAAGGTTTTGTTCACACGTACAACAAGAAAACTTCACAGGTTTGACAACAGTCAAGGGAAACAACATGAGAAGTCTCACTTGAATGTACTTTAAGGTCTACAAGGTATCTCAAAGGAAGCAAAGAAGGTCCTCCTTATAGCGAAGTAAAGGAGCCCTAATATTCTAGGGTTTCCTAACCTAGGAGACAAAGTGCTGGAAGACAAAGTGCCGGAAGAAGTGCGAGAAGTGACAACGCAAAAAGAGGAAGGATTTGATTCATGCTTGGAGGAATATTTGTCAAGGGTCTAGGGTTTGACAGTTGTTCAAATAAGAAGCTTGAATAAGAGAAATCTTACGAAGGGTTTTTCTCTCAAGAGTGGAGAGGGTTTGTCCCTAGCAGAGAGCCAAATTTTGTGTTCTTGTTATTTTGTTTTGGTAGTAGTTTGATGAAGCACACACATATGCACTAATAATAAGAAGAAGAAGTATAAGCTAGCTAAGAAAAAGTAAAAATACTTCACAAATTGTTTTCAAGTCTCATAGAATCAACACAACACTACTTTGCCCTAGATTCTCTAACACTCCGTTATGAAACAAGGCGCTGGAAAAGGCCAAAATAAGTGTGGGAGGAAAGAGTATGCATTTTTTGTTCTTTCAGAAAAGTCGAAACATAAAAGAATTTCATTTTAGAATGTGAGGCCTTCAAAGGAAATAGGAAGTTATGCAGATATGCTAGCAACTAGCTCTTGGGATAATCTATTTAGCGAGGGGTTTGTCGAGAAACTGAAATCATTTATTGTGAGGCTTCGAAGAAAAATGGCCGAATACATGAAGCATATGAAGAAGCAATCTGTCCCATAAGCTATTTTTAGCCTTGTGGACATTAAAATACTTTTCTTTATTTATTTATTTTAAGGAGTAAGCAAATTCCTCCGATAAGTATTTTCACACAGTTATTTGGTTAAAGGAAAAAAAAACATTCTATTCTCATAATTATTTGGTTAAAAAAAAAAAAAAAAAAATCCATTTTAATTTATGTTTTTAATTTGATTCAGTGGGGTGTCTTTTTTTTTCTTCTTAAAAACATAGTCATCGAAATTAATTTTAGCTTCTTACTTTGATTAGGAAAATGAGTTTTGAATATCCCTTATTGTTTTATGTTCAGTTAGTCTTTTCATTGTTGGTGTAGGACTCCATTAGAGTAATTTTTGGTTTTTTGTTTGGCAATTTTGGGTATTTTTTGTGAATTTGGCCAAAAACCCTTATGTTATGGATTCAAAAAAATGGAAGTCAATGTTAGACAACTAATCCTTAGAATAAGGTTGGTTTTACTGTGAGTGGTTGTTAGAGTCCAAGAAGACCCAAAAAAACGATTCAACAGTTTCTTGTATGTATTTATATGTACACATTATACATCATTCATTGAAATCAATTAATATACCATTGTAGTTGGTTTCCAATATCATGTGTCTAACCGTGGTAACCGAGCACGTCGTTCATCCGCCATGTCGATTGAATTGTGCCACTAGTTTTTGTGGCCATCCAAAACATTGGGCACTCCTTTCTTGAATGTTGTAATAGTTCATCCATGGTGTTGAGAGTTGGTATATGGTGTTTTGAGCGCTGGTGACTGGTGCATGAAGCCGGAGGAAAAGGTCGTTGAATAAACGTTGTAGACTGGAAGTCGTCGAGAGTGATAAGGAAGCAGTTTTCAGACTTAGGGTTTCAACGCTGCACTAATAACGTAAGCGAGAAGCACGATAATGGTTAAAAAAAGAAACGAAAAATCAAATGGAATTGGAGTCGAGCCACGACCTCTTGAGTTACTAGAAGTAGAGCTGAACGATGGAGAAGATTGAGAGCGGCGCGAGAAATAGTGTGAAGGTTACAGTACGATGGAATTACAGGCCGGACTCAAAAGGGATGACAGCGTGAACCTTTTCTTGTCATATCACTATGACACACAGAGTGTGAATAACATTTTGGACACCAGCGTAGTCCACAACTTCAATAATTACTCGAATCTCCAAAGCGCCACCTTTGCAGATTATTTCAGGCCTATTTGCATGAGGCAAGTTGAGATTCATCCGAGCCAAAATTCACACTGTAAAAGTCTGTAGCCTTAAGTTAGATTGGTTTATGTGATAATTGCTCATATGTTATTTTTACTATATGAGCACGAATTAAGTAATTATTCGAGGAGGAATTTGTAATAAAAGAAACGAAAAAAATGGTTCGATTTATTAACAATAGATTTTTTAAAGAATAAAAAAAAGGAGGGCCAAAGAAGGGAAGATATCCCTAGTGTGGTTTTGTTGCAGAAAAGCACCCTAGCGTTTTCCACATGCAATTTCAAAACTTGCAGATTCGCACACGGAAGAGAAGAATTGAGACAAGTCACAGAGGTATCGTGCTAGCCAACGATTCATATCAAACCTTTCTACTCTGTTAGCTTGCCCCTAGAGATCAGTAGTAGCAGCCAGTCCAATGAGTAATCTGATAAATAGGTTGGGAGTTCAAATGCGATCAGAGTTACAGATTTTGAGTTTGGGAAATCCACCAGCGCCAAGAAAGAAAAGAACAGATCCACTGCATGAGACCGTGAATATTGGACATGAATTAAAGCGTGGGCTGGAATAATGTTGTTGAAATATGCAATATAAAAGTGGGTCTCTAGACAGCAAATTGAAATGAGCCGAGCTGACCAATGATTTCATTGTTACGGGCCTCTGTAAGTTTCTGGATATTTATTTCTGCATCATTTACAAAAATGGTTGTTGAAGTATGGGTTATTTGAGATGTGGATATTGATCGATATTATTGGTGTGCAAAGTCTGTCAATTGCTTGATATTCCTGTTTAACCAGCAAGCAGTCAAGAGCTTCGAAGGTTTCTGCAGAGATCAAACTCAGATTAATGCCATTTGCTACATATATGTAGCAAAGTCAAATTTTGTGTTGAAGATAAATAAATTCTTCTCATCCATTTAGAAAAGGCAAGGGATTCGATTCACGACATACCAAAGTGGTGATCTTTTCTGCAGTCAGCACAGGTAATTTGATATGCAGTGATTCAATCTCCCATAAATATTTTATGCTTTTGAAAATTATGTTTTGCAAAGTTGTTATGTGTTGATGACGATTCATAAGGCAAATGAAATTTGTTATTGCTGAGAGAGAAGGTTATTGTATGCATGTTATTGTGAACTAAAGTGGGAAGTGGGAAGGTGAATGGTGTTGGTTCTGAGTGATGGGAGGCTTTCACAATTATTTATATTGTTAGAGATTTCTAGAATAACACTGTGTAATATGTGTGATCCATCCAATGTTTGGATGGTAACTCCATCCATCATGGACCAAAAATAGCTTTGTAGGTAAACAAGTGTTGGAGAAACTTCTAATAGGAAAAAAATGAATTATGTATTTTTTAGTCAAAATTTGAAAAAATAATAAATAGTATTTAACCAGCCTCGGTTTTTAAAAAACAATAATTAAATTAGGATTTATTAATTATGAAAAATTAACAAATTTCATAGAGAAATGAAAAAATAATAAATAGTATTTAACCAGCCTCGGTTTTTAAAAAACAATAATTAAATTAGGATTTATTAATTATGAAAAATTAACAAATTTCATAGAGAAATGAAATAATATAAATAAGAATTAGATTTTTAATTTTGAAATTATTTAAAAAAAAGACTTAATTGAAATAGGAATTAATTTTTTTTAATTTAATAATTTTTTTTTTGTTTTTTTTTGTTTTTTAAATAAATAACAAATATAGATAAAATAATAACAAAGATATTCATCTATATTTGTTATTAATTTTTAAATTTTAAAATTTTCAACCATTTCTTGAATTAAAAAATTTAATTCCTATTTCAATGTCTTTTTTAAAAAGAATTTCAAAATAAAAAATCTAATTCCTATTTTTATTATTTCATTTCTTTATCAAATTTGTTAATTTTTCATAATTAATAAGTCTTAATTTAATCTTATTTTTCAAAAAGTGAAGTTGTCAAATATTATTTATTAATTTTTTAAATTTTGGCCGTTAATCCAACGAATACATAATTTATTTTTTTCCTATTAAAAGGCTCTCCAATCCAACAAATACATAATTCATTTTTTCATATTAAAAGGCTCTCCAACACACGTTTATTCACAAGGCTCTCTTTGGTCCCTGATGATGGATGGAGTTACCATTCAAAATGTTGGATGGATCACACATATTACACAATGCTATTCCAGAAATCTCTAACAATGGTGTTGGCTCTATTTTAAATGAAGATAGTTATAAATTATGATTCTGATCTACTACCTATAACCAGTCTTGAGACATCAAGTTTATCAGATGAAGATTTTTTTTGTGTGCACTCGGTGCTATTTGGGATGATCTATGCAACAAGTTTCTTCTCTCTAAAAGCTTGTACAAGCACTACAACACAGTTTTGGGAAAGTTTGTCAAAAGGTCATTACATTGTTATGCCATTTCCATTTGTAGTAGTGCTCGATGATTGCATGAATGTGTTAGCTTTATGAAGCTAAGAAGCTTTCATTATTGTCTTTTTATTGACCATTGTATATAGGTGCATTTATGAGTGCATTTTCGGTGGTAGCCGACACCCTTTTTCAAAGTTGATTGCTAATTTTTTTCTGATATGAAATTGGAGAAAATGATGAGAGTCGGTGATTTGTTAGATTTATTAAACATTCTAATGTTGTCTATTGTTCATAACAATGTCCAAATAAGATATGACATCCTATCTGAAATTAAAAATTGTTTGCATAATGCACAAGAGAAGATCGAGTTTCTTCAACTCGAGTCCCAGTTTCAGCGAGATGAACTACATGAATTAAAAAATAATAATTCTGAACCTGTTCTTTTTCAGAACAATAGTTTGTTTGAGCCTAATCATCAGTCAGAGAATGATTAGGGTAATGAAGTGATTTTAGGAGAAAATTTGGATGCAATTGAAAGTGCTAATGAGAAATCTGTTATAAGACCATGGGAAGAGATTACTAATAACAAACACAAAATTGGTTTGGAATATAACAAAAATGTCCTGGATATATCTTTTCATATTCTTGATTTTTCTGAACCTATACAATTTCGAAGTGCTAGATTTATGGATGGTGTTGTTCCAGAACAAATTGATCGTTTTCAACATTGTAATAGAGTTGGACATGTGAAAGATCATTGTTTTGATCTTCACATATGTGAGCATTGTGGAAAGCGAAATCACTATTCAAACAAATGTTCCAGAAAGAAGACTGTTGCAAGAGATAAACTAAATTTCAGATGGATTTCTTTTTGGGATTGGTAAAAAACAACGAAAACAATTTAATAGATCTCACCCGGTATTCGATGCAATAGATCTGCCTTGCAAATATATGATAATAGAAATATACCTAAAAATAACAAGATTGAATATAGAAAATGCTTCTTTATGGATAAAACCCTTGAGGTAGGGTAACACAATACAATCACTCCTTAAGGAAGGAGAACACTCCACAAGCCATATGCTTGTAAATACAATAATCCTTAACATCTCTCAATGGGGAGTCTCTAGCCTTTATATAGGTTTCATACATACAAAACCCTAGGTCATTACCATGGGTCTCTCAATACCATATATCTAATACCATGGACTTATCACATTATTGCTAACTACTTGTGGTCCCTTACATGATGTGGGTTAAACACTTTATTTATTAACTATGACCCATCCCATTATTACATTATTCGCTTGTACCTTCCTTTGTACTCCATACTATCCTCCCTAGGTATACTACATTCCACCCCCCTTAAATATGATTCATCCCCGAAACATAAAAAGAACACAAATAATAAGATTTACTCAAAAGAGTAGTCCATTGGTACCATGCGTGTGCATCTAGCCATCCCAGAGACAGGTGATTACTCGATCTAGTTGGTGCCTCACTCGCTTTAGATGGGAGTTGATCTTGGCGGTTCCTTTGTGTTGATGTGTTGTGGGTGGATTGTCACACCTCTCTATCTTTCGTGCAGGGGTTTTTTTCCTTGTTGCTAATGCGTTGTCATCTTGTTGGTTGTTTTCTTACTAGGTGATGTAGGTGGTGATATGCTGAAGCTTTAACCAATGTTGTATCTTTCTTTAATTCATCACCTAATGGAGTCTGATGGGTATTTGGTACATGTTGTGGCGCTTGCAATTGTTGCTTATCTTCTAGCATTACTTCAACCATGGACTCCTCATCTGATGTATTAGTGCCTATAACATTTTCTGCTTCAACCTCCTTGGTCTCTATCTATTTATTGATAGAAATATCTTGTATTGTAATTTTCTTATTTTTATACGTGAGCTTCAGGAATTCCTTATGCACATTAATATTGATAGTACCAACAGATTCCATCCAAAGGTATCCCAAAACAACATTCACATTAACCATATATGAAACATAAAAATCAGAATGCAATACATACTTATCCATAGAAATCTTAAAATCTTTATAAACTTGCACCTGCTCATTATTAACCTGTGTGTGCTCCATTTGTTTGGCTGGGATTTACAATCTTTTAGCCAAATGAAAATTAATAAAATTATGTTTGTTATTAGGATTGATAGACACAATTATCTTCTCTTTCTGAATACATCCATGAATCTGTAATAAGGAGATACCAGTAGAAAATAACCCCTTACATGTCTCATTCCTTTGTTTTCTAACGTGAGACCATTTGTCCAAAAGGATTTTTGCAAATTCTTTATTTGAAAGTTTGGACAACTGCTTGCTGTCAAGTGAGATCTACCATATGGCAACATCATCTTTTAGCCCAAGGCATAATAAACCTCTCCAATGTTTCAGAATGGTTCTCTTCAAATCTTTTAAGAATTTTTCAATAGTCGGACCATTATCTTTCCCTGTAGAAAAATGTTTGCTAAAAGCCATGAAGAGGGAAAAAAAGTCACTTACTTTGGCGAAAAATGGATACAACTCGATCAATATTGCTCAGAATCCTTATTATAACTTTTTTTGGAAATGGAACAACCATTCTGCTTCTTCCCATGTGATAGAAATCCTGATATAGGCACTCTAGAATTTCAGATTTGTGCTACAACTGTCCCGCTGTCACAAAAAATTATGAGAAAATAGTTGATTTTAAATCAGCGATATCTCCCTCATCTGGACTCCAATTCAACCGATTTTTATTTTTTATTTTATTTTATTTATTTATTTTTTTCAATTTGGGTAACTTTTCAAGAGGATCCCAGATGTGCAATTATTTTCTCAAAATTCCCCACAAAAACTACAAATTGATTGGAGATCCAACATCCATGAATTTTCGTCAGAAAAAATTCTGCAACCCAGCTGATTTTTAAATTAGCGACATCTCCCTCATCCAGACTCTGATTCGGCCGATTTTTGTTTTTGAATCTGGTTATTTTTTCTCAAAGAATCCAAATATGCAATTTTTTTCTGCAATTTTTTCCCCAAAAGTTTCAGATCTGATCTGCAAACTCGCCGCCGCAAAAATTTTCCTACAAAAAAAAACATCTCTCCGCTTTGCCCAAGAAAGTTCTCTGATACCTCTTGTAATAGATCTGACCTGCAAATATATGAAAATATAAAGATGCCCAGAAATAACGAGATTTGAATATATAAATGCTTCTTTTTATTAATATCAAAACCCTTAAGGTAGGAGAACTGTCCACAAGCCATATGTGTTGAGATTGCAACAAGATGATGGAGCTTAGTGAAAAGAGTCGCCTTCACTAAGTGGGCCCGCAGGCAAATTATGACGCAAGTTCTATTTTTGGATCCCAGCAGGGATGATCACAGCTGGAGTGACCACAGCAGGGATGATCACAGTAGGAGTGACCACAGCAGGAGTGATCACAGTATGAGTGACCACAGCAGGAGTGACCACAACAGGAGTGATCACAGTATGAGTGACCACAGCAGGAGTGATCACAGCAGGAGTGATCAAAGTCTATTTTTAGACTGGCTGTCCAAAATAGAAAAGTCAAATATTATTGTCTCATAATAATATTTGGACTATAAACTTGATCTTATTCTCTTGGAGCACTTCAGTTTGAGCTACAGATGTGGCTCATGCAGCTGTCAGAAGGAAGTACACTTTTCTTATAGTCAGTTGAGTTGTTACATGCATGACTTCAATTAGAACTCAATCAGTTGAGTTTGGTGGAGTTGATTGTGGAGTTGTGTTCAGTTTGACTTAGTTAAACTAGTTGTAGTTAGTCTAACTGCAAATAGACTAATGATGAGTTGTTAAACTAATTATTAGCTCATAATACAACTATAGAATACATCAGTTAACTCAGTTGCATGTCAGTGCATGTTCAGTTCAGCAGGGACAGGTGTTAGAGAATCATATTGCTATCAGTTGTGACTATAATTGTGCATCAGATCTTGCACAATCAAGGGATTGAGTATGCCAATGAGTTTTCTCATGTATTTTCCCAGTATTATAGCCTCTGCTCACGTCTAACACAGTGTGAGTGATTCTTTGGAGGTGAAATACGAGTTTGGTAAACCATTCTCATTCATTCTTGAGCATATATTGAGCAGTGGAGGCAGGCAAGCAGTGGAATAGATTTGGAGATCAGATCTTAGCTGTATTGTGTGTAACAGGTGGAGCTGGTACTGGATTGCTTGTGATAAGCTTTGTACTTTTTAATGTTACATGGTCTCGATCATTAATATACAGATAGTTGGGGTTTTTAGCGAGATGCTTTCCCCGGGTTACATACTGTGTCAATGTGTGAATGCTCTTGATGTTTTATTGTTATTGATGCTGCTATATTGATGATCAATGTAGAGGAGCTTATGTATTGTGTATGTATTCCACAATAGTACATGATCAGGATAATCTCTGTTGAATATGTGTTAAATTATTCAAAATTTCTACATGGTATCAGAGCTGTTGATCATCAGATCTACAATTCAGGAAGTGTTTACACTCTATTTCTTCAGGTAGAGTCTGTAATCGGGCTAGGTAGCCTCTGGATTCATCCTTCCTTTGGAAGGTGAGATATCCGGTGAATGCCCATACAGTCAATCTCTGTACGAGAAATATTGTGTTCTCAAGAATCTTAGATCTGAGGCAGTTGAGTTGGAGCTGGTGGAAATCGAATTTGCAGCAGTGTTGTTGAAATTTCTTTCAACGGATTGCAAATGTTATTCCAAAGCAAGAGCTGTTGAAAAGTGTGCAACAAGAAATGCTTGTTGAGAGTGCAACAAGATGATGGAGCTTAGTGAAAAGAGTCGCCTTCACTAAGTGGGCCCGCAGGCTATTTTTGGCGCAAGTCTATTTTTAGACTATGTCTATTTTTAGACATATGGATCATGTCTATGGATGATTGATCAAGTTGGGAAAAATAGATGGACTTCTATTTTTGATGAAAGTGTGAGTGATCACAGTGTGAGTGATTACAGTGTGAGTGATCACAGTGTGAGTGATCAAAGTCAAAAATAGAAAAGTCAAATATTATTATCTCACAATAATATTTGGACTATAAACTTAATCTTATTCTCTTGGAGCACTTCAGTTTGAGCTACGGAAGTGGCACATGCAGCTGTCAGAAGGAAATTCGTTTTTCTTATGAGTCAGTTGAGTTGTTGCATGCATGACTTCAGTTAGAACTCAAGTGAGTTGAGTTTAGTGGACTGGAGGTACAGTTGATGGAGTTGTGTTCAGTTTAGCTTTGTTAAACTGGTTGTATTTAGTCTAACTGATCAATAGACTAAAGATGAGTTGGGTGAATTAGTTATTAATTAATTCACAAGTTATTAACTCATAATGCAACTATAGAATACATCAGTTAACTCAGTTGCATGTCAGTGCATGTTCAGTTCAGCAGGGACAGGTGTTAGAGGATCAGATTGCTATCAGTTGTGACTATAGCTGTGCATGATGATTTGCACAATCAAAGAATTGAGTATGCCAATGAGTTTGCTCACGTATCTTCATGATATTATAGTTGTTGCTCACGTCCAACATAGTGTGGGTGACTATTTTGCAGTGTAAAATCGAGTTTGGGAAGCAATTCTCATCAGTTCTCGAGCAGGTTTGAGCAGTGGAGGCAGGCAAGCAGCGGGAGAGATTTGGAGATCAAATCTGAGCTGTATTGTGTGTAACAGGTGGAGATACTTGTGAGAAGTATTATGCTTTGTATTGTTACATGATTCAATCAATATAATATACAGATAGTGTGGGGTTTTTAGCGAGATGCTTTCCCCGGGATACATACTGTGTTTATGAGTTTTGATTGATGCTTCTATGTGTGCCTGTGGATGTTTCTGCTTTTGTAATTTGATGATCAACGTAGAGGAGATTATGTATTATACATGTTCCGCTTAAATTGTATGATCAGGATAATCTCTGTTGAATATGTGTCATATTATTCAAAATTTCTACATGGTATCAGAGCTAGATGATTTGTAGAAAAAATTTCTACATGGTATCAGAGCAGCTTGATTTGTAGAAGAGATTTTTACAGGATATCAAGCGACGATTGATCATCAGATCTACTATTCAGTCACGAATTCTAGATCGGAAGCAGTTGAGTTGGTTGCTGGTGGAATTCGAATTTGCAGCAGTGTTTTCTTGGTGACAATGCAGCAATGTCTTTCAACGGATTGCGATTGGAGTATGCTCTTGAGGGCAGCTCAAACTATATTGCATGGAAGGACAGGATGGAGGCAGTATTGGATGATAACGGGCTGAAGGAGTTCATAGATACAGATATCCCAAAGCCTACTGATGCTACTCAAGCTGATGCTTGGCAAAAGAAGATCGCAAAATGTCGAAGAATTCTGTTGGAGGGCGTGAAGGATCACATTGTGTCCAGCCTCCATGGAAAGGCTACTCCATATTTGATGTGGAAATCACTAATAGAATTATTCCAAAGCAAGAGCGATCAGAGGAAGATGGCGCTCAAAGATAAACTCAGAAACATCAAATGCGAGAAGGGAGACAGTATTCCCAAGTATCTCACGAAGTTCACTCAGTGTCGAGATGAGCTGGGAAGTGTGGGGGTTACTGTCGATGATGAGGACTTGGTGAGCTTAGCTCTCCTTGGTCTTCCGAAGAGTTGGCATTCCTATCAGGACTCTGTCAATGGTCGGGAGAAATTGCCAGGATGGGAGAGACTTTGGTCGGATCTTGTGCAGGAGGAGATCAGGCGGAGCACCAGAGACGGTTCTTCATCCATGCAGGATGAGGAGAACTGTGCCTTAGCGAGTAAGGCGAGGAAGGGGAAGGGGAAGGTTTCTCTTTCCGAATCCAGTTCTTCCAATGATGGGAAGAAGGTTGACAAGGCGAAGGTGAGATGCTTTCGTTGTCATGAGTTGGGTCATTATGCTACTAATTGCCCAAAGAAGAAGTCCAAGAAGGGATCCGGGGAAGGATCTGAAGGTGAGGCAGCCTCACTTGCTTCACAGTTTGAGTTGGACTTCACACTCTTCGCATGCATGGTTTCATCCATGATGGGAAGTGGTTGGTTTCTTGACAGTGGAGCTTCTTTCCACATGACCGGTGACAAAAGTTTGTTCAGTACTTTGGAGGAGAAAGATCTCCAGATACTCATAGGGATGGGTAATGATGAGAAGTATAGTGTCTCAGGTGTAGGCACGGTTATTTTTCAGAGGGAGCATGGAGCTAGCCTTACCTTGACCGATGTCAAGTATGTACCAGGACTGAAGAGAAACTTGGTGTCGATCGCGATGTTGGAAGACAGAGGATATGATGTGGTCTTTACTAAGGGAAAGGTTTTCCTTAGACACATCATCACTAGACAGGTGAAGCAGATTGGTTCACGGGTCAAGAACCTGTATGCTCTTGAGGTTCAAGATGCATGCAAAGCCTTGAGCAGCAAGGCAACTGATAGAGACTTGGTGGTTGAGAGGGAGCGTATATTACCTCTCAACATGCAGAGCCAGAAGAAGTCTCAGACGATTGTGGAGGAGCCACGATTGGTGCAGCAGCTTCAGGAGGTTGTGGAGCAGCCACAACAAGGGAAGCTGAGAGGAGATCGAGTAGAGACATCTACTCATCCAGAGACCTCCAGTAGGGGGAAACTTCAAGCCAGGTGGGCTGAGGGATCGCATGCATCCATACCTCCAGGTAGGAGGTGGGGTGATGTGGATTGATTGTCCCAAGGAGGAGGGGCAAGATCCTTGAGGTACCCAACCTCTTGGATGAGACCTTGCTACGGGAGCCCCGATGTGTAGTAGCAGGAACTGACTGATTGGGTAGAGACAGATGCGGATGGAGCGGCAGAGAGAGCGACAGTGCAGGGAATCCCAGGACAGCGCATAGCTAGCAGGCTGTAGCAATGCGAGAGGCACAAGTGTTTTGCACAGTGCTAGGTGGCACAGAGAGGTGTGCAATGGTGCGAGATGCATGGAGATGTTGCAGTAGCGCAGATGTCAGAGAGGGAGCACTTGTCAGCAGCAGGTAGAGCTTCAGCATCAGAGGATGTTTCTATCCCAACAGGGAGGTCAGTTGGGAGGTGCAGTGCGGATGCAATGCTGGGAGATAGAACCAGCAGCAGCACGGATGCAGTCAGAGATCAAAGTGACAGAGGCTAGAGCAGTCAGATACTGAAGAGCACAGAGATGCAGAGTTTCAGTTGACAGAGGCAATAGCAGTCAGAGACTTTGATGACAGAGCAAGTGGACCGGCCAAATGTGTTGCATGGAGAACATTCCAGAGTTACAGGATCGGGTTTGAGAGGAAGCCTTTCTTGTTGAGAGGGAGTGTTGAAAAGTGTGCAACAAGAAATGCTTGTTGAGAGTGCAACAAGATGATGGAGCTTAGTGAAAAGAGTCGCCTTCACTAAGTGGGCCCGCAGGCTATTTTTGGCGCAATTCTATTTTTAGACTATGTCTATTTTTAGACATATGGATCATGTCTATGGATGATTGATCAAGTTGGGAAAAATAGATGGACTTCTATTTTTGATGAAAGTGTGAGTGATCACAGTGTGAGTGATTACAGTGTGAGTGATCACAGTGTGAGTGATCAAAGTCAAAAATAGAAAAGTCAAATATTATTATCTCACAATAATATTTGGACTATAAACTTAATCTTATTCTCTTGGAGCACTTCAGTTTGAGCTACGGAAGTGGCACATGCAGCTGTCAGAAGGAAATTCGTTTTTCTTATGAGTCAGTCGAGTTGTTGCATGCATGACTTCAGTTAGAACTCAAGTGAGTTGAGTTTAGTGGACTGGAGGTACAGTTGATGGAGTTGTGTTCAATTTAGCTTTGTTAAACTGGTTGTATTTAGTCTAACTGATCAATAGACTAAAGATGAGTTGGGTGAATTAGTTATTAATTAATTCACAAGTTATTAACTCATAATGCAACTATAGAATACATCAGTTAACTCAGTTGCATGTCAGTGCATGTTCAGTTCAGCAGGGACAGGTGTTAGAGGATCAGATTGCTATCAGTTGTGACTATAGCTGTGCATGATGATTTGCACAATCAAAGAATTGAGTATGCCAATGAGTTTGCTCACGTATCTTCATGATATTATAGCTGTTGCTCACGTCCAACATAGTGTGGGTGACTATTTTGCAGTGTAAAATCGAGTTTGGGAAGCAATTCTCATCAGTTCTCGAGCAGGTTTGAGCAGTGGAGGCAGGCAAGCAGCGGGAGAGATTTGGAGATCAAATCTGAGCTGTATTGTGTGTAACAGGTGGAGATACTTGTGAGAAGTATTATGCTTTGTATTGTTACATGATTCAATCAATATAATATACAGATAGTGTGGGGTTTTTAGCGAGATGCTTTCCCCGGGATACATACTGTGTTTATGAGTTTTGATTGATGCTTCTATGTGTGCCTGTGGATGTTTCTGCTTCTGTAATTTGATGATCAACGTAGAGGAGATTATGTATTATACATGTTCCGCTTAAATTGTATGATCAGGATAATCTCTATTGAATATGTGTCATATTATTCAAAATTTCTACAAGAGCGACCTGACGCTCAAGGATAAACTCAGAAACAATAAAGGTGAGAGTGGATCTTCATCAAAGGTATATGATGAAGAGAATTGCGCTTTGGCTGCCAAAGCAAAGAAGGGGAAGAACAAGAAATCTTCTCATTCCTGTGTGAAAGGCAAGAAGCAGGATATGTCCAAGGTGAAGTGTTTTCACTGTCACCAGCACAGACACTATGCCACTAATTGTCCGCAGAAGAAGAAGATCAAGCAGGCTGCTGGATCGGCAGCAGGAGAGGCTCTAGCCTCGCAGTTTGAGCTTGATTTTTCATTGATCACATGCTTGGTTTCAAGTGTGATGGGATCAATGTGGTTCTTGGACAGTGGTGCATATTTTCACATGATGGGAGATAGAGATTTGTTCTCTGATCTGGAGGACAATGATCTTGGAGTGCACATCGAGATGGGCGATGATGGTAGATACAATGCGACCGATATCGGTACCATTTCCTTTGAGAGGGAGTCTGGTAAACCCTTCGTATTGAAGGAAGTCATGCATGTTCCAAGATTGAAGAAGAATCTTATCTCAGTGTCGATGTTAGAAGACAAGGGGTATGATGTTGTTTTCAGTGAGGGAAAGGCTTTCCTGCGCAGCAAGACAACTGGTGAGACTCGGAAGATAGGGGTTCGAGTGAGGAACCTTTATCAGTTGCATGTAGATGGATGCGCAGCAATGGCAGGCAAGGCAGAAGGATTGGTGAGCCGGGATGATGGCGAGTTGTGGCACATGAGATTGGGTTACCTTCACCATGGAGCCTTGAAGATACTGCAGCAGATCACTACAGGGCTTCCTAAAGGCACACTTGCGCAGTCAGATCAGTGCAAGGGGTGTACTTTGGGGAAGTTTGTGAAAGCCACCTTTCCCGAGAAGGATAGTCGCGCCACGACGATCCTTGAGAGAATTCACACAGATGTGTGTGGAAATTTCTTAGTTTCTTTGACAGCAAAACACAAGTATTATGTGACTTTTGTTGATGATTTCTCTCGTAACTGCTGGATCTTCTTCATGCAGAAGAAGAGTGAGACATATTCAAAGTTCTGTGAATTCAAAGCACTGGTTGAGAAGGAGTCGGGGAAGAAGGTGAAGGCTCTTAGGAGCGATAATGGTGGTGAATACATCTCGGACGAGTTCAAGGATTTCTGCAAGGCATATGGGATTCGAAGAGAGCTCATAGCTCCCCATAACCCATAGCAGAACGGGGTAGCTGAGCGGAAGAACATAATGATTGTGGGTGCTGCACGGGCAATGTTGCATGATCAGGGCCTACCCCTTCACTTGTGGGCAGAAGCATGCAATACAACAGTTTATGTGCAGAACCGTTGTCCTCATAGGATACTTGGCATGAGTACACCCGAGGAGGCTTATTCTGGTAAGAAGCCTGATCTTTCTCATTTGAGGATTTTTGGTGCTAACGTTTACATGCATGTGACGAAGGATGCCAGGAAGAAGTTGGAGCCGACCGCAGAGGTTGGGATATTTGTGGGGTACACTGATACACCCCACAACTATCGTGTTTATTTTCCAGACAGTGGTAAAACTGTCGTGCGACGGAATATAAAATTTCAGGAGGAGAAAGCCATGAAGTGTTCGCTTGAGAGGGAGCTACACTTGCATGCAGATGAGGAGCTATTAGTTCCTAAGGATGAGCTTCAGGACGTGGATCAGCCACAGGACGAGGTTCATGGAATGGAAGAGACCACTCATGCAGCGCCAACCACAAGAGGAAGAAAGCACTTGACAAAAGCTGAGCGACTGGCTCAAGATGCAGAGAAAGTTGTAGGACCACCTACAACCCAACACAGGCAGAGACAGTCACCTGATCGGTACACTGGATACATGGATTTTATGAGCAAGTGTGTTGTGACTGAGCCATCCTCTTTCGAGGAAGCTGTGGAGGATCCCGCATGGGTAGACGCCATGGTGGAAGAGTATGATTCTATTGTCAGAAACAGTGCATGGGAGATTGTTCCTAGACCGGAAGGGAAATCAGTGGTGGGTTCGAGATGGATCTACAAAGTTAAGCAGACAGCTGATGGGAGTGTGGAGAAGTACAAGGCAAGCTTTGTTGCCCGAGGCTTTTCACAGATAGAGGGGATCGATTATGAGGAGACCTTTGCACCTGTCGCAAGGTATTCTTCCATACAGACAATTCTTGCTCTCTTAGCGCAGATGGGATGGCACATTCATCAGATGGATGTGAAGACTGCGTTCTTCAACGGAGTCATTGAGGAGGAGGTGTACATTGAGCAACCCGAAGGCTTTGAGGTCTTCAGCAGCGAGTCGCATGTGTGCAGGCTCAAGAGAGCGCTGTATGGGTTGAAGCAAGCACCACGTGCTTGGTACACACGAATAGACAACTATTTCATAGCACTTGGATTCTCCAAGAGCGAGGCGGATCCTAACCTATACCAGATTGTGGTGGAGGGTAAGTTGCTTATCATTGTACTATATGTTGATGATTTAATTCTAATGGGTGATGAGCTGTTGATACTGTCATGCAAGAAGGATCTTGCTACAGAGTTTGAGATGAAGGATTTGGACCTCCTTCACTATTTCCTAGGATTGGAAATATGGCAGCGCAGTGGTGGACTGTTTGTTTCTCAGGGCAAGTATGCTCGAGAGATACTGGAGAAGTTCAACATGCATGGCTGCAAGCCTATTGATACTCCTCTTCCTGGAGGTTGGAGGAAGGAGGATGCCACTTCGGGAGAAGAAGTGGATACCACTGTTTATCGACAGTTGGTGGGGTCGCTGATGTATTTGGTCAATACACGACCTGATATATGCTATGCAGTTAACCAGCTTTCACAAGCTATGGTTAAGCCTACCAAGCTCTTCTGGAAGGCGGGCAAGCATGTATTGCGTTATTTGAGAGGCACATCGGGATATGGTTTGTGGTATAGACAGGAGGATGAGGTGAAGCTATGTGGCTTCACGGATGCAGATTGGGCAGGGAGCCCAGCGGACAAAAAGAGTACATCAGGAGGGGTCTTCAGTATTGGATTGACAACAGTTTCTTGGTACAACAGGAAGCAGAGATCCGTGGCACTCAGTTCAGTGGAGGCTGAGTATATGGCAGCAAGTTTGGCTGCATGCGAGGCTATATGGATGAGGAAGATCCTGGTTGGTTTGTTCGGTTCTCATTTGGATCCTACTGTGATTTACTGTGATAACCAGAGTTGCATTAAACTCTCGGCTAATCCTGTATTTCATGATATATCTAAGCATATTGACATAAGGTACCATCATATCAGAGATTGTGTGCAGCGGAGGATCATGTTGCTTTCATACATTCCAACGGAGGATCAGGATGTTGATATTCTGACGAAGGCTCTCACCAGGAGCAAATTCAAGTACCATCGAGGCAGGATAGGGGTTGCTGATAATCCATATCTTGTCGAGAGGGAGTGTTGAGATTGCAACAAGATGATGGAGCTTAGTGAAAAGAGTCGCCTTCACTAAGTGGGCCCGCAGGCAAATTATGGCGCAAGTTCTATTTTTGGATCCCAGCAGGGATGATCACAGCAGGAGTGACCATAGCAGGGATGATCACAGCAGGAGTGACCACAGCAGGAGTGATCACAGTATGAGTGACCACAGCAGGAGTGATCACAACAGGAGTGATCAACGTCTATTTTTAGACTGGCTGTCCAAAATAGAAAAGTTAAATATTATTGTCTCATAATAATATTTGAACTATAAACTTGATCTTATTCTCTTGGAGCACTTCAGTTTGAGCTACAGATGTGGCTCATGCAGTTGTCAGAAGGAAGTACGCTTTTCTTATGAGTCAGTTGAGTTGTTGCATGCATGACTTCAGTTAGAAATCAATCAGTTGAGTTTGGTGGAGTTGATGGAGTTGTGTTCAGTTTGACTTGGTTAAACTAGTTGTAGTTAGTCTAACTGCAAATAGACTAATGATGAGTTGTTAAACTAATTATTAACTCATAATACAACTATATCATACATCAGTTAACTCAGTTGCATGTCAGTGCATGTTCAGTTCAGCAGGGACAGGTGTTAGAGAATCAGATTGCTATCAGTTGTGACTATAGTTGTGCATCAGATCTTGCACAATCAAGGGATTGAGTATGCCAATGAGTTTGCTCATGTATTTGCCCAGTATTATAGCCTCTGCTCACGTCTAACACAGTGTGAGTGATTCTTTGGAGGTGAAATACGAGTTTGGTAAACCATTCTCATTCATTCTTGAGCAGGTATTGAGCAGTGGAGGCAGGCAAGCAATGGAATAGATTTGGAGATCAGATCTTAGCTGTATTGTGTGTAACAGGTGGAGCTGGTACTGGATTTCTTGTGATAAGAATTGTACTTTGTAATGTTACATGGTCTCAATCATTAATATACAAATAGTTGGGGTTTTTAGCGAGGTGATTTCCCCGGGTTACATACTGTGTTAATGTGTGAATGCTCTTGATGTTTTATTGTTATTGATGCTGCTATATTGATGATCAACGTAGAGGAGCTTATGTATTATGTATGTATTCCGCAATAGTACATGATCATGATAATCTCTGTTGAATATGTGTTAAATTATTCAAAATTTCTACAATATGCTTACCAATACAATAATCCTTGACACCTCTCGATGGGGAGTCTCTAGCCTCTATATAGGCTTCATACATGCAATACCCTGGGTCATTACCATAAGTATCTCAATAACATATGTCTAATACCATGGGCTTATCACATTATTTCTAACTACTTGTGGTCTCTTACATGACGCAGGTTAACCACTTTGTTTATTAACTATGGCCCATACCATTATTACATTATTCCCTTAGGTACTTACCTCTGTACCCCATACTATCCCCCCTAGGTATACTACATTCAACAAGGGGGGAATTGTTGATGGTCTGCTACATGTTCGAAGAAATCAAGCAAGCCTGATTCAGAGATCCATTGAACCACAATTTGTACTAGTTAGAGCCAAAATTGTAGATAGAGAGACTTCAATTTTTTGTTGAATGAGTTGTTTGTGAACGAGCACTTCAAAATTTGGAATTGTTCAAGGAACTATGTTGAAGTTCCAGAGTTAGTGGTCACCTTAAAACCACATTTTTTGTTGTTCATAGAACTACTATGAAGGTTCCAGAGTTGGTGTTAGTTGAGACCTTGAGTTATCCCACATTGGTTTATGGTTATCATTCAAAACCATTTCTAAGAGACATTCAACTCTTGGCTGAGATAATTTTTTCT
The DNA here is from genome assembly GCA_031772625.1 of Pinus tabuliformis. Taxonomy (NCBI): domain Eukaryota; kingdom Viridiplantae; phylum Streptophyta; class Pinopsida; order Pinales; family Pinaceae; genus Pinus; species Pinus tabuliformis. The sequence goes on from CM062809.1 coordinate 1,114,498,984, forward strand.
TTTAAGCTCTCATTCTTGGACTTTGATACATCTGTTCAGATTAAGTGGGGAATGTTAGACAACTAATTGTCAAGATTAGATTTGTGTTATTGTGAGTGATTATTAGAGTCCAAGAAGGTATGGAAACCGATTCAACCATTTCTTGTATGTATTTATATGTAAACATTGTACATCATTCATTGATATCAATTAATATACAATTGTATTTGGTTTCCAATATCATATGTCTATCATTCAAGGGGTCAAAGCTTGGGGCAAAGGATTTTTCACTATTATTTTTCCCAAAATTATAAATAGGCCTTTCTTTTTAACTTTATCTGACTATATTTGAGAAAAATGATTTGACAAAGAAGACTTCACTGAAACCATTTTTTACATAGGAATGATTCGCTCCAACAAGTTTTCAAAAATTGGATATGGAATTTGAGTAAGTAATTACACATATAATATTTTCCTGTAAGTTGAAAATAATATTTAAAAATATTTTATCCGTTTGTAAATTAAAAATAATATTTAAAAATATTTTTCCAAAATTGGATATGGAATTTGAGTAAGTAATTACACATCTAAACTGCTTAAAAGTTTAAAATAATATTAGAAAATATTTTTCTTCCTTTATCTCTAAAAATCAAGGGCATTACATACATTTTTGCATGAATTCTAGTTCAGGAAACATATTTTTTCATGTATTAATACTTTATCTTGCTATAGGTCTATCAAAAGTATGTAAATCATGTGGTTGATGCATCCAATAAGGTTTTATACTATTTAAGTAAACCTATAAAGAAATAAGTTGAGAGTATGATTTTAAAATGTAGGTTTTTTTAATTTCTTCTGAAAATTCATCTCTTACTATATTATTTCAACTATTATTTTATTTAGCAAGCCTATTTTATACCTTAAATTTCTACCATGGGGCATAGCATTGAACATGTATCAAGTTCATTGAAACTCTACAGATAGAAAATTGATCTCACACCATCTACGCCCTCAATTTTAGCCAAAAATATTTACCTTTTAAACAATAATTTGTTGGTGGGGCCCACAAAGTTATCAGACTTAGGTTTCCAAGTTGTCACACCATCTAGGCCCTCAATTTTAGCCAAAAATATATACCTTTTAAACACTTATTTGTTGGTGGGGGGCCACAAAGTTATCAAACTTAGGTTTCCAAGTTGTCATACCATAGATATTTAGTGAAGGAAAAGAAAGTATTGCTAAAATTTTATTGATAAAAAGAATCTAAAATGCTATTGTTAAATGTTGTATTGACCAACGCTAAGCTCTACCTTGCGACTTGACTAGATCAGCCACCTTTCAACTATGGGAAAAATTTAAGAATACCATATATATATATATATAGATATATATATAGCTAATCCCATAATAAACAAGTGCATAGTAGCTAGTGCTTGCTCCTTAGTTTAAATGTAATTAAAATAAAGTAAAAATATTGAATTCAATTTAGTGTTAAGGTTTAGAATTTGGTAAATTTAGAATTTACTCATTAGTAAATTGAGGTGATTTTGTTATTTATAATGTGAAAAGTCTAATCCTACTCAACAGCAATAATAATGACTTATTAATCAATCATATAACACATCAAGTATAAAACCATTGTAATAGGTATAATAATATAAATTAATTTATTATTTGAGTTAAAATACTCTTATTGAAATGCTACACATTAAAATTATTCTCCAAAAAAATGATTTAAGTAAAATAATTTTTTTTTTGAAAATAAAAGAAGATTCAATGTAGAAAGATAGGCATGTGCATATATATTTGAAGATACAAAGACTATTAAATAAAACAAATGTTATAGTAGGTGAGTCTTAAGTAGAGTTGAATTAAATTAAAAATCAATAAAATTAAAAAAGATTTCATTAATAATAAAAATTACGTATAGCACTTAAATATAGTTGAATTAAATAAAAAACAATAAAATATAAAGATTTCATTAATAATAAAAATTACAATTATATAATTTTTATTTATTTAATATTAGTTTTTTAATTATTAATAATAAAAATATTATAAAATAATAATTATAATGTTTCAATTAATAAATACATTTAAATAAAAATAATAAGACAATAATGTTTTTAAATATTTAAAGCATTATATAGCATTGCTTTCAACCTGAAATTTATTATTAAAAGCAGATACTTATGTCTTAAGCTATTTGAATGATTTGATAACTTATATGTCATTTGGCGTTAACCTTGATCTCTATTGAAACTATATTATTTTCCTGTAATATTGATATGTAATTTTAAATTGAGAAAGTTTGTGAAGAATCATATTGTTAATTGAGTTTTGGAGAATTACTTGAAATGACAACGTTAAAATATATTTGGACGAACAATGTGAGAGCTCCATTTTTAGAATGGTAGAACTTATGAAATTACCATATTGATAACCATAATCAAATGTTATAACATAAATTAGGTTGGTATAATTAGAGTTAATGCATATAAAAAAAATCTATTTTACACGCTTGAGATTGAGATTCAAACCATTCAAATATCTTATTATAATGAATTTAAAATTTAATCTAGGCATATGAATCATGCTTTCAGTGTTCAACATCAATGTTATTTAATGAACCGACAACATCTTCCCATTCCAAGGAACCTACCTTCTGGCCAAATGTAGGTGAGCTGCTATGATATGGTATGAAAAGACAACTTGCAACAGTTAGCAGTACAAATGTCACTCTCCAGTATCAATGGGTGAGACAATAGTTTAACTAGTTAATAGTTTTTATGTATTTTATGAGAATTTATTTAAAAATTGACCTATGTATTAATTGTATCATAAATATCATATCACCAAAATCAGGCATGACCCAATAACATGTTTATATTTAGATGCAATAGCATTAGAGATAAATGCTAATAATTTTTTTTGCAAAAAATAAAAAATTAAGGCTTAATAACATTTTTATATTTACACGCAATAGCATTAGAGATAAATGCTAATAATTTTTTTTTTGCAATTTTTTTTTTTTTTTTTTTGTAAAGTTCAGTCTTGTTAATATGAAAATTATTTAACATATTTGACCAAGTTAATAGGCCATCAACCTAAAACCCAATGCATAATACCTAGGCACATGCTTGGAATTTCAAATCCTTTTTGCTAGTCAAACAAAAATTCCATGACATTTTTACATTTCCGATGCTCTTCATTTTACTTTCAGTAAATTTAGAAATGTAAACCTCCCTAATTAGACAACCACTTTCCAAACTGTTTTATAGAATGTAGGATGCCAACTAAAAACTGCAACCTCTACCAACTAAAAACTACCACCTCCCTAATTAGACAACCACTTTCCAAACTATTTCATAGAATGTAGGATGCCAACTAAAAACTGCAACCTCTACCAACTAAAAACTACCACCTCTGCTCAATTTAGAAATGTAAACCTCCCTAATTAGACAACCACTTTCCAAACTGTTTCATAGAATGTAGGATGCCAACTAAAAACTGCAACCTCTACCAACTAAAAACTACCACCTCCCTAATTAGACAACCACTTTCCAAACTATTTCATAGAATGTAGGATGCCAACTAAAAACTGCAACCTCTACCAACTAAAAACTACCACCTCTGCTCAGTTGAGAGAAATACCTCGTTTTCACAAATGTTGAGTGCATTGAACATTCCCCTTGCAAACACTGGAGAAATTAAATAAATGGATACAAATGAGTTATCAATTTCTATTACTTTAAAACTCCAATATAAAACCATTCGAGTTTTAGGGTAAGGAAAGCCTCGATTTTTAGGGAAGGAAAGCCTTCTTCGAAAACCTTTGGAACTTAACTCAATGACTACATAATTATCAATTGCCAAATGTTTATTTCAGTTTTGAAGTATCATCAATCTAAAGCTTTACAAGTCCAAAATAAAAGCTAATACCTTTGACCTTTAACCAGTCAACAACAGACAGTTATGCCCAAAAGTCAACAACAGACAGTTATGCCCAAAATTTTCTCTCGAGTCCAACCTGAAAGAACAATGAGTCATATCAACGTAAAGCTTTACAAGTCCAGAATAAAATCTAATGCCTTTCTTTAACCAGTCAAACATAGACACTTGTGCCCAAAATTTTCTTTCCAAGTGAAATAACAATGAATCATTTATGTGGAACTGCGAACCGATAATAAAAAATATATCTAACGATAATCAAACATGTATCTAACTATGTATTCATGTTATATCCAAAATAATGGCGGAGACTTTCCAAGAGTATATCACTTTATAGTTATCCCTAAAACGCTTTCATTACTTTATGTAAATAGAGAGTGAGAAATAATAATGAGAGAAATCAAACATTCAGTCTAGGGAAATACACATTAATAGTCTAACGAATAAAAGGGAAGTCAAACATCTCTTGAGGAGAAAATTAGAAGTCCCACTTTAGCATCATGGGATTGGTGAATTCTTATAACTTCCTTGTTGAGGAGAGTATTAGAAGTCCCAGTGTTGAGGATAAAATTAGAAGTCCCACTTTAGCATCGCAAGCACTGAGAGCTCATAAGCTTTCTTCAACAGCCCATTCCTGCGCAAGGAGGCAAGGATGGATAGAAGGATGGAAGTGTGAACTTACTATTTCCGTGCACATTCCAGATCTAATGGAAACCCAATATTTGTTGATGATAACTAAACAAGCTCGTGAACCCCAAAAGTTCAGAATGAGAATCCGATAACAAAAAGGGAAAAATAATACTAATTATAAAGGTATACCAACCATCTTTTGTTCATAGGGGTTTGGTATCCTAATAAATAGGAGCATAAATACAGTGTTAAAATTCTCACCAATCTATTGACATAAAGTTAATGTAATGTACTATAATTTGTACGTATAGTTGAATGAGGTATTATAATATTGATAATATTCTATTGTAAGCTAATTTGTACGTATAGTTGAATGAGGTATTATAATATTCATAATATTCTATTGTAGGCTATCTTTACTTGCGCTTAAGGTGAGATTTTGACGATTTAACTTTAAAATTGGAAGTCATTTTGACAGTTTACTTATTATAACACATGTCAAATTTGATGATGAAAAATTTTCAACAACTGTCAAATACGTTTTGAAATCCAAAATACGTCGTGTGGGACGTCAAATTCCTGCCTAGGCATAATAATAATAAAAACAACACTTTTGTATGGTTGATGTTAATTAACCACTAGAAAGCCAAAGTTTTTGAAATATTTGACATTAAGAATTATTGGAAAATTGTTTCCTAATTTCTTTATAAAAGTTTGGTTGAAAAAAATAATTAAATTAAATTACATTGACCATGGAAAATGAGCACAAAAGTGTGTCCCAAAATTATGACAAGCACATAGATTTTTTTCTCAAAACAATTTAAATGCAAAATAATCTTTTAGTTCTCAGTCCTATTATTTTTAAATATATATATTTTTTGTTAGAACTTTTGGTATTGAAAATTAGATGTAGTTAATAATTTAAGATATTATTTAATTTAGAAAATTTTTTAAAAATAGATTTTATCGATTAAGAGTCCAAGAAGAAAATATTGATTAAAAATTAATTTTGAATGAAATTTTTTCTAAAACTGTGTAAAATAATCTACTTAATCATTGTCTACCAATTAATTATCCAAATTTTATTAAAAAATCTTATTCCAACCAACCAACACATTAATTCAAATTATCATTTCAACAATAATATTACAAACAACAAATTATTTCAAATGATCATATCAACAATTATATTACAAGTGATATTACTGCACATAAAATTTTGAATTTATATTAATGTTCGACAATAACCCAGATCATAGCAGACATTTTCTTTCTCGAGCAAAACATCTCGATTCCTGATTCTACAACAATAAAACACATCACGGCTCGTGCGATCCTCATGTCTAATGTGATCTGTCTTTTTTGGTTTAAAAAATCTACGGCTCGAGCCGCTGATCGATTGAGTAGATTGATAGAGGTAGCGTGGAAATTAATGAGTGCCCATTCTATGTAATTTATACACATTTTCACCTTGGAAAAAATGGAAATACGAGAATGACTGCAAAGAAATTTATTTTTGTATTAATTGTATCATAAATATCATATCACCAAAATGATCTGTTATGAGGCACAACCCAATAACATGTTTATATTTATAGCGAATAATATTAGAGACAAATAATAAAAATTTAATTGGTAAATTTTCACATTGTTAATATAAAAATTATTTAACATATCGAATGCATAATATAAAAATTATTTAACATATCGAATGCATAATACTTGTTAAGGCAGATATAATAAGATAATTTGAAGTGTGTCTCTCTATATATCATCTTAAGAAATCTTAGCAAATATTTCTTAAATTAGAAAATCATAATCTTTCACTAAAATATAAAGATCTTATGAAATATTCATAAATATAAGTGAAAAAATAATATAACAGAAATATAATAAATTAAGCTATCTCCCACAAAACATTAAAATACAATATATTATATAACACCATTTATTGTAAGAAATGACCATTTAATATTAATAATCATCTTTCATGATTCATAAATAGTATCTCCATTCATATTAGCTAGTTTTACTTGAAAGATAACTTGAAAATGACACATAATGATCTTATTACTATAAAGAATTTACAACCTATTCCAAAAGGGAAAAAATTTAAGTCAATTAAATAATTAAAATCATATAATCTATGTTATTATATTCACTATTAATTAATGGATCTGGAGTATGTCCTAAAACTTTTTTTTGTTTGGCTAAGAGCTCATCTTCTTCTAACGTAAGGAAACATGTTAATGATTCAAGATCCAACGAAATATGGAAGGAGGGAAAGCCCGCTCCTTACAGACCATGGGTTATTCTAAGTGGCGTGGTTTACTTTGAATAACTCAGTGTGCATTTGCAGTTAGCAGCTAGATGGCTGTTCTCGCAGTTAGTTTGAAAACCGAGTTATGATAGGTTTTCCCACCCTGTAAAATATTCATTGTTAAAAACACTACCCACGAAAAAACTAAAAGTCATTTACTAATACCAAAAACAAAACCAAACAAACAAACAAAACAAAACAAAAACAAAAATGAAAAAATAAACCTCACCAACTAAAAAAACTAAAAATGAAATCAACCCAAAAAGAGATTCCAAATGCATAATAGCCCCAGTCAAAGCCAAACTTTAATCATAATAAATAATCCAAGCATGATGCTGATGCATACTGTGACAATGAACTTATATGACACACTGTGACAACAAATATTTTGTTAAACTAACTCTCAAACACAAAAATAATGAGATCAAATTTTGAATAACCATGAACCATTGGGAAATTTAAAAGCTAGCCAACAAATAGCTTTTAATAAATGACAGCGTGTACTATATTACATGACAGAGAGAAACATCTCATTAATGTTCACTGGACTATGACAATTAATGTTTGAAGTATTCACCGGACCATGACAATAAAAGAATAAGATTTAGACAATGTATTATATATGAGTACATGTTTATCACTAGACAAATAACAAAATTTCCATGAAACAAACTAAAATGAACCAATGTGGCAACATAAGAGCTAACATGAAATGGTCCATACTTTTCATAAGCCTTGAAGTTGAGAAAAATGTTGAAATTAATGTCAAGCAAATGTTGTAGTTGTGGCGATTGGAGGTGAATAAGACTTCAAAAAAAAACATGGAAAATATTTTTTCATCATTCGAGTTGAGCCCATATGTGAATGGAATTATCACATACATTACAAATAAAAATCTGACGAACATTACTTGTTGTAAATCAAGTGGTGGCAATAGGGATTCCCAGGTAAGAATAGTGAACCAGTTTATTCCTAGAAAACGGATACCAGTCCCTTATAGTATTAAACCCAATTGATGTGTTAGAATAGACTCAAGAAAGATCTAGCAAAACCATGACAGGCATGTCACCAGTGGAAACAAATAGTTAGGGAGTACGTAATAAATGCAAATTACATGTAAGAGATATTATGAAAAAATTTCATCTGTTTAGGTTATATTCATTAGAGTAATTGTTGTATAGACATACAATGTAAATTGTAGGATGCAGGTAGAGAATGTAATTGAAAAATTGAGCCGACGTACAAGTTTTCGATTCCCTCATTACACCAGTCAATTAAGAACAGAGAAATATCAACGCAGACTGGTGAGCCATTACTGAAAGTAGTGTATGCAAGTTCTATATATATATAACCGTCCATCTTATGTCTTTTTGTTCAGCAAATCATCATTTCCATTAGTAAAGTGTACTAAGTGAAAATTACATACTGTAAATGCTATAATAGCATATATCAAAATGGTAACTGTTGAGGCCTTAACAATCAACTGTAAGTGTGGAATAAAAAACATCATAATAACCGGTCCATAATGTCTCAAAATATATACAAAATATCAAGATAAATTATAGCAAGCATCTGCCACAAAACTAAGCTGTGTATATCGCTGCTATTTTCATAAAAATACCAAAACACTTACTGTCATAATCTGTATATATCGCTGAAAACATATGTCAAAATCTGTGCAAAAATTGTCACTATTGTGCATCTTCTGCCTGTGGAAAATCATCAAATGGGCGATGATAGAACTTGTAATGCTCATGACCATTGTGTTCGCTTATCTGTCAGATCCCATGGTCCTGCCGTGCGCCCTCCAGAATATTTCTGAGTGTGTACATGACAAATAGTCTTCGGATTAAACCAATGGATAACCATTCTTGAATCACCAAAAACTTGTAGTTTTCTGCATCCTTTGTCTATTGCAAATTGAAGAAATAATTTGAGGCTAAAGAGTTCCACAAAATTGTTTGTACCTGAACCTAAGGCCATATTTAATTTGTAAAAATAGTCTCTTTGTAAATAGAGTATTGCTTCACCTCCACATTTTCCATTTTGTGCAGACCCATCAAAATATGCCCATGGATATGTTTGGTCAATAGATTCAGCGACAATAATATGGATTTTGAGACTACAGTCTTCATTAATATGGATTTTGAGACTACAGTCTTCACCAGGGAGCAAATTATATAATGCGATCACCTATGCACCAATATTCTCTAGTTGGAAAAAAGAATTGTGAAATATATTATGGATTCTTCGAGTCCAGATGCCCCAACAAACAAGAAGCAAGATCTTTCATTGTAATAGCCTTGGTGAAAATTCCATGCAATAAATGTTAATAAAGGAAAAATAATAACCACGGTTGATGGGACACTTATTCCAAATTGAATGTTGGGCAAGACATCCTAGTGTGGGTGTTCATTTGGTTTATTATGGCTAAGGAAATAGAGGTCTAATTGATAAAAAGGTTTATGAGTATCAGTTTGTAACTTTTTTGTCAGTTTAGTTTTGAAGGTCTCTCTATTCTCTCTCTCTCACTCTTGAACAATTAAAGTTTTCTTGGAGCACTTTGGCATTGGATCAAGAAAGGAAAATGAGGCAAGATGAAGGAAGGAGCAAGCAAGGAATAACAAGATCAAGCAACTACAACATGATTATCTGCATATATCAATTTGCATGTGTGTTTTTCTTGCTAGATTTGGCATGCATGGTATTGCATGTGGTTCTTTTCTGTTATGACATGGGTTTTTCCAGGTGTGACAGTGTTTTGAGCCAAGCCTTTCTATTTTTGGATAGCCATGGTGTGATGGGCGTTAGGGATTTTATATATTGTTGGATTCCCTAAATTAAATTTTCAACCAGAATTCGTAAACTTCAAGTTGCAATGCATTCCGGTTCAGATTCAAACTTATCCTATATAGTTCTAGTGTGAAATTAAGTACAAAATGCTCAAACTCTATTCCTAATAATCATGCCTAGAATTGTTGAAGTGAAGAAACCTATTTTGTTGCAATCTAAATTACTATTAACGAGATCTATTTTGTATTCAAAACTCAAATCACTATTATGTTCTTAACTATGATATATTTAACTCAAAAAATCATTCGGAAATAAAATGGACAACTATCACTAATTATGTTCTCAAACCAATTTAACATTAACCCTATTCAGAACCAATGCACAAGCTAATCCTTGGGGTACTATGAACCAAGAGTAAACTCAATGATAACTCAAATCAATCCTTATGTGCTACTTAATTCAAAGAAAACTCAACATTTAAAAGACATAACTGATGATTTCCTAACTTAGAACTAATCTGAATCAAATGCACAACTTCAAGTTATCTAATGATGAACAAAAATAAATCTAATAAAACTTCTTATGAAATCAAACAAATAACCAACTATCTATTCAAATGTTTATTGCACTATGATTTAAGTAAATCTCACACAGGAAATCAAACAACTATACTACAAATGACATACAATTCTTGAAGCATTAACACACAATCTATTCTAAAAATGATACTCCGTCTCTAATCGATTCTGATATTCAAACAAAGAATAAGTTACAAGAGTCTCGTGCAACTGATATATAATTCATAAGCAATGAAACACTTTCATTCCATATAAGAGATTCAATTTAAAACATAAGAATTTACTCCTTCAGAAATTCATTTTAAATCGAAACTTCCTTTTCCAGCATTCATGAATTTGGAAGAGTAATCATAGAGTTAACATGTACAAAGTATGCTCATAACAATGTTCCATGGCTTGTGAAGACTCAACAACATTACACTTGTTATATTTAACTTAGATCTATGAAAATGTTTGAAAGAAACTTAAGTATGGAATTAAGTGCAGGATTTTGTAAGTCACTAATGAAAGCAAATGAGAAATTAAGTGCAGTTCTATCTACTAAATCGAAACACACTTCCTACACACTAAAATGGTTACAAGACTCGATCAAGGTTCGTGGTGGGCCCTTGCCACAACCTAGAGCAAGCCTAAGCTAATTCAATACTTGTAGATTAAAGAGACATGAACGCTTAAATAAGAGTAAAATCCAAGACAATAATTATATTAAAACTTCAATAAAACATCAATTCAAAAGTTTAGTCTTTACAGAACAAAATCAAAGAGTTTCGTGCCACAATCACCATCTTAGCCTAAGTGTGTATCTCTGCGTGCATATATGTGTGTAACTTTACATACAAAACATTGGGCCTTTTAAAGAGTTCAGGTTGATCAAATAGTTACAATCGATTGACTAAGGAGAGTAAAAATATATGGGATTTAAACTAAGTTAAGCCAAGTGAAATCTTCAAGATTATTTCTCCTAGATTGTAACTGAACTTGTCCCAATCGTGGCATTATCCTTGAACCAAAGAAACTAATTCCATATTCGAGAAGAAGAAGGACTATTCTGGGATGCCGATGGTTGACTGGTTGCCCACTACTGAGTAGAGTACTGAATTGAGTGCAAAGTTGAGTAAAGAATGGCGGTTCCAAAAATGTTTGCTTGATGCGTTGCTAGACTATGTGCTGGACCATTTGATGAACTGTCCACATAATTTAAATGTCTACCTATATTCAAGAGTCCTTTTATAGATCAGTCAAATTGAATCAAAAGTTATAATTATATTTAACATGTACTTTAACCAAACAAAGACATATGAAAATAACACTTATTAATAAATCTTACCTCCACTATAAAGTAACGCAGTTTAACTAGTGTGGAGTGATTTCAGGGTACCAAAAAAGGGTAAAGTAAGGTAAATGATAGTAAAAAAAATGGAATAAGATGTGGAAAAAGGGTACAAAAGTAGGGACCAACATCCCCCCATGCTAGAGGGAATTCATGTCCTCATGCAACCGTCCTTTCAAACTTGAATCAGTGATAAAAAATTATGTCATCCCTTCCTTCAAATTCCGGCTGTGCTTACTAAGACTTCCAAGCAATGGTTTTCCTTCATTAATGATCATTGAAATCTCAGGGATCGCTCTTGGGCACTAATCCTCTTGACAAGCCTCTGTTGTTTCAACTTATAGCTAATAAGGCGCTTATTCCTTAGGATGAGCACATCGTTCTTGGAGACTAGGGATAGATTCATTTTTTGATATTTCTCTTTAAGAATCCACAAATAACGAAATAACGTCTTATACTTATGAGCCTTTTCCTTAAGCTTTGCATTCTTTTTCTGTAACTTAGCCAACAGTAGTTGTAAATCTCTGTCACCACAAACCGAGGTATTTTCAATAGGTATTGTATGTTGCCGTGAACTACTCCCTTTGTGAATCGACCCATCAAGTGTCTGGCTCTTCTTAGACTTATATACTCGCTTATTCTTGCCTGGACCCTTATCAGATGGACCTAACTGTGGCGAAATTCTTAGAAGATCTTGGAAATTATCTATCAGTCCATCTTTATTTATTTATTTATTTATTTCTGAGTAAAGACTATTTCTATTAAAAAAAGATAAAAATATTTACAGAGAGGTCTAGACCTCTGAGGGGGCCGAAGCCAGCCCTCCACCAAAGAAACTTAAACATATAGCTTTCTTCAATCACCTTACATAATTGAAAGACTTTGAAGCAAGAATTGAAGAATGCTAAAAGACAAAAAGCTAACCAGACCTATAGTTGACATAACAGCTCCAGTGGCAGCTCTGCGTTTGCTGAGAGACAATCTTTTGAAGCCACCATTACAAAAAGAATAAAAAACCAGGCTAGCTAGGCCATAATTGTTTATGAACTGAAGACTATAGCGATTCGTGCTTATACCAAAAGCAGTGCCAAAGGCATGAGCAGATGTAACAAAAACCATAGATGCATAACTTGAGAATGATAGATCATAGACGAGAATGCTGACAGGGCCTTTGAACCAGAATTCTTTAATCATGAGTATGAGAGTCGGTCTCGTCCTTATTTACCTGGCTAGGAGAGCCAATCCATGTGACCATTTTATTATCTTCAGCTTCCAGAACACCGCCATCTGGAGGGATTACTAGATTCAAAATGCTTCCTGTAAAATGCACCGGTTCACAAGCAAGTACTTGATCCTGTGAAGACGCTGGCTGGGGTTGAGGGGCTTCCGGGATTTCACCTTCATTCTACATATTATCAGCGTTGAGCACTACCCCAACAATCTCACCCTGAAATCCGCTTGCATTCTGAGACTGAGATTGAGACATGGAAATGTTGTCCGAACTGCTGGGCGCATCTTCCTCCTCCATAAGAATTACAGTAATATTGGCAGAAATCAAAGGCTTATTGAGCTTGCTCCTGAACTTAAAACAGGTGGTTTGAAGGGAACTGTTCAGAGAAGGCCGAGAATGATCAGAAGGCGGGGAGGACAGGGTGGCAGAGGCTAAAGGAGTGATGTTCTAAGGAGAAAAACCACGACGACGACGTGAGACTCCGCGATTGCCAGCATTATCACCACGGCGTGAGACTCCGCGACATCGAACCATGGATGGATGAACAGGGAGCTTAGGAAGGGAAGATGACCAGAGCTGGAGGGGAGAGGACTAGGCGCAGGCTGAACAAGCCAAACTGAAGAACCAGATGAGCTTCCAGACAACCTGAACTGAGCAGGGGTGCGGAAAAAATAATGAGCAAAGGAAGAAGGAGCCTAGAATTTCATTTGCAGAAACCAGAGAGCAGGCCATGATTAAATCACCTTGCAGAATTTCTCGAGCTGAATGCGCATTGAATGCCATTAACAGAGCCATAATGTTGTACCTTTCAACTTTCATATCAGATGTTGCGGGAATGTGTAAGTTGCGTCCACCGTCCAGGTGCCAGGACAACTGCCGTCTCTGCATGCTTCTCATCAATGTCGATTAATAACACCTGCATCCGAGTATCTATCAGTCCATCTTCCTCAGGCGGAAGATACCCTATTTCTTCAACTACCAAAGAAGCACTCTTCATTTCCTGTTCTAGAGTGGATGGAGTGATAATAAGTTCTTGGTCCTGAGTAAAAGAAATGAACAGTTTTTGTCTAGACATGCTTCTCGTATGCCACAAACCTTATGATGAGGTTAGATTCTCTAATGCTTTCTCTTTTTGCACTGGCGTAGAGGGCACTTATGCTATTTCCTGCTCTTCCTTGAAGAGTTTTCTCTTTCTCTTCTTAGGGGTGACATTAGCTTCCTTAGGCTTCTTGTTTGTTGGTGAGACAATAGGTTCCGAAACCTCCACCCGAGACTTTCTCCATTTGCTCGGTTGGCCTTCTTTGACTTCTACTTCATTATTAACAGGTTCACTCTTCTGCTCCTTACTTCTCTTTCATTTCTTTCCTTTCAAAGCTAGGGTCAATTTCTTTGTATATAAACTAGTGTTTACAAAATTCTTTATGGGTTTCAATGAATGAATATACTCCTTTGTAGACACAGGGGTTATCGCAGGGCTCTAGCCTTGTTTAGAACTGGAATTAGGAGGATTCTTGGCTTCTTGACCCAATTTCTTCGATTGGGGGCTAAAAAGCCTCTTTCGACCTTTAACTTGGGTTTCTTCTCTCATAAAAATTTCCACCAAAAACTCTTCCCAAGACTTCTTTCGTCTACTCAACTCATGAACAACCAAGATATTGATAAGACTGTGATGACACATGCTAGTCTCAAGGTTTTTAACAGTGGAATGAACACCCCTAGCGACCTTATACAAACTTCTATGCAGGGAAAATGGAAAATTGACTTCTCATCCATTTGAAAAGTGAAAGAGAAATCTAATATGATAAAGGAAAACAATGACATACCTCCCCTCATAGGTGACAAATATCTGTAATGCAGTGATGAGTGGGTGCCATTCCTCCTCCATGTAGCTTCGTAAGACCCCTTTTGACTAATTAATGGACTTGTATGCTGGATTAAGGAACTTAGCAAAATCATCTGGCTTGAGCGATCCTCCTTTAAATATTTCTCACCGGGTAATGAAAATTCGATTTCCATTCTTATTGATTTCTTGATTAGTTTGATTTTCAGGCTCCCAATCCTTGTAACTTTCCCATCAAAACTTTGCGTGAAGGCCATTTCTACACTCTCATTATAACCCTAGAATTTCTGAAGAAAACCCATCCATCCCTTCTCCTCGAGCAACTCCTTACACATAGCATATTCCGGGCTCTTGGAAAATTGCCGAAGGTGGAGCAATGTTGAGAGTTAAACGAAAAATACAGGGGATCATTGGTCGGTTCTCAAATGAAACTTATAACTGAGACATGAAAATTTCATGTCAAGGTTCACGTAAATTTAAATTTGTTTGAAACAACGTCTATAGGCTTTTGAATTATGGTGTGGATTGGATGTTGAAATGATGAGTAGGTACTTGACATTTGTACCACACGAGTAGAAATGAATGAGAAGGGTAGTGGGATAGGATGGTTTAGGATCAAATGAATATGATGAAGATATGCAAATCATTACAATGAGAGGAGGTAGAATATTACTAAGTTCTATCATTCATATACTTTGAATTAGTCTAAGAAAATGTAAATTTACCATACCTTGATTTGACTGCACATTAATATTCAGGAACTCGAGAATAATAATGGCAGGGACAACTTGGTCTTTGGCTAAGTGTCCTCTTCATTTTCCAAATCCAAGATGATAGAATTTTTCATGTAATTATAAATAATCCAGAGTACTTAAAATTTACCATCTTCGTTAATTTTAATATTGCTAGGCTGAAGTTGATCCCATATACCTTTCCTGAAATTGATATGCAGATTTATAAGAAATTATTCAGTACCCAATTCAGTCTAAGAGTAGTATTGAATTAAGTACAAAACCTATGAACTTGCTCATTGAACATGGACACTGTGAAAAATTGTGACTAAACTGAAAATTGAACAAAAAGCTTCCTTGATGTTACATGTAGGCTAACTGTAGAAATTGTGACTGAAATTTGACTTTTGGTTGCTGTAGAATAATCTGGTGCCATCATTCCATGGATTTTGACTAGGTTTTGAATGATCACTGCTAGGGGAATTTCAATTTTTAGGAGTCTAAAATGCACAGAACAAGACTACAAGAGGGATTTCTTTTCCATATTTTTCTAAGCTCAGAAAAGAGTAATTCTATACTTAGCAGATCCATATCTATTGCTTCCTCATAAATTTAATGAGCCTGAGTCAACTAATGCTCAGGGTATTCATTTTTAGAGAGTCTAAAAAACCCAAAGTAGACTCCAGGGAGTTTCTTTTCCATACTTATTATTCTGAGCCCAGAAAATAATAATTCTGTACTGAACAGATCCCTAAGTACTACTATCCCATTAATATTAACGAGCCTGGGTCAATCAATGCTTAGAACATTCAATTTTAGGGAGCCTGAAATGTTCACAATAAACTCGAGATTGTCCTTTTTAGTAAATAATGACTTACCCTTGAAAAATTTCCTCTTTATTTTATGTGAGCCGTGGAGGAAAACAAAAGTTTAGCCCGTTGTAATTTCTACTATATAATAATAATAATAATAATAATAAAGAAAATCAATTTGAAGAAACAATAGGAGCTGGGTCCCCCTTTTGAACCAACTCTATTTCTAGATCCTGCATCAAATTCTACAAAAATTCTTAGCGAGAGAGCGAACAGTGGTATATTTTCAGTCAATGGACATTTACCACAAATGAGGTTTGATCATCATCAATGGTTTTTATCCTGACCAAGCCATTATCAAAAACTTCCTCCACTTCATAGGGTCCCAACCATCTGGTTGAAAATTTTCCTTTCAAATGTTTAAATTTGTTATCATATAGAAATGCACAATCTCCTAGTTGAAATACCTTTTTCTTGATGTACTTATCATTCCATTGAGATCTCTGATTCTGTACTAACATGGTTAGTTGGAAGGAATCTTGCCAGTTTCTTCAAGTTCATTTAGCTGAAGTATTCTTTGCTTCTGAGCCTCATTTAGATCCATGCCTAATTGAGTAGCAGTTCAGAATATTTTTACCTGAAACTCAATGGGGAGTAACACCTGCTTCCCATATACTAACTCATAAGGAGTATGTCCTGTCACATTCCTCCATGTTATCTAATAAGCCCATAATTATTTGGGAAAATTTTCAGTGTAGTCGCCATGGTGAAGCTAGATTGTCTTGGTGAGGATGGATTCCAAGATTTTGTTGGTAGATTCAACCTATCCATTTTCTTGAGGGTGGTATGGAGTAGATTTCTGGTGCTTAATCTGGTACTGTTCAGTAATAGCCTTCACTAGTTTGGAAGTAAATTGTGTCCCCTGATCGGTGACAATCTCTCTAGGTACCCCAAACCGAGTGAAGATGTCTTCAAAGAGGAAATCTACAACAAACTTCTTAGTGGCAGAATATAAAGCCTTAGCTTCCACCCACTTTGTCACATAATCAATACAAACTAATATGTATCTCTTCTTCTTGGACATGGGAGAAATGGGCCCCACAAAATCCAATGCCAACTTTTCCAAAGGTTCTATTGATATCCGAGTGTGAAGAGGCATTTCATCATTCGGAATAGGCCTCCCTATTCTTTGGCAGACATCACAACTAGAGATGAAATTTTTGGCATCCTTGAAGAGAGTGGGCCAGTAATAACCTGCATGTTGTACCTTATAAGATGTTCTTTTTTTCTACAAAATGGCCACCACAGGGTTCACTGTGACATGCTCTCAAGACATCGTACATTTCATCTTCCCGCACACATCTTCTCATGATCAAATTAGGTCCTATGCAGTACAAGTACCCCTTAATCGAAGAATAGTTGGCACTTTTTTACACAATATTATGCTTCTCCTTGGTGGATAGATTTTGTGGAAACCTACCTGATACCCAATAGTTAGCCACATCATCAAACCAAGGAGTATGTGTTGAAACAACAAATAAATTCTCATCCGGAACTGGTATTGGAGCTATGTCTCACGCAATATTCATTCCAGACAAGAAGTCTACAACTGAATTATCTTGTCTAAGCCTGTCAATCACAATGATATTAAATTCTTGAAGTAAGAGTAACCTTATAGTAATTCTTCCATTAGTTTTGGCTTATTCATAAGGAACGTTAGCAGAGTGATCAGTATGGACAAAAATCTCATAGCCATTAATATAGTGCCTAAATTTGTTGATAGCATGGACTACTGCTAGTAATTCTTTTTCAGTAGCTGTGTAATTTAATTATGAAGGTGAGAGATTTTTTCTAAGAAAATAAATAACATAAGGAATGTGATTATCCCTTTGTCCTAACACATGTCCAAGGGTTGTATCTGATGCATCAATACAAATGTGAAAAGGGAGAGACCAATTAGGTCCTCTCAATACTGGGGAAATAGAAAATTTGTCCTTCAGTTCCTGAAAAGCATTTTGACAATCAATATCCCATAGAAAATCAACATCTTTAGTAAGCAATTTAAACATAGGTGCTGCAATTTTAGTGAAATTTTCAATAAATCTCCTATAGTACCCTGCATGTCCCAAAAATATTCTTACCTCCTTTTGTGACGTTGGGACTGAAATATGTGATATTACCTCAATTTTTGCAGGGTCAACTTTTATCCCTTCTTGTGACACATGGTGTCCCAAAACAATTCCCTTAGTTTGCATCATTTTACATTTGATATTACTAAGGGCCAAATGAGCTTCTTGACAATGAATCAACACTTTTTCCAAGTTCTCCAAAGCCTGTTGGAAATCATCACCATACACTGAAGTCATCCATATAGACTTCCACACAGTCATGTATAAGATAAGCAAAAATAGCTAATACAACTATTTGAAAGGTCGCTGAAGCGTTACACAGGCCAAAAGGAAGAACTCGGTAAGCATAGGTGCCCCAGGGATAGGTAAAAGTAGTCTTCTCTGGGTCTTCTGGGGCTATTTGAATCTGATTATAATCATTGTACCCATCCATGAAAGAGAAGTACTTTTTACTTGACAATGTATCAAGCACCCCTGATAATGTATTAAGCACCTGATCAATAAAAGGCAAAGGAAAGTAATTCTACAAGATAGCTTTGTGTAACTTTCTGTAGTCAACACAAATTCACCATTTCATATTTTTCTTGGGAACTATGACCAAGGGAGATATCCATTTACGTTCAAATATGGGATATATAAAATTCACACTTAATTTTTGTTGCAATTCATCTTTGACAATTTCCTTGAGAGTTGGATTCATTCGTCTTTGTGGCTGCCTAACATGCCCGATTTATTCATTTGTGTAAATGTGGTGTGTATAAGTATCAGGATGGATCCCTTTCATATCTAAATAATCCCAAGCAAATGCTCCAGACTGTTTTTGAATCATGCCTATTATCTGTTGTTTCTATTTTGTACCAATGTACAATGTTTTTCCAGCATTGATTTCAATGGGTTGAGCACTTGCTTCACTATTTTCTTCCAAGGCTGCCATAGTAAATGATGCAAACACAACAGGGTGACAAGTTTCCTGAAATTCACTGCTGAAAACATGATGATAGCCACTAAAAGAAACAAGATAATCTATGCAATTGATATCAGATAAGAATTGTTGCAAAACGTGTTCTTCAGACTGTTCTTGAAGTCCTCTTGATTGTTCTAGAGTTAGTAAGGGAAGCATACAATCTTCTTCCCCATAGGGATTTTCCAACTAGAGAGGTAATTCAACAAATAATTGGGCAAGTGGAAAAATAGTTAATATTTGAATTTGTGACCCATTGGAAATAGTCATTTCCCCATTTCTGCACCCAATAACAACATCAACAGTGGCCATCCAAGGCCACCCTAAAACTATTGGATGTATGAGTTTAGTGTTTTTTTGGAAAAATAATGATGAAATCAATTGGGTATTACCAGGAAGCTATTGTTACCACTATGTATTCTAGGACCCCCACAGGTTTAACAATGGACTTATCTGCTAACTCCAATATAATGGGTGTAGGCCTTACTTCTTTTAATTGCAATAATGTCATAGTGTACACAGTGATTACATTGATGACTACCCCCAAGTCCACTAGAGTATTTAGCAGAAAAGTTCCATTGATTTCTATGGTTACCACAGGGTTCCCTAGATCATCATATTTTGGTGGTAATCTAGATATCATTTCTGACAAGGAAGCACTTATTGGCAAAACCAAAAATAGCATGATATGAAGAAAACAAAACAAAACGAAGAAAAAATAGAAAATGAAAGTGAAAAGACAACAAGCAGTAAAGAGACTATGTACATAGCACGGGGCGCGACCCCGTCTTACTGAAAATAATGCTTTAAGTCTTGGTTGTTGACAGGAAGGTTGTCAATCCTCTCGTCAAGTGATTGCATATGGTATGTGTGTGGGCCAAGATTTTCTTGAAAAATATATTGAACAATCCATAGGGACTGGAACTCCATATGTTTGCCTTTATCTTTATGGGATTTGTCCCATTTCAAGACTAAGTCACTCACATTGAAATTAGTGTTCCCTGCAGATTCCTTATCGAACCATCTCTTGATATAGTTCTAATGGAGTGTGGATTTTTCTTTTGCTTTCATCCTTTCTTCCTGCAACTTGTGAAGTGTATCCATCCTATGTTGAACTAGCAGATAAGGCTTGCCTTGCGATTCTTGGGACAATTGGAGAGCAGGAAAGTAGATTTTTGGCGGGAGGATGGCTTCTTTCCCATAAACTAGGAAGTATGGCGAAGTGTTCATAGAGGGTTTGGGTGTTACACGGTCAGCCCATAAAGCATTCGTCAATGCAGAGTTCCAGTTACGTTGTCAGAGTAAATGGGCTTCTTGATAATACAGATAAGGTTTTTATTTGTAGATTCAACAAGACCATTTCCCTATAGGTAGTAGTTAGCTGAGTGTTTAAGCATGATACCATATTGCAATGCAAAATCATAAAGGTTTAAAGACGAGAAGTAAGTTGCATTATAAAATACAATTGATACCGGAACACCAAATCGTGATATGATGTTATGCTGGAGGAAGATGATGACTTCCTTGTCATTCACCTTGCTTAAACAAAACTGCTTCTGTCCACCACGTGAATTAATTTGTCACTTTTAAGATGTAGCGGTGTTGTTTCGATGAATGTTGGAAGATTTCCCTAATGATGTCTAGGACCCACTGTTGAAATGGTTCAAACACTACAACAGGGTGCAGTGGGGCTGCTGACCTTCGTGTTCTGTTTGTGCATCGCTAATAGACCGGGCACTTGTGGGCATATTCATGTGCATCCTTGAATAATTTGGGTCAGTAGAAACCGGCTCGCATGAATTTTGTGCAATGGTGTTTCCTGCAAAGTGGCCCCCAGTTGATTCCTCATACAGATCATGCAATACCTTCTCTGAATCATGTGCCTCCAAGAACCTGAGAAATTTTTTGTTGTTGTGCTTTCTGTAAAGCACTCCATGCACCAACTGATAAGGCAATGTTTTGAGGTGAAGTGCCCTCCTCTGTCTCATAGAGAAGTAAGAGGGTATGGTTCCATGCTCAAGGCACTAGTGCACATATTCATACAAAGAGTTTCTGTATGAAGTGAGTGGTGCTCTCTCTACATCCTACATCTAGATTTCTTGATCTCAACTAGCGAGCTCTTCTTCTTCTCCTTGTGCATGGACTGCTTTGACTACGAGTCCACAGAGACCATGCCACTTGATAGTGTGAACATGCTTGATGTTAAGATCATATTATTGCAAGCTTGTCATCTAGTTCACACGTCTTTCGCCCAAATCTTGTTTTACAAGAAATGATCTCACTGTTGGGTGTGGCACAAAGACTATGCAATGGTTTTTCAGCAAGTAGGGTATGAAGTCTTTCACCACCTTGTATACTGCATATGTTTTTTTTTTCAATCATGTTGTCCTTTGAGATAACCTAAGGTTAATAGGTTATGCCAAAGCATCTATAATGTTTTGTTGATTTTGATTTAGTTGGAGGACCAATGTACGAAACAAATTATAACAATAATGCTCAGCCTTTTGAATAATACTAACAAGTAAAGAAAGGGTTGCTATTTAATTCCCATAGTGATTTATTTTTTGTTGATGTTAGGTAGAAGATGTAAGGAAATATGATTACTTTAGTTTCAAACAGAAAATTAAATAATCATAAGCTAGAAAACCCTCAATGGAAGTTTGAAGATTAAACAAAATATACTTAAGATTATAAAGATGCTGACAATCTAATGATTTAGAGGGAGATACTTAAACAAATAGTTCAGTAACCCATTTTATTTTAATGATTATAACTTCAGAAAGGAATTAAGAATAACTGAAACACAATCATACTTACCAAATTACCTTTATAAAACTTAAACATATGCAGGATACATAATGAAAGATACACTGGAAAAACTTACAAGAGAAACAAAACTGTGTGGAACAAAATTCAGAATCCTCTGCTTTATCATTAATGATCTAGAAAAGATACGTACATGGAATGCTTATAAAATGCTTATGCAAGGGTGAAACCCTTAATAACTCGTAGAAGAGAGTTATTTATACTAGTTTAGATAGTGAACAAAATATCCCAAACTGATTACAAAAATAGCCTAAAAGAAAATAGGAAAAGAAAATTGTTGAACGATGTGTCCCTATTAGGGAGGGAGTTGTTGATGACTGTTCCTTTAAAAATTGCAGTGCTTTCTTCTTGTTGGGATGAAAAGTTAGTCAATTGTTTCACATAATTGATCCCACCTCTCTTCACTTGGTATCTCTAGATTTACCATTCTTCTAAATATCTCATCAACTTCGGTATACCTTTCAAAATTGGGTTTAGTGAGGAAAATATGTCCAACTTCATATTTGATTGTGAGGTCAGGGCTCAAAGCTTCCAGAAACTCTTTGCTAGTAATCTGTCTTTTTATCCCTGCAAATTGACTGCTATCTGCTGCAATAGTATATAACTTTTCACAGTAATCCTCCAATTTGACTAACTGATCATTCGATGACATTAACCCTGGTAAACCTTTCTTATTCAACATACTGAATTTAGAATGAAACCTTCGGACTGCAATGTTCAAAGCTTCACATTTTGTTTTCAACTGAGTCAATAGATTCTTCTTCATAAGGACTTTCTTAATTTCCAAAATAGTAGCTATCCTATCTGGAATATTTATTTCTTGTAACTGTTGCTTAGTCTTAGAGTTTAATACTTTGATCATTCCTGTTGCTTCTTTGGGTTTTGTCTTCAATACTACCCTCTGATTATCCATCTCTGTCCTACATCTGGAAATTAACTCTTGCTGCTAAAAAATGATTTGTATGGATGGCCATACTTCTGTTATGGAGTGGCTGATATCTAACCAGATGTCCTCTTTGGCTTGGGCCAAAGTGTCTACCATTAGAGTCTTACTCTCTAATTGTTTAACCTTAAGTTCTAACCTGTGTGATTTTTTCATTTCTTCTACATACAAGGTGTCATTTTTTACCTTCTGTGACTCTAGGGTTTGGAACTTCTGGAGTAACTTTTCATTCTGTTGTTTTTGTGCCTGTAACTCCTATGATAACCTTGTTGTTTCAACTGTTGCTGATGATGAAGCAATGTTAGTGGAAGATGAGCTTGGCTCTATACATGCTATGGGAACTTTTGTTACTGGGGTCACAACAAGCTGTGTTGCCTCTTTTTCCTTGAGTAGTTGTTCTATTTTCTCTTCCATATTCTTGATCTGTATGTTTTGCTCAATAATGAGCTTCAACAACTCCTCCCTGTGCTGTTCATTTTCTGCCATCTCTCTGGTTTGTGGATCCTCAGTTGAAGGTAGTTTCAACTATTTCTTCAAGGCTGCTATCTCTGTATTCTTTTTCTTGAGTATTTATTCAATTGCTTTACAGTCTTGTGGATCATATCCAATTTTAACAATAATATCTTCTAAAGATTTTATTTTGTTATATTTAGCTAAAGATGAAAATTTTTCGATCTTAAGTTTTGACTGCACATTTGAAAAGGCAATTGTGAGCTTAGAAAGAGTCATGGCAATTGTAGTGATGGTTAAAAATAACATTTCACTTGATTGCCTATGCAAATCCATTTGATCAATAGGATGTATCTGGTTTACATCAAATGAAAATATGGTCATCTTATAATCTGTTGTGGATTTGGGAAATGGAATTTGAGCCTGCAAAAATTCCATTTGCATCCTTGCCCTTTCACTGTCAAAGGCAGAGAGAAGTTTGTGCTGAGAGGTGGATGTCTGTTTCCAAAACTGACTGTACACTTGTGACTTGAGACTTTCATTCTTTTGTTTAATTTCCAGAAATCTTGAGAAGATGTTAGTATCTTCTACTGCGCTGATCTTAGTTGACTAAATAATCTCCATAGGTCCAATTGAAGAAGGAGATGAAGAAGTAGAGGGAGGTTTCAGATCATTGGTCCCTGCTGATGAAATATCCTCTAAACTCCAAGATCAATTATTTCTAGTGGCTTTCTTCCTAATGACATTGACAATCTGGTGTTCAATTTATTCTGTAGTATAGAATACTCTTTAATTGTTTATGTAGCTGATTGAGTTTCCTCTCTTGATCTTTTGTGTTGAGTACTATGAGTGACTGGAGTATTTACCTATGGAGTGGTTATAACCTGCTCATCTTCTTCTAAGAGAGTTCCTTCAAACCATTGCTCCTAGTTCATAAACTTCTCTGATTCTAGCATGGGAGTATGATTGTAAGGTGTTGCCTTCAATTGAATGAAATGATCCCAAGAGGATCATAAGACCAGGTGAAGCTTGGCTGGAGGTTCATATTCTTCAACAATTTTTCTGCCTCTGTGCCTGCAGACTGAGTATTACAGATGAATGTCCTTACCTTAGCTTTGAGTTTGAACTGCGACTTTTTCTTACCTGAGACAAAATGGAGTTCATCCATATTTATCATCTGCCTGATGTATTCCAGTGAGAATATCCTCATTGGCACATACTTAGGGTGTTTGTATGGAGCTAACTCACTACCATATATCTTGATTTCAATGTAATACTGGTACATATACCAGTCAACAGTCTTGGTCTGTTCAGATAGGTGCAATGTTTTCTTAATTTTCTCTTCAATTCTGGGCTCTTCGTGGCTATTAAGTAATTGAAGAACTAGATGTACAAAAGAATTTATAAACTGAGAGAATGTAAACTTTGATGATGCTGCTTTGACTAACTATGTCTAGTGAATCATTGATTGATTCACTCCTTGCTCATCTTGCCTGTTGAGCGGAATGTGCAATGAATCTCCTTGCTGAAACAAAATCAAATGAATTATGGCTGAGCTATATATGAACACTCCTTGTGCGGTAAGATTCATAAATTGTTCATGTATATTATCAGCCAATAATTGGCTATAATTATACATGAAGGCAGGTTGATATTCCTTACTGAAAATGGAAAGGAATCCAAGGATGGATTCATCAACAATTTGATCATTTTCATAGCTTAAGAGGTATGACAGCAGGGAGATGATATGTCTAGTGGCTTCAGGGAACATAGAAGATGAATAAGGTGGGTTTCTCTTGGGTAATTATGCATTTTATAGTAGAAAGAGTTAAAAAATAAGGGCTCTTTGTGGGCAGGTGAGTTTATTATAAAGGTCCATGAGAGTTGCTGGTGAGAAGTAGCTGAGGGAGTCAGATGAAGGTATCATGATCGTTTGGTTTATACTCTGAGCAGTAATGGTGATCAAGATGTTTCCATCTTGAGTCATCACTGTTCTCTGCACAGGATCATACTTGGCTTGACACAAAGTGATCAAATCAGGGAAATGATAAGTTTTGAGAAAGGAGAACAGGGGCAAAAGTGTCTCCCAAAAACAAATGGGATCTTCCTTATCTGTGTATTTCTGCCTTAGCCACAGATGCAATTCATGGAAATCAAATTCGCATTCACAGTCTGTGACTTTGAACAGGGAGTCTACAAGGGGAAGATGATCCAAGTTGATCAAGGTTGTAGATGGATTTTCTCCTTCAATAGTTTTCTGTGTTTTAGTTTTCAGGGCCATCTTGCTGCAGGGGAGGAAATAGAAAAACTGATTCAACTGAAGGATGAATGACAGGAAAAATATAAACAGGGTGATTAGAGCTCTTGGAAAAATGGATTGAAGTAGAAAAGTAGTAAACGGTAAAGCCATGGGCTAGTATAATTTAGCTTAATTTACCATTTAAAACTTGACCGTAGGCAATTTATTACAGAGGAACAGGTTTAATTTTCCAACAGGAGGGTAAAATGGTTAAATGAGGCTGGAAACAGGATAGGAGCGTATGGTGCAATGGCTTGTGAGTGGATAAGGGGTAACGGATTTATCACGTGGCAACTTTCGTACGGAAAAGGGGGTAATGGGCGGATTGATATGGTGCAGGGGCGCGGTTAGCCGTTGGAACGCTGAAAACCACCGACAGGATTTCCGGGGGGGGGGGTAGGTGGGCGTGGTGAGGTGGTTTATGGTTTTAGGCTTTGGGGGTTCGAAATGCCATGGGAGTGCCACGTAGAAAAAATAGGCGGCCATTGAAACAACTTTTCGGACCCCCCCCCCCACTCATGTTAATAGGAAACGATTGAAGGGGGCCGAAATGATACCTCCACCGTTGATCCGGGTGGCATTGATCGTGTCCATTGAAAAGTGTCAGGCATTTATTTGGTGTTGATTTAACATTTTGTCGTTTTGCAACTTTAGACAATTAAGTGCCTTTGCCGTTTATGAACCATATGATAGAAGAAAATTAATGGCGCATTTAAACTAGCTGCCTGAAATTTATTTGATTTTCAACTAAAGCAATATTTTTCTTCTTTTGTTTGCTTGCCTAACATTTTATTTGGTTTTTCCTTCCTTTTTTAGGGAAATCTAACCTATCATTTTTTTTGATATGGACATGATATAAAATATTTCCAACATTTTGTTTTCTATTTTTCTTTTTCTATCCATATCCTAACTTAACATTTTAACATATAATATTTTTTTTGTTTCCTAATATGATAACTTATCAAAACCAATATTGTTACAACAGACTATGGGATAGTTGAGTTCGGGTCCCTATATGCTTGTGCTTATGAAGGAGATGGGATGTCCATCATTCAGCTCATCCTTCTGAGTGAGTATTGCATCAAGAGAATTGTCGGAGGCAAAGGTGTATAGCAAGAAATCCTTTTTAAAGTCTGGGTTGTAAAAAGCAGGCGCATCTGCTATAGCCTGCTTGATATGGGTGAATGAAGTATTTTCCTTCTTACCCCAGCTATAGAATCCATCCTTCTTGCATAGGTTTCACTATTTGCGCATAAACCCATATGAACTTCCAGAGGAAGTTTATCTTTCCCAAGAAGGAATGCATGGCTTTCTTGTTGGTTGGGTGAGGAATTTGTATAATCATCTAAACTCGGTCCGGATCAACCTTGATCCCTCTTCTGGAAATGATGTTCCCAAGGAGGTTCCCCTCAAACACTGCAAATAAGCTCTTCTTGGGATTCAAGGATATCCCATATTTTCGGCATCGCTCGAATATATTCTTCAGATGGCATATGTGGTTTGACCATTTTCTGGAAAATACAATCATGTCTTCAAGGTAAACCACTACGCTTTGTCCGATAAGTCCACGAAAGGAAATCTCCATGTCACATTGAAAGGTTGTGCCTGCGTTCACAAGCCCCAATGGAATTCTTCTGTAGGTGAATGTACCCCACTTAGTACATAAGGTAGTTTTTAATCTATCAGGTTCTGCTACCAAGACCTGGTTATATCCCGAGAAACCATCGAGCAAGGAAAACATTTCTGCTCCAGACATTTTTTGTAAAATATGTTCCATTAACAACACGGGGTAGTTTTCTTTTTCCAAGGCACGGTTCAAGTTTCGAAAATCAACGCATAAGCGGATCTCCTTGGACTTCTTACGTACAAGAACTAAGTTAGAAACCCACGTAGTATAACGAACTCTATAAATGATCCATGCATCCAAAAACTTAGTCATTTCTTTCTATACGAGTGGTTCAAGTGAAGAATGCACTTTTCTCAGCTTTTGATGAAATGACTTGACCCCTTCTTTGATCAAAATCACATTTTGGATTATTCGTATGTCATATGTTTTCAGATCATCATATGTCCATGCGAACACATCCAGGTACTGTTTGAACAAGAAGACAAAGGCTTGTCGCTCCTGTGGTGTGCAACACGTACCGAGATTGACAAACTCCTGATATTTTTATGTTCCCAAGTTGATTTTTTCATGCATCATGGTGGAACTGTGGGTTTTGTTGTTCGTTGGCCCTTGAAAGTGGTTCTGCAAGTCATAGATATTTTTGAGAGATACCACACACTTGGGGATGAGGTTGCCTTTCTTGTCATCAACTATGGCTTGCAGATATTGCTCGTGCTCATCTTTGTCAATTTCTACGTCCTTGAAGACATCAACATTGGACATGAAGTGCAGTTTTTGTTGATCATCATAAAAAATGCCTAGATTAGTTATGTTATAAGGGATAAAAGGCTTATACAAAATTTCAACAGTAAACCTATCCCTAAGCGATGTCATCCTAGTAGTTGCATCAGCTAAGGCATTGGCCATTGCATTACACATTCTTGGCACAACAATGATATTGAAAGCTTGGAAGTTAGAGATCAGTTGTCATACCTCTTGTTGATAACTTTTGATATGAGGTGACAAATAGTGAATGGTGTTACGTACCCGCCATAACACGATTTTTGAATCACCTACCACTTTTAGCGTAACAAGATTGAGGCTAATGGGTTTTTGCAAGCCCAATATGAGTGCTTCATAGTCAACAGTGTTGTTCGTGCCCTCGAACTCCAAGCGGCTTGAGATCAAGTGTTTCTTATGCTTTGGGTCTATCAAGAGACACCTGGCTCCAGAGCCATCCTGTGACTTTGATCCATCAAAATACATGGTCCAAAACTCACGGATAGGTTGATGCACTAGTACTACTACTTCTACTGCTACTAGTGTTACAATGTATTGTACATGTTTCATTACCATCAAGGAAGGAGACCCAACTGTCTGGTGGGGATGGAGCTAGTTGTGCGAGATAACACCCCAGCTGTGTTTCCAAGAGGCAGATGTCGAACATGATTTCTGCGAAAGCCCACGGTTCATTCTCACCATCGATGAAAGTGACATTATGTTTCATTTATCTCACGGATAACACCCATATCTGATTAAGTTTTTCCCTCATACATAAGCCATAAGTGTGACCAGTTTGTGGCAAAGCACCTATTCAACTTGCTCAACTAGTCCCTGCTAAGCAGTAAGCCATAAACAATGTAAACTTTGAAACGGGAACTGATACTGTTACCCGTTTCGTAGAGAGAGCAAAAAAGTGACCTGATTTTGAAAAGGGGTGATGCAGAACGAACATGTTTTTTTTAGAGCATACTTTTTGGCACTTTAATTTTTTTATGTACATTACGTTTTAGAATCGTTTTAGAATGGTAGTGATTTTCATGCTGATTTAAAAAAGCGAGTATTCTGCATCCCCACCTTTTTTTAAAAGACCTGTGTTTTGGCTTTAAATTTTCTAATGAATAAAATGTAAATAATTATTTTGTAAATTTGATCATTTTTGAAGTGACCGTTTTCTTCACATTTTCTTGTTTTTTATTTTAATTTAAACTTTTTTTTAGTGAGGTTTTTATTGTTTTGCATTTTTAAATTAGGAGGTCGATATTTAGAATTTTCGATATTCTACATATTTATACATCCTTAATTAATTTTTGAATCCACATGAAATAATTGTTTCTAAAAAACAATATTTTTTAACAATGGACATAAAAATAACCATTTTAACATAAATATAACTAAAAAATTACATGTTTTGATAATTTTTTGCTAGAATTGACATGTCAAAATCACAATTTTTATATGATAATTTTAACCAAAAACAGTTAAATAATAGCTTTTTTTATGAATTTCATGTCAAAAAAATAATAATAATCACTTTTTTTTTTTTTCAAAAAATAATGATTAACTTAAAAATCAATGCGAAAATCACATATTACAAATATTGAACGTATAACAACCCTAATTGAGTGTTTATTATTATCATAAAATGTCAAAGTCAAAACATTGCAAAGCTTGATTTACAAGCATAACTTAAATTTAATCAACAATGTCACGTAATCCAAACTCTTCGTCCTCTAGAGTTTCATCATTGTCTTCTTCCACAATAGTTTCTGTTTCCTTTTACTCACTTCTTCTAATGGGTCTTTGATGTCTGCGAATCTCCCAATGTATGTCTTTCCAAACATTCCATGTAATGGTGGTTGGTGTTCCTTCGCCTTTTTTGCCACACGTGATTCACTAAAGTCCCCTTTATTCAACCCAATTTCTTGCATTGTATCTGGAAGAAATTGAAGAACATTAATTCTTTGCTAAATGAAATTGCACTGTACTGGATCTTTTTCAATTGCAATGCAATTTCTTCCATTTTTGAAGGCAACATGCTAGCGTTGTACCTAATTATCAGCACAAAAGAAATAATGAACTAAATTAGTACAATGACATATTAATTAAAAAATAATATATTGAAATTCAATTCCATATAATAAAACTTACCTGAGCCAGAAAATAAATCCAGAACCCAATCTCCTTCATCTGAAAAATGTCTATAAGATAGTTAATCAATAATTGTGGTTTTTGATAAATGTTAACTATCTCTCCTTTTGCTTTTGATTCCGGGAATCAATCAGCCACCAGCCGGGCGGGCGGCTGGCGGCTGGGTGATTCCCACCAGCAGGGCAGGCGACTGGTGGCTGGGTGATTCCTACCAGCCGAGCGGGCGGCTAGTTCATTCCCAGAATCACCCAGCCACCAACAGGGTGGGCGACTGGTGGCTGGGTGATTCCGGAAATCAACCAGCGACCAGCCGGCCACTGGTTGATTCCGGGAATCAACCAGCCACCAGCCCTGCGGCCGGCTAGTGGGTTGGATGATTCTGGAAATCAACCAGCGACCAGCCGCCCGCCCGGCTCGTAGCTGGGTGATTCCAGGAATCAACCAGCCACCAGTCGGACGGCCGGCTGGTAGCTGGTTTATTCGGGAATCAACCAACCACCACCACCAGCTGGCCACTCAACTACTGGCTGGTTGAATCCCGAAATCAACCAGCCACCAGCCGGTCGCCCGGTTGGTGGCTGGGTGATTCCAAGAATCAACCAACCACCAGCCCGCCGCGCCAGCCACCACCCGCCAGCACGACTGGTGGCTGCGTGATTCCGGGAATCAACCAGCCAACAGCCAGACGGCCGGCTAGTGGCTGGTTGATTCCAGGAATCAACTAGTCGCTAGTCGGCCGCCCGGCTGGTGGCTAGGTGATTCCAGGAATCAACCAGCCACCAGTTGGGCGAGTAGCTGGTGGCTGCTGCTAAACTGGTGCCTGGTTGATTCCCGGAATCAACCAGCATCCAGTTGGATGTCCGGATGGTGGCTGGGTGATTCCGGAAATCACTCAGCCACCAGCCAGGTGGGGGAATGACCCAGCCACCAACAGGGAGGCCGATTGGTGGCTGGTTGATTCTAGGAATCAACCAGCCACCAGCTGGCCGCCTAGATGGTGCCTGGTTGATTCCGGGAATCAACCAGCCACCAGGCAGGCGGAGCCCCCAGCCGCCGGCCTAGCCGGTGGCTGGCTGTTCCGGGAATAACCCAGCCAGCAAGCGAGCGGGCGGCTGGTGGCTGGTTGATTCCTGGAATCAACCAGCCACCAGCGGGCGGCGGCTGGTGGGTGGTTGATTCCCGAAATCAACTAGCCACCAACCGCCCACCCGGCCGGTGCCTCCACTCGGCTGGTGGTTGGTTGATTCCCGGAATCAACCAGCCACCAACCGGGTGGCCAGCTCGTGGCTGGTTGATTCCCGGAATCAACCAGCCACCAACCGGGTGGCCAGCTCGTGGCTGGTTGATTCCCGGAATCAACCAGCCACCAGCTGGCCGCCCAGCTGGTGGCTGGTTGATTCCTGGTATCAACCAGCCACCAGCTGGGTAGTGATTTCGGGAATCAACCAGCCACCAGCAGGCCCTGCTGGTGGCTGGTTGATTCCCGGAATCAACCTGCCACTAGCCGCGCAACCAGCTGGTGGCTGGCTGAATCCCGGAATCAACCAGCCACCAGCCGAGACTGGTGGCTGATTGATTCCCGGAACCAACCAGCCACGAACCGGGTGGCCGGTTGGTGGCTGGTTGACTCCGGGAATCAACTAGCCACCAGGCGGGCCGGTGGTTGGTGGCTGGTTGATTCCGGGAATCAACGAGCCACCAGCTGGCCGCCTGGCTGGTGGCTGGTTGATTCCCGGAATCAACTAGGCACCAGCCGGGCGGCCAGCTGGTGGCTGGTTGATTCCCGGAATCAACCAGCCACCAACCGGGTGGCTTATTGATTCCCCCACCCAGCTGGTGGCTGGATGATTCCGGGAATCAATGAGCCACCGGCCGGGAGGACGGCTGGTGGCTGGTTGATTTCGGGAATCAACCAGCCACCGGCCGGGTGGGCAGCTGCCGACTCGATGATTCCGGGAATTAACCAGCCACCAGCCAGGCGGCCATCTGGTGGCTGGTTGATTTTCGGAATCAACCAGCCACCATCCGCCCGCTCGGCTGGTGGCTCTGCCTGGCAGGTGGCTGGTTGATTCCTGGAGTCAACCAGCCACCAACTGGCCACCCGGTTGATGGCTGGTTGATTCCCGGAATCAACCAGCCACCAACCGATCGTCCGGTTGGTGGCTGGTTGATTCCAGAATCAACCAATCACTAGTTGGTCGCCCGGCTAGTGGCAGGTTGATTCCGGGAATCAACCAATCACTAGTTGGTCGCCCGGCTAGTGGCAGGTTGATTCCGGGAATAAATTAGCCACCAGCTGGGCGGGCGGCTGGTGGCTGGTTGATTCCCAGAATCAACCAGCCACCAGCCGGGCGGGCGGCTGGTGGCTGGTTGATTCCCAGAATCAACCAGCCACCAGCGGGGCGGCCAGCTGGTGGCTGGTTGATTCCCGGAATCAACCTGCCACTAGCCGGGCAGCCAGCTGGTGGCTGGTTGAATCCCAGAATCAACCAACCACCAACCGGGCGATTGGTTGGTGGCTGGTTGATTTCGGGAATCAACCAGCCACCAACCGGGTGGGTGGCTAGTGGCTCGTTGATTCCCGGAATCAACCAGCCACCAGCCGGCCGCCCGGATGGTGGCTTGTTGATTCCAGGAATCAACGAGCCACCAGCCGCTCGCCCAGTCGGTGGGTGGTTGATTCCGGGAATCACCAAGCCACCAGCCGGGCGGACAGTTGGTGGCTGGTGGCTTGTTGATTCCCGGAATCAACCAGCCACCAGCCACCGGGCGGGCGAGCGGCTAGTGGCTCGTTGATTCCCGGAGTCAACCAGCCACCAGCCATCGGGCGGGCGAGCGGCTGGTGGCTCGTTGATTTCCGGAGTCAACCAGCCACCAGCTAGGCGGCAAGTTGGTGGCGGGCGGCTGGTGGCTCGTTGATTCCCGGAGTCAACCAGCCACCAGCTAGGCGGCAAGTTGGTGGCTCGTTGATTCCCAGAATCAACAAGCCACCAGCCACTAGCCGCCCGCCCGGCTGGTGGCTGGGTGATTCCCGGAATCAACCAACCACGGCCGGGCGGGAGGCTAGTGGACCAGCCGGCTGGCCAGCTGGTGGTTGGTTGATTCCCAAAATCAACCAGCCACCATCTCCCTCCCGGCTAGTGGCTCCGCCCGGCTGGTGGCTGGTTGATTCCCAGAATCAACCAGGCACCAGCTGAGCAGCTAAATGGTGGCTGGTTGATTCTCGGAATCAACCAGCCACCAACTGGCCACCCGGTTGATGGCTGGTTGATTCCCAGAATCAACCAGCCACCAACCGGTCGCCCGGTTGGTGGCTGGTTGATTCTGGGATTCAACCATCCACCATCTAGCCGATCGACTAGTGGCAGGTTGATTATGGAAATCAACTAGCCACAGGCTGGCCACCCGGTTGGTGGCTGGATGATTCCCGGAATCAACCAGCCACCAGCCGAGGCTTGGTTGATACCCGAATCAACCTGCCACTAGCTGGGCGGCCAGCTGGTGGTTGGTTGATTCCCAAAATCAACCTGCCACCAACCGGTCTAACCAGCCACCAACCAGTTTGTGGCTGGTTGATTCCAGGAATCAACCACCCATCAATCGGGTGGCTAGTTGGTGGCTGGTTGATTCCGGGAATCAAGCAGCCACCAACCGGGCGGGCGACTGGTGGCTGGTTGATTCTGGGAATCAACCAGCTACCCGATGGCCGCCCAGCCGGTGGCTGGATGATTCCTGGAATCAACCAGCGACCGGCGGTTGATTCCCGGAATCAACAAGCCACCAGCCGCCCTTCCGGCCAGTGGATGGTTGATTCCTGGAATCATCTAGCCACCAGCCGGGCGGGGGAATCAATAAGCTGCCCGGTTGGTGGCTGGTTGATTTCGGGAATCAACCAGCCACCAGCTGGCCGCCTGGCTGGTGCTTGGTTGATTCTGGGAATCAACCAGCCACCAGCCGGGCGGAGCCACCAGCCGGGAGGGTGGCTGGTGGCTGGTTGATTCCGGGAATCAACCAGCCACCAGCTAGCTGGCCGGCTGGTCCACCAGCCGCCCGCCCGGCCGGTGGCTGGTTGATTCCGGGAATCACCCAGCCACCAGCCACCCGCTGGCCGGTGGCTGGTTGATTTCGGGAATCACCCAGCCACCAGCCGGGCGGGCGGCTGGTGGCTGGTGGCTTGTTGATTCCGGGAATCAACGAGCCACCAACTGGCCGCCCAGCTGGTGGCTGGTTGATTCCGGGAATCAACGAGCCACCAGCCACCTACCCGGCCGGTGGCTGGTTGATTTTGGGAATCATCTAGCCACCAGCCGGGCGGTCAGCTGGTGGCTGGTGGCTTGCCACCAACCAGGCGGCTGATTGATTCCCCCGCCCGGCTAGTGGCTGGGTGATTCCCGGAATCAACCAGCCACCGGCCAGCGGGCGACAGGTGGCTGGGTGATTCCCGGAATCAACCAGCCACCGGCCGGGCGGGTGGCTGGTTGATTCCCGCGGACGGTGGCTGGTTGATTCCGGGAATCAACCAGCCACCAGCCGCCCGCTCGGCTAGTGGCTCTGCCCGGCAGGTGGCTGGTTGATTCCCGGAATCAACCAGCCACCAATCGGCCACCTGGTTGATGGCTGGTTGATTCCCGGAATCAACCAGCCACCAACTGGTTGTCCGGTTGGAGGCTGGTTGATTTTTGGAATCAACCAACTACTAGTTGGTCGCCCGGCTAGTGGTAGGTTGATTCCGGGAATCAACCAGCCACCAGCCGGCGGGTGGCTAGTGGCTGGTTGATTCTGGGAATCAACCAGCCACCAGCGGGGCGGCCAGCTGGTGGATGGTTGATATCCGGAATCAACCAGCCACCAGCCGGGCAAGCGGCTGGTTGATTCCCAGAATCTACCAGCCACCAGCGGGGCGGTCAGTTGGCGGGAATCAACCAGCCACTAGCTGGGCACCCAACTGGTGGCTGGTTGAATCCCAGAATCAACCAACCACCAACCGAGCGATCGATTGGTGGCTGGTTGATTTCCAGAATCGACTAGTGGCTGGTTAATTCTGGGAATCAACCACCGGTGGCTGGTTAATTGTGGGAATCAACCACCGGTGGCTGGTTGATTTCCAGAATCATCCAGCCACTAGCTGGGCGGCCATCTGGTGGCTGGTTGATTCCCAAAATCAACCAGCCACCAGCCGCCCGCCCAGCTGGTGGCTCTGCCCGGCTGGTGGTTGGTTGATTCCCGGAATCATCTAGCCACCAACCGGCCATCCGGTTGATGGCTGGTTGATTCCCGGAATCAACCAGCCACCAACCGGTCGCCCAATTGGTGGCTAGTTAGACCGATTGGTGGCAGGTTGATTCCAGTAATCAACCAACCACCAGCTGGCCGCCCAGCTAGTGGCAGGTTGATTTCAGGAATCAACCAGCCACCAGCCGGGCGGAGCCAGCAGTTGGGTGGGCGGCTGGTGCCTGGTTGATTACCGGAATCAACCAGCCACCAGCCGCCCGCCCTGCTGGTGGCTGTTTGATTCCGGGAATCAACCAACCACCAACCGGGCGGCCAGCCTGTGGCTGGTTGATTCCTGGAATCAACCAGCCACCAGCCGCCCACCCGTCTAGTGGCTGGTTGAGTCCCGGAATCAACCTGCCACTAGCCGGGCGGCCTGTCAGTGGCTGGTTGAATCTCAGAATCAACCAGCCACCAGCCGGGCGGTTGGCTGGTGGCTGGTTGATTCCAGGAATCAACAAGCCACCTGTTGGCCACCCGGCTGGTGGCTGGTTGATTCCGGGAATCAACGAGCCACCAGCCACCCGCCCGGCCGGTGGCTGGTTGATTCCGGGAATCGCCCAGCCACCAGTCGGGTGGGCTGCTGGTGGCTCGATGATTCCAGCCATCTGGGTGATTTTCGGAGTCACCCATCCACGAGTCAGGTGGGCGTGGGCGGCTGGTGCCTGGGCGATTCCCGAAATCACCCAACCACCAACCAGCCGGGTAGGCGGGGTGGCGCGATTCACCCAGCCACCAGTCGGGCGGGCAGGCGGGCCGCTGGGTTGGCCCGGCTTGGGCTGGCGCCTCCCTGGTGGCCCGCTCGCCTGCCCGGCTAGTGGCTGGGCGATTCCGGGAATCACCCAACCACCAGCTGAGTGGGCGGGCAGGCCGCCGGGGTGGCACAGCTTGGGCTGGCGCCACGCCGACGGCCCGCCTGCCCACCTGGCTGGTGGCTTGGCGATTTCGGGAATTGCCCGGCCACCAGCCACTCGCCCGGTTGGTGGATGGGTGATTCCGGGAATCACCCAGCCACTGGGCGGGCGAGCCGCCTGGGTGGCGCAGCCTGGGTTGGCGCCACACCGGCTGCCCGCCAGCCTGCCCGGCTGGTGGCTGGGGGATTTCGAGAATCACCCAGTCACGAGCCATGCCACCCCGGCGGCCTGCCCGCCCGCCCAGCTAGTGGTTGGTCGATTCCCGGAATTGCCCAGCCACCAACCGGGTGGGCAGGCTGGCCGCTGGGGTGGCTCCGCTGGGGTGGCACCACCCCAGCAGCCCGCCCGTCCACCCGGCTAGTGGCTGGGAAATTCCTGGAATCATTTTTCTTTTGTATCTAGCATGTTATGGTTGAAAACATATTGAATTTATACTTAGGAAAGAAAATTTATATCCTACCAAAAACATTAATGTGTTTTTTTCCTCATAAACAACTTTGTTTGGCACATAAAAATTTGGTTTTACTAGCATTTTTTTAAAATTTTGATAATTGACCCTAAAAAAAGAAGTCATTGTTCCAATATCATCACTTTCGTTTTTAAGCTATATTTTGCATGAAAATTTCGTAGTAAATTTCGTAGTCACTGCCATTTTTAAAACATGTTCAAAATTGACCCCTAAAAAATAAAATCATCGTTCTAGTATACACAGTTTTCATTTCTAGCACTGTTTTTGATGTTTTTTCAGGGTTTTTTGGCCAGAGTTCCCGTTTTGAGTATATAGTTCCCGTTTCAAGGTTTACATTGTTCATATACTTCTGGTATGTCCACAATGACAATGTTGATGCATTGGTGAACATGACAATCATGAGATAATTGGATGATCACATCGCGAAGTTTACCAATGGCTAATATGCATGTTTGATCTAGTTGGTTGATCTGCGCGGATGTCTTGCTACATTGTCTATTGATCCCCTTGGAAATGGAGAATTTCGTGTTGTTAGTTGATGCGCCAGATTCAACCAAATAGATGTGAATATTGTAGTTAAATATTTCAAATGACAACAAGAATGGAGGGTAAATAGAGTTTTCTTCTTCCATCTGGAGTGTGTTGAGCACAATTGTGAGTGAACCGGGAGATGTGCTTGCTCCCTTGCTGGTATAGGTTGTGTTATCTGTGGATGTTTTCCCGAATGCATGCAACAGAATATCCCGCTGACCCTCGAGCTTAGCTAACTTGAACAAAGAGATGTTTTCATGATTTTTATTCATATCTTCAACAATATTGTAATCATGAGTAGGTAAACTCACCAAGGTGTCTAGGGTTAGACTCGTGTTTTTATTGTCTGAAGGAGTTTTCAAAAGTTTACTGCTCATGAACGTACTCTTGTTTGCAGTTATCTTCCTAGGCTTGCTTTGTGCTTTTTGATTTGGGAAGGTTGGCGGATCAACCTTCCTCATCATTGGTTTCAGATTTTCTTGCACCTCCCCAATAGTAAGGGGAGCCCCTTGACTTTTGAGATTGTATTAACCATTTTTCTTTGGGGGTTGCTTCTCGGTGTTCATTTTCTGTGTTACACGCAAGCATTGATACATGTTGATCATCTGTGCAGTACTTGGTGCCTCATCAGATGTAGCATCTTCTTCATCATCTTCATCTTTCGAATGACACTTGCATTGTTTATCATGTTTAACATCGAATCCAAAACTCGGTTCCGTTTCAGACAAGTCCCTTCCAGGTGACAGTCTTCATGGAATGATAAAAAAGAGGGGTTCACTCACATTTCTATCTAGAACACTGAGCTGGAGCTCTGTGCAGTTTTAGCTGGGAAGTTGTTTTTCCCTAATGACATGATCCTCTTCTATTGTATGGGAGGCTGACTGCTAGTAGATGTCTTGACCATTCATTGCTTTAGTTCGGATACCTCTGTCATCAAGATCTTGACAAGACGAGTAAGGGGATTTCAATGTCACTTGCTTCCTTGTCTTTCCCCTTAGTCAAAACATCTTGGGGCTTCCTGCTCACATCTTTGGATTCCTTTGCTAGTTCATCATCCTTAATGAATCCAATTGCACGCAGGTCATTTTCCACAACGATTGCCTCTTCGTAATTTTGAAGTAATGTTGGTTTTGCATCTCGCTTGACGAACTGTGCAATATTGGTTGGCATTGCAGATGTGTAATAGTCGACAGTTATGGAGTCATGAGTTTTTGTGTCTGCTACAAACTTGTTCAAGATGCGTAAAAATCTCTGATTAAAGTCTTTCACTTTCTCTTTCGACTCCATCTTGAGATTACCTAACTCTTTGAGAAACATGGCAGGGGTCTTGTCATGAGTGAAGTTTTCCAAGAACATTATTTTCAATATGCCCCAGTTCTGGATAGAGTTGACAGGAAGGCTATGATACCATACCTTTACTCGGCCATCCAAGGTACACGGAAACAATATACATGCAATTTCATCATACCATACCTCGAGTGTCTGCAGTTGTAGGTAGAATTTTTCCAAGTGGTCTTCTGCCTTCATTGTTCTGTCAGGGTCATACTTTGTCAACATCCTCTCCAAACGCTTTGGCATCTTGTGCAAAGCACCCGGGAGAGCCAATTGTCCCTGAGTCATCCATTCCAAGTTTTGGTCAGCCATGTCTTCTTCTTCTTCGTCCTCCTCCTCTTCTTCAGAATCTGAAGGATCCACCTTTGATTTGGTTGGTTTATCTCTACCTCCATCTCCTCCACTGCCTTCCCCTCCACCTCTTGTACCGAAGTCTGAGCCCAAGATCACAAGGGTGTCATGTTCTCCCTGTTGGAAGACTGGAGGTTCCTCTCCATTCTCAATAGCTTCTGCCAGACCTTTGAGAGTGGCAATAATTTCTTCTTCCATTGATGAGACAAGAACCCCTGTGGGATTCTTTGATGTGTATGGAAGATCTTGTATTCCTAGGATCATTTTGACTGCCTTGGAAAAATGATAGGTGATGGGACGGATAGAGTGGAGGTGTTGATATGAAATTTTATGGTCACGTCTGGGAGGTGAGGAGTAACCAATTTTAGAGTTGCGCGTAAGGAAGAGGGATTACGAGTTACTGCCTTGAATAGATGATTGGTGAGTAGGGGTGAGAGGACATTCAACCATAAAAAACTGGTGGCCCTCCTTCTAGCGCCAGAAATTTTGACAGTGTTGGACCCACCAACATTAAGGGGATCTCCCTGGTATGAAGTCCCAACTAGACCTCACACTGTTTGGTGTAGGAGTCCCATCCGGTATGATGGCCCAATTTCCATTATCTTAAAGATATGCCTTATTTCTTTCTTGTCATCACATGAGAGTGGTATACTTAGGCTTCAAACAGTGAGGTTTACATGCTTGGTGAGTGCTTAGTGTAACTTGTGTCTAAGTTCTTTCACTGTAGAGGGAGAGAGTGAGAGTGTGTCTCAAGTCGAAAGGGAATAGTCCTAACTCAGTTAGAGACACACAACATAATAAGACTTTCACAACTTCCATCGGAGTATTCCACACAGATATGGTAGTCACAAACATGAAGTGAACAGATAGCACGTACAACGCCCAACGGAATAGTCCACACGAGTGCGACGGTCATTATAACAAGTTTACAAGAATTAGTCTATCAAGTGTCTGACGAAATAGTCCACACGGGCAAGACAACATTAACAACTGATACAACACATTTCCAACAACATATGCATTAAAGCAACCGAAATAGTTCAACTATTTTAGTACAATTTAAAGAAACATGCATTACAAGCGTCCAAAGAATAGTCTTACAAACTAATACAATACATGTGTGAAAATGTGTTGGATTGTTAACAATCTTCTAAATTAAGCGAAAGTTCCAAGACACATATGTACACCATACATCGCTAACCCCGATAGCGGGTCGTTGGAGCCATTGCTCGCTCCTCAAAGAAAAGACTACAGACTCTCAAGGCTATGTGGGAGGAGCCAAGGTGAAATGTCCTTTGCATGTACAAATGAGAGGTATATAGAGCCAAGGGTGAACTTGATCCTTGTGACTCTTCGACTTCCCTCATGGTTGTTTGAATTACATGAATCTTCAACTGACATGACTCTTAAACATTGTTTGTGGGTCTCTTGGACTTCCACGTTACATTACATTGATTACAGCAGTATAGACCACACTAGTGATGTGGCTGAGACAACTCATGACATGACTCGACCTGACAGTGCTGGTATGTTCATGCTAATGGTGGTGTCCATCTCTAGTTGCAGTGTTGTTGAATGATTGATGTGTTCTTCTTGTATCATAGATTCACCTCCGCATGACAAGGTGTGTGGAGTCTTTGATGGTCTTGGTGTTCGCTTGATATTTTATATGCACGTGTTCCCTTTGCTGGTATTTGGCATGAATCATGTGTTCGTCCATTCGCGAACAAGTCTCCTAGCATGTGCTCCTTCTTGATCTCGTTTGTTGTCGCACCATGTCTCATCTATGTACCTCTCTCTGAAATCATTCATGATGTGACGACATCAATTCCAAAACTCTCATAGTCTACCATGATGCATCATCTTTTGTTCTTGGGTGTAGGTGACCGGGAGAGAGGGCAAGGCTATGAAACTGTGCAAAGCATATTTTTGACTGGGATACGAGGCTCTAGGGCACTATCAAGAAAAACTTCATAGAGGTAACTGAGAGGTTGGGTTGAAAAGTCTGGAGAACAGTGACATCTGTATGATCTAGCTCAGCTAGGAGGCAAAACTGTGCAATTTTTCCGGGGAAGGAAGTGTTGGCAACAGGGAGCACTGGCTGTGAAAACTATGCAGATTCCTAGAGGAGGTCATAAACTTGCTTGCCAAAACTGTGCAGATCTGGGAGGTAGATATGTAGGACATGTCTGCGCATTTTCCGAGCTGAGCGGTGTGTCGAGCAATAGGTGGAAATTCCAAGAAAACTGCACAATTTCAGGAGGAGTGGCAAGCAGGCTAATAGGGGGATTGACTGAAAAAACTACGCAATTTCTAGAGACAGTGCAATGACAGGCAACGTGTTTCTATCCCTCTTGTCTCTGAAATTTCTTCAGGCAATACAAGTAGGTAGACTGACAACTTTTGTGCAATTTTGAGGATGAGTGTAGCCCTGGGTCACTACCCAGTCAAATTCTCTAGTTGACCAGTGAGAGTATTGATAGATAGGGTTGCGGGAAGTGTAGACTGAGATAACTTCTTGGGAAACTTCTGCACTGTTTTGGGTGACAATAAACCAGGTTGATTCTAAGATTGTGTAGTGTAGACTGCCTGGAGGGAAGCCTCAAGCTCTGCGTAGTTATGAGAAATAGTGCTTGGTCACTAAGGGCTGAGATTGTGCAGTGCAGCTCAGTGGAGGTCCGGATGATGGAGGGTGGTCCAATTGACAGATATTTGGAAAAATGGTTAAGCGTGTGAGTGAGTGAACTCGTGTATACATGACCTTGTGAACACACATTCAACATGACTTGACGATAAGACACCTCAAACCAACAAGACAACATGCTTAGTGTGACTGGATAAAGGGTGAGAGTGACAAGTGTGACACTTGAGATAGATCATTGAACAACCGTTACGACACTTGCGCAACATTGCATACAAATTCATGTGTGAGAGCGACATATGCTTACATGGCGAACACAACTCGTACACACAAAGACATACCTTTGACATAACCAGAACAAGACTGTAAGCATGACATTGTAACCAACATGTTAAAATATGATCGATGAATGGTCAAGCAACGAGGGTGTAAAGACTTGACACGAGCTCATGGGATGAGTCCGAGTGTTTGTAATCATCACAGAAAAACTAAGGAAGGCTCCGAAATCAGATGCAGGAAATTTTTTGAAGGGTGTTGCAGCCACTACAACAAATTGCTACAACTGAAGTTAACTCAACCTAGGCCCCAAAAATTTAGGAACCCACTACACACCACTGAACTTCATGTCCCTAACTCGAATTAACTGAGCTATACTCCTATTTTTTAGGAATCAACACAAGTAAACTGAACCTCAACTCATTAACTCGAATTGAGTGTTCTTAATTGAGTGACAAGTGCTATGTCACCTCATTTAACTCCTCCAAATTGTTATTGATATGGAATTTCGAATTTCCTCAATTTAATTAAGGCAAAAATCAAATTGAGACTTTTCTTGTTGCATTACCAACATTGCTTTCAATGAGCTCTAGTATTTTGGAAATGAGCTCAACCCTTCCCATCAACAAATTAAATAAAGTATCCACATACTTCTTCCAACAAGCCAACTCAAGCTCCAAAAAATGCCCCTCATCAATCTCCATTGTTATACACTCAAAATTTAAACAGAGGCGATGATTGCACCAGGAAACAAGAAAAAGAGATGACCTTGACCCAAGATTTCGCTGCATAAATAACCAATATTAATCACCTCCCCTGAGGCGAGGCACTGATTGCTCCATTAAAACTAGATCTCCACATATCCAAAAAACCGACACAAACTTGGGATTTTCGATGCATAAGAC
Source organism: Pinus tabuliformis (assembly GCA_031772625.1). Lineage (NCBI taxonomy): Eukaryota > Viridiplantae > Streptophyta > Pinopsida > Pinales > Pinaceae > Pinus > Pinus tabuliformis. Next base: position 1,114,542,014 of record CM062809.1, read on the forward strand.
CAACATGCTTTAGTGACAAGCCTTTATAATTACACATGTAAAGGTTTCAAAATGTAAATTCCATTTTTTCCCTACAATTCTTGAAATTCCACATGCCAAAGTTAAAATTGACCTTACTAAAATATCACCAAACAATTATTGAACTTTATACCCTTAGTTATTATAATTTCCTTGGTAAAACCCTTTATTCCAAATGGTAGGTTCTTGGTGGTTTTCTATATCACCATGTGAATTATTAACTATTTATGTATCCTTATAGCTTATATGCATCCATTAATAATATTATATCTATGCGACTATGGTGTATCTTTGACCTACATTGTTTTTTTTTTTAATTTTTATTTTAATGCAAGAGTCCATGTATGATGTCAATCTCAAATCCAAGTTAATAATCTTAATGTCTATGTTATTTCCTCATGCATTATGATATTATTAATATAATGATTGTGGAAAGCCCGAAGGATCATTCAACACCATACAATTTTATTTACCATAATGTTGATCAAACCCTCCAGAAGCGGCTATCGATTTTCCCGTAAGGTTTTTCCCTTGACTTTCAAATATTTTCTCTCACAGAGTATTTATGTAATTATTTATTAGACAATCTCTTCTAATGATTGCTCGTTTTCCTTAATTAATTGTATGTTCTTCTCGGTTCTCCTATATTACGTCGCTTTGATAGTTTACTCATTATGTTATGTTGCTCATAGTTGGTATTTTTAAAAAATAGTTTGAAACCCTTCTTTCACCGTCCTTGGTTTACATTTGTAGGATAGAAAAAATTAGAGTAATAAAATCACCCAATATTATATGCAATCTGCAAATTCATTTACACATTATTTTTTATGTTTTCAAGAGTGCTTATATATTTATTTATATGTTTAGTCTATAGATAAGTTGGGCTAACCCAAGGCCTACAACAATATTCGTACCTATTAATGAGGGTTTAGGATTGTTACTCTCTAGTTAAAGGACTTATAGTTTATCTATTGACTAACTCAAAAGAAACAATTTTATTCATATCTATTGGTTAACTTACAAAACACAAATGCATTGAAATGTTCACAGACATAAAAATAGAAACAAAAACACATATTGATTTTTTGTTCACTTATCTGAATAAATCACTTGGTTTGCCACCAAACCACAGTGACTAGAGAGATGCTCCACCAAACCAATGAGAATTGGTACCTCTACTAGAACTCCCCCCAAGCCAATTTCAAACTCATAACACATTTTTCATAACAAATACCCATCCATATCCACATATGATTCCTCCTAGCATCATCCTGCCCTCCTCAACACAGTGTCATGTCCTTGAGGAATGTAGCACAACAAATACTCATCTTACCTGAGCCTCCTCTACCAAGCTCTAAGTTCACAAGGTTGCATCGAGATTTTCCCCTCTCACCCTCTTGGCCAACATTTTCCCCAATATTGAGATAATCTACCTCTAGGAGATAGGAATCTCGGTAGGAAATTTCCTCTACCCATTTCCCTAATTGTCTTCTTAATTGTCCAAGTGTGAAATTTTTATCTAGCATCTTTTCCCCACCATAATTTACATAGCTATCCAAATGCAACATTTTATTAATATAAAATTAGGAAAAAATATATTTACATGACGCATTGATACCTGGCCCTAAACATGGACCTATTGTTTGTAAAATTAAATTTACAAGAAGCTAAATCAAATATTTACAAGTCACTTGGGGGTATTACATCTCCCCTCCCCCCCGAAACAAAATATTGTACTTGATGTTTTCCTTGTCCTTGAATATATTGGGGTATGCCTCACACATAAAAATTTCGTCTTCCTAAATAGCCTCTTTAGGTCTAAAGTGCTTCCACTACACTTTAACTTGGATGATTACTTGCTTTCGTAGATAGTTTCTCTCTAGTCTAGTATGCATAGAGGCTCGACTAGGAATTCTCTGTTTGGCTCGACCTACATCCACAACCATTAAGTTAGCCATTAGTTTCTAACTTTTATCAAAGAAAAAACATATATAATCATTGCAACTTCATTGTTTTCCTGAACATCCTGCCAATTAATAATATGCGTAAGATCATGCACATATATTTTTAGTAAAGATAATTGACAAGCTACAGGTCTAGTCCTAGCAAGTACTTCAAAAGGGCCACAAAATCGGGGATCTAGCTTTGCGCAAGTTCCCCATCTTAAGGTGCTTCTTTTTGGATTGACCTTAACATATACGTGTTATCTAACCTGAAATTATCATTAAGTCCACCTTTTGTATGCATATGTTTTCTATCGGTCTTGGGCAACTTTCAAGTTTCCCCGTAACCTTTTCACAGTTTGTTCCATTTCCTTCATCATATCGGGTCCCAATATCATTCTATCCTTGGGATGACTTCAGTTAATAGGTTTTGTACACCTTCTTCTATACAACACTTCGAATGGACTCATTCTTAAGGAAGCATGATAACTATTATTATAGGAAAAATCTACTAGGTGGAGATATTATTCCCACTTGGTAGGTTGTTGTATGACGTACATCCTTAGCATGTCCTCTAATACTTGATTTACTCGTTCTATTTTCCCATCTGTCTTTGGATGGTAGGCAATACCAAATTCCACTTGGGTGCTTAATATTGTGAATAAATCTTTTCAAAAAGCGGAAGTAAATTTTACATCTCGATAAAAAATTATTGTCTTAGGATACCATGCAAGTGAAAAATTTCTTTCATAATTATATCAACAATTTGAACCACTTTATAATTCGACAGCACAAGAATAAAATGTGCATATTTACTTATCTACCAAAACCATTATTGAATCATTTTTCCTTTTTGACTTGGGTAGGCATGTGATAAAGTCTAGAGTGATAGTTTCCCATTTCCATTATGGAATGGAAATGGGTGAAGTAAACTAGTTGGATGTTGATGCTCAACTTTCACCTGTTGGCACTCTAAGAATTTCACAAAATATTATGTTACTTCCCTCCTCATGTCTAGACAAAAGTGATCCCTTCTTAAGACATTGATCAATTTCTGGTACCCAGGGTGGGCAACATAAGGACTCATATGATACTCATCTAAGATAAGTTATTTAATAGATTTTTGGTTAGGAACATAAATATGGTTTCTATATATCAACAAATCATCACTATTATTATCATATCCTAGATGCCTTTCAGTGTTGTTTTCTTGTTTAATTTTCTGTTGTAAAAACTAATATCCTGGGTCTTTTAAGGCTGCACTTTTGATCTGATCTAAAAATCAGATTTCACTTGGCCAAATGAAATTTCGAAAAAAAATCAACCTTCTACTTAAGGCATCTACCACTCAGTTTTCCTTACCTTTTAGGTGTTTTATATCAAAATTAAACTCACTCAAAAATGTGTTCCAATGCTCTTGTCGACCATTAAGTGTAGGTTGTTTAAAGAAAGTAGTCAGGCTGCTACGATCGATCATTACAATGAATTTCTTTCCTAATAGGTAATGTCGGCATACCTTTAAATCATGAACCATGGTTGTAAATTTTAAGTCCTAATCTGAGTACCTTTTCTCATGCTCCTTCAATTTTCAGGACTCATAGTCTACTACCCGACCCTCTTGCATTAACACTTTGCCTACTCCTTCCTAGCATGCATATGTACAGACTACAAATGATTTATTAGGGTCTACAATTCTCAATACAAGGACTATAGTTAACAAGTGCTTTAGTTGATTGAAGCTACTTTGACATTTTGGTGTCCATTTAAATTCTCTCCCCTTCTTCTATAATGAGGTTATGAGATAGTATACTTTTGAGAACCCAACTATAAAGTGATAGTAGTAGCATGTTGGGCCCATAAAGGACCTAATATCTTAGACATTCTTAGGAATGGGCCACTCCATAATTTTATTTATCTTTTTCGGATCACTGTTATCCCTTCTTAGGTGATCACATGCGCCAGATACTATATTTGATCTTTAAATAAATCACATTTACTATACTTTGTTATGTAACCAGATCACAAAATAGAAGAAGAAAAAATCAATGACTTCAGACGAAGCCTATTCGAGGGGGTAATCTCCTTTTACATAACATAAATGAACAATTCTTGGATGATACAAATGACAAGACCTCCTTGGTATATATAGGAGCCTAAGGGTTCACAATATAATTAGAGCATACATAAAAAAATGTAAGGGCACAACAGTAATAATAGTGGGTTTCTATGGGCACAACAATAACAATATGGGTGCTACATGGGCACAACAATAACAATAAGGGGCTACACTAAAAAAAGTGGCGTCCTTAACGGTTGAGTAGTTTTGGATGCTTTCTGTATAAAATTCTCATCTTCCCATGTGGAATATTTAGCGGGTAAGTTCCTCCACTTAATGAGATACACCGAAATTGGTCGATTCTATAGTTGTCAATTTCTAGCTCCAATACGATTTTCCCTTCCACATCAAGTTCTGACAATATTGTTTAAATAGGAGCTTGTCACTGATAACCTTATTTAAGCATGAAACATGGAAAATTGGGTGTGCTCGGGAAGATGTAGGCAACTCCAATTTGCATTGCATAATTTTGAGGTAAAAAATGGGCCTCAAACAAAATTTTACAACAAAAATCAACTTTATAAGAACTAATAGGATTCAATGTGATGATGTCAACCATGGGGCATGATTCACCATTTTTGGAGTAAAAAGGTAAAAAGATATAATAAAATGAAATAAAACTATTTTTTCAACTCATATTTTCAACTCATCTCCCTATTATTTTACTCAAATTTCAAGTGGGGACACTTGTTGGATGCATAATTTAATTTTTCTTCCAAGGAGTAACCATGTTGCATATATTCGGTGGACCGTGCTACACAAAAAATGTGAAATACATGAAAAAACGTCAATAATGTTTTTTCATGTATTTCACATTTTTCGTGTAGTAGGGTTCATTGAAAGTATGCAACATGGATACTCGTTGGATGCAAAATTAAAGTATGCATTCAAGGGGTGCTCCTGCTCGAAATGTGAGTAAAATCATAGGGATATAACTTGAAAAAGTAATTTTTTTTTCCCTCCAAAACTTGATGAGATAATAAAATCTTATTTTATTATTTCCACTATTATTTTATAATATTCCTTAGGAGGCCCATTTTAGACCTCAAAATTTCTCTAATGTATGCCATAGTACCAATATTTTGTAACACCTTGTAAGGACCATAGTACTTGGGTGATAATTTATTATCCTTCTTAGCTTGCTTGAGGGACATTTGTTGTATGGTTGTAACCATAAAAATACCCAGTTAGCTACATCAAAACTGCTTTCACTATGATGTTGATCTTCCTGTTTTTTAATTTGGTTATGCATTAGAGTGAGGTTATCGTTTAAGAGTTGGATAACTTGTTGTTAATGCTCGATTTCATCTTCCATTGCCTGAACCTTAGAATTTTCTCTTAAAGATGATGTGATGGATGGTGGATGATATCCATCAAGTTCCATAAATGGGATCATTTTTGTTGTTGTATGGAAGGAATGTTATACCACCATTTATCCATAGGTAGCCACTTGAACCATTATGTTTGTTTATCAGAGACAAAGCATCGAATATATCCTTCAAAACTTGTGTTCACTATCTCAATTTTCCTGTTAGATTGAGGATGATAAGAAGAGTCATGAGCTAATTGAGTACCAAGACAAGAAAATAATTATGTCCAAAAATTTCTAGTGAAAGTGGGATCTCTGTTGCTTATAATAATCTTTTGGGTTCCATGTAGCTTTCGAATTGTTTCCATAAATGCAGTAGAAATTGTACTGAATTTAAAAGGATGAGATAACGCAAAAAAGTGTCCATACTTGGTAAGTCTATCAACTACCACCATGATGACACTCTTTCCTTTGGACTTGGATAAACCTATGATAAAATCCATTTAGACTTCCTCCCATGCTTACATGGAATGGCTAAAGGTTGTAACTGACCTAGGGTCTTAATTGTCTCAACTTTATTTTGTTGGTAAACCAAACATTCTGCCATAGACTTATGAATATCAGATTTAAGGACATGTCAAAAAAATCCTTCTTGAACCTATCGTATGTTTTTAAAAGTCCTGAGTTCCCTCTTAAATGAGAGGTGTGCAATTCCAAAGGAATATTTTGTTTGAGTTGGAAATTATTACATAGATATAAGTGACCTTTGTACCATAATGAGTCATTTTTCCAGATAAATTTATTAGATGTACTAGGATCTTGTTTCAGCTTTTGAATGAGTGTCTTCACATCTTCATCATTCTTCCATTCCTCCCTTTCTTTGGTTATCCATTCAGTTTGGATAATGGAAATGACATAGAGAAAATATTCCACATCCTCATCCCTTCTTGAGAGTGCATCTGCAACAACATTTTTCTTCCCTTTTTTATAGAAGATTTCAAAGTCATAACCCAACAACTTAGTGACCCATTTTTGTTGCTCTTATGAAGATAATCTTTGTACCAAAAATTATTTAAGAGTATCATGATTTGTTTTTACCTTGAAGTGTCTTCCCATTAGGTAAGGGTGCCATTGCTTTAGGGCATGTAGTATTGCCAACATTTCCTTCTCATAAATAGGTTTGTGTAAATACTTTCCCTTGATTGGACGACTTTCAAAAGAAATGGGTCTTCCTTCTTGAATTAAAACATCATCAATTCCATTTCTTGAGGCATCACATTTCACCATAAAGGTTTTTATGAATTTTGGAGTAGCTAAAACTAGAGCTTGCCATGTTTCCTCTTTAAGATTTTCAAAGGACTTAGATGCTTTTGGTCCAAATAAATGCATCTTTCTTCAGTAATGTTGTTAGAGGTGTTGTTATTTTCCCATAATTCTTAACAAACTTGCGATAATACCTTGTCAACCCGAGAAATCCTCGAAGATGATTTAGGGTTGTGGGGATTTTCCATTCCTTTATGGCTTTAATTTTGTTAGGATCTACCTTAAAAACCTCATGAGATACAACATGCCCAAAATTTTCCACCTCTTATACCCCAAAGAAACATTTGGATGTTTTTGCATACAATTGTTTCTCCTCCAATAGTTTGAGCACCTTGTCAACACGATGGACATGATCCTTCCAATACTTTTTGTAGATTAGTATATCATCAAAAAATACTAACACAAATTTTATAAGGGTTTGAAATGGAATTCATCAAACCTTGAAATGTGGAAGTTGCATTAGTAAGGCCAAAAGGCATGACCAAAAATTTCATAATGACCTTCATCAGTTCTGAATGTTGTTTTCAGAATGTCTTTTGTTTGCATTCTAATTTGATGATATCCTAAATGAAGATCCAACTTAGTGAAGTAAATTTCTCCACTTATTTCATCCAATAATTCATCAATGACAGGAATGGGTAATGTATCTTTAATAGTGAGGTTTTTTATCTCCCTATAATCTAGACACATATGCCATGATCCATCCTATAGGAGCAAAGAAAGAACTTTGGATAGGTTCAATTATACCCAGCTTTAGCATTTTTGCAACCATAGATCCAATTTTACTCTTTTGGGCGTATGGATATCTTTAAGGTATAATGTTTGGAGGAACATTTCCTGGAATCATGTGAATAGCATGATCATGCTCATGAATAAGTGGGAGGTCTTTGGGAGTCTCAAATAACTTGGAATAATTGTCCAATATTGTTTGGAGATCTGGAGAAACATATGATTTTTATGTTTTAACATTTGGTGATCATAATTGTGCAATTATTCCTCGTTGTTCTTTCTTCAAAAGCTTTGTCATGCCATTAGAGCTTATTACCTTCCCAGGAAAATTTCAAGAAAAGTTCTTGAAAATTAAAAATTATCATCCCCAAATACTATAACCGTTGGACTCATAATACAACATCAACACCACCCATTGGAATGGAAATCATTGGACTATTCAATACATATTCCCCCATGGTTAGATTGATATTATGACACTTCCCTAAGAAATTTATATTTCCTCCATTTGCAACCGTCACTTGACACTCTAGTGCTGGATATAGAAAGCAATCCAATTCCTTGGCTAACTTATAATGAATAAAATTATGGGTACTACCAAAATCGATAAGCACTATTACCTTTTTCTTCTTGATATATCCTTCTATATTGAGAGTTTGAGGACTGGTAATTCCTCCCAATGCATTACAAGATATGGACGGATTCATTTATTCTTTCTCTAGGGTTGGTTCCTGGTGTATATCCTCTTCTTTTGGTGTTTCTTATTCCTTTTCTTCCTCCTCTTCACAATCTATTTAAAATAATTTCCTCTCAGCACACTTATTACCCTTAGTGTATTTTCTATCACAATTGTAGCAAAGCCCTTTTTTCTCTTTTTTCCTCTATTTGTTGTGGTGTCAACCTTGTAGGTGGTGGGAGGCTAAGAGAAGCAACACTTCCATCTTTATAGTTGTGAGTGGTAGGCTTCCTTGTTGCCATAATTTTTCTTTCAACTTTTCTTGCCACCTTGAATGTCGTCTCCAATTAATTAGTTTCCCAAAGGTGAACTTCATGTTGGATGTTATCCTTTAAATTCCCTATGAATACATCAATCATATGCTCCTCTGGAAAATATCATTTACCTTGATATTTAATCTTTGGAAGACCTCAATGTGCTCTGCCATTGAACCCTTTTGTTTGAAATTTATCAATTGGCTAAAGAATGTATTGCTCTTTGTATCATCATAATTTGCTACCAATTCTTCAACAAAAATTGTCCAAGTGACAATTGATATATTCAAAAAAATCCATCGATATCACACAAACTGATTTTGTTCTAAATATAAAGATGCAATGTGTACATTTTGTGTGTAACATGATAGAGTCCTATGCTATAGTAATCAAAGTCAAGTTTAATCTTTTCATCATTTTGGTCAATTTGTAAAGTATTGATATGATCTCATAGAGATCAAGTCCTTATTTTTTGTGAAGAGTGTGAGATTGAGTCTTTAGTGTCAATTTAGGACATGATATATTAAAGTTTTTGAGTGGTGAAAGAAAATTCAATGCAAGAGAAGAAAAAGACTGAGTTGGATGAGGGACAACAAACTTTCAATAGGCTAAGGAGGCATTGAAAGAAGAGGAATGTTGGACCTATTAGCTGAGATAACTAAGGTTTGATTTTTTACAAGTAATCAAGATAATTTTTATTTTTCCTTTTTTTTCCAAGTGCACCAATTTATATCAGCCATATAATCCCATTTCTTGGAAAAATTTTCAAAGAAGATAAGTTACACAGTAACGCAACAAATTTGTTGTGTTATTATCAAAGGCATTGAGATTTGGTAGAAGATTAGATTTTGGCAGTCATTAAGATGTATGGAGGTTCAAAGAAGGTATTTGAGATTTTCAACAACATCCATCAACCATCTTGCTTGATCGGAGACTTTGACACCTAGTCAAACCCATGGGAGTAAAGTTTCGTTGCGCTCAGTCGCTACATTTTTTCCTGTAGGTGATGATTTTCAAGAAGGGGGGTTTGTAGTTTGAACAGAAGTATTCTAATAGGTTTCTAATGTTTTATGGGTTGTCTTGTACCTATTTGACACATTCAGAAATCTAGGAGATGATAAGAAGTATGAGAATGGTGAATTCGTTGTGTTTTTTGCTGTGTTTTTTCTGAAGGAGGAAGTAACGTAACAATTTTTTTGTGTTGCTACACAGTCATCAATTTAACCTTATAATCTGACTCTAGAACTCTTGAATTCAGTTTATATGGTTATGACAAGTGTCCTTAAGTGTCTTGGAGATTCGAGCCTCATCCTTATGAAGGAATTCAATGTATTTTGTTAAAGATTCCTCTAGTCAAACAATTTCCTAATTTGTAGAAGGTGGTTCTATATTCACTGCTACAAGCAGTAAACTAAGTCTTTTTAGGGAATTTGATTCCTAAAGGGAGGAACTAATATTTTGATGTATATATGATGTAATTTTGATTGAGAAATGGGTGTGTTGGTGTGTGATAGAGAAAATATATTGTGCATTCTTCAATTCTATTTAAAAATGTTTCAGTGAATGATGGAGGCCGAAGCCTAATTTTTCATGGACTCCTGTGTCAATCATTTATGGTGATGTTCATCTCTTGTTTGTGTTTTTTATATTATGTTTTGGGCATGATAAAATGTTGTCTTCAGTGTTAAGTTAAACAAATTTATTTCAAAATTCACTTTCAGGTGCTCTGTTATAAGTAACTAAACATTTTAGTGTTTTTTCCTCCACTGTAATATCTAAAATTCATCCTCGGATATATGCTTTAGATATTATTAATTTCATTATTCCTATACTTACCTCTCTACAACAAAATTTGGCAAAGACACCATAAAGTATTTCCTACATTTCCCTTGTCTAAGGATTCTTCATTTTCCCATCATAGTACTGAAAATATTTAGCTTAATTTGGCTCCATGCCTAATGGATTTTCCCTCTCCCCTTCCAACAAACTATTAAACTTATTATACCTTGATCTATAGACCTAGCTTAAGATCCAGAATATTTCACAAGAGACATCCATCTCTAGGTTTGGAAGGGCTAGCTTCCAGTCGTAAAGATTGGTTTGTGGTTACCTTTGGGTTCCTCTCCTCAACCTGGAGGAATTAAGAAGTCCTAACACGACAAATCATGTAGATCAAATAATTTCTCAATTTGTAGTATCCATGTTACTGGATCCTTTCCATCAAACTTCCTCATATGTATCTTTGGAATTTTGTGGGTCTTAAACCCAAAATTGGAGTCTCTAAAATCATAACTCATATTCCTTTTTTCCTCATCATGATTTTCATGGATTACCTTGTCACCACTGGGAAGCCTTTCTTGAAGAAACTTTGTCAACCCTTCCAACTTTCCATTCATCGCATCCATGTCTACTTTAAAAACTCCCATGTCTGCTTTTAAACCATCCATATTAGCTTCTAGTTCATTTATTTTTAACTCTTTAAAAGAGTGAAATTTGTTGCACTTGGTCTCATAATTTTGATATATCATGTTGCATTTCATCCTCTTCTTCATGCGCCGTAGTAGAGCTTTCTGGTTTCTTACTAGATGTATCCATTTTTTTTTTTGTTTCGAAGCATTTTGGAATCAAACAATGATATGTATGCTTCACTATTTCCCTTTGAATCACTTCAAACTGATTTTTCAAACAAACGTTATGCAAAATTTAAGAAAAATACAAACATTTTCTTGGATTTTAAGAGCTCGATCTTGAAAATATTGTATCTCTATAATTTCAGCCTCCCAAGGTTAGAAATTAGACCAAGATTGGATTCTTCAAGATAAAGTTATGCTAAATCTCCCACGATGACCTGATTTTGGACTAGTTCAGTAGAGAGAACTTGTACGGGATGTTCAAATGTTTCATTGTTTTAGCCTTCAGCCTTGCAATTGATACAAGAGAAACTATAGTCCATGTACTTTTAGTCACTTTTATGAAATTCAAATCCGATGCTCGAAGGGGAATTTATGACGATTTTCCCTAGGTCACATGTTTGAGACTGAATTCTGGAGCATGCAAAAACCCTAACTTCTTCGGACCATATCCCAAAAAATATAGCGAAAGAAGATCTGAAAAATTTACACAAAGTTCACCAAGATTTCATCTCCTCATGGTCAAAATTTCAACATCTAAAGCCTTGTATAAAAAAAATTTATAGCAAAAAATACAAGATGACCTATTGAAGCAATGAAACCCTAGAATCCAAATCTCTAATACCAAATGTCCTGTAACCAGATCACAAAATAGAAGAAGAAATAGATCAAAGACTTCAAAATAATCCTATTTGAGGGAGAAACCTCCTTTTACATCACATAAATGAACAATTCTTGGATGATATAAATGAAAAGACCTCCTTTGTATATATAGGAGTCTAAGGGGTCACAATATAATCAAAGCCTACATAGCAAAAATAATGTAAGGGCACAACAATAACAATAGTGGGCTTTTATGGGGCACAACAATAACTACATGGGGGCTACATGGGCACAAAAATAACAATAAGGGGGCTACACTAACAATAACAATAAGGGGTCTACACTAGTATTATAGAGATCTAACATACTTAACATATAATTGATGTTCTCGCAGAGTTTACAGGACAATTTGTAGATATCTTTTATGCTCTTCTATATTTTTGGAATAAATAAGGATATCATCAATAAAAGTTGACATAAACTTGTCTATATATGGGTGAAATATACTATTCATCAAGTTCATAAATGTGGTCGGGGTGTTATTAAAGCCACAAATTCATAATGTTCATAGAGAGTCTTGAATGCAATTTACAGATGTCCTCCTCTCTAATTCGTACTTGATGGCATCGTGAACGTAAATCAATTTTAGAGAATATAGTAGTGCCCTTAACCTAGTCAAACAAATCATCAATTTAGGGTAAAGGGTAATTGTTTTTAATGGCTAATTTATTCAGTTGTCTATAATTAATGCATAACCTTAAGGTACCATCCTTCTTTTTAACAAAAATTATAGGAGCTCCCCATGGTGACACACTAGGATGAATGTACTTCTTGTCTAACAGCTCCTGTAATTTCATTTTCAACTCTGTTAATTTAGGTATACTCATACGATAGGGTGCCTTAGATGTTGGGGCAACCCCCAAGATTAATTTAATTGTAAAATCAATATCTCGTTTAGTGGTAAGCCTAGGGATCTCTTAAGGGAACATGTATGCAAAATATTGAACATCAGGAAAATTTTCCAAAGTTACTATCTTCTCTTTTGAGTTAGAGTATCCCACTTGAATTGCATAAATTTGACAATTCTTCTTAATACTTTCTTCAATTGCAAGGTTGTAATATGTCTTAACATTACTGGTCCCACTATTCCTTGAATCACATGCCTAAAACCTCCTTCATTAATATAGTTAATGGTTTTGTCTTTACATTTTACAATAGACCAATGTTTTTCCAACCAATACATCCCAATCAAAATGTCATAAGAAACCAAGGGTAAAATGTTTAGATCTACCTCTATTGACTATCTTGCTAATTCTAATGGGAATTTTTTCAACTTTTTTTTTGTTACTCTCATTTTGGCTCCAATGTCGAACTGAACCAACCACAAAAGTTTAAATTTATTAACTTTAAATTTACACAACTCCACTATTTTGGAGCTAGTATATTAAAATTGACATAGCATGGTTGCAGATTTTACCTTCAAACTTGAACATTGTGGATCAATGCTCGGCCTGTCGATCCTCCAAAGCAATATTAATTTTGGGTATACTTCTCACCACCTCTTCTACAGTAGATTCCTCTTCAACATTTTTTTCTTGTTCTGTCTTTTCACGGTAAGGGAACTCTCTAAGGTAATGTGGTCTTTTATGAATAAATAATTCATAAAAAAAATAGTATATTAATTAATTAATCAACCTTAACAAAAATTAATTATGTAAGGAAAGGTCAAAAGGCATGACTAATCAAACCCTCGTGACCAGTAAATACATATTTAGGCATACCATCTGAGGGAATGCAAATCACCATTCTTATTCATTAATAAAAATATTTATTACTACTCTTACACATTATGTGTCCTTTGCAAACCAATTCTGCTTCTAACATTGGTATCAAAGCAAACGTTCCTCTCGCATGTGTTTCGTTGTGCCAATGTGCTTGTTGTTTCAAATCTTCCCCCTTTCCAGTTCATTTGATGTGCTTTTATCCTCACTCATCCATGCGATCGTTGCTGCTCTACTCCCTGTCTATTGTTTCGTTGTCAACTCTTACAAACAATCTTTGTTCTATCATCTTGTTGACCTTTTCCGCAAGTTGTTCCATTCACAATGATCGCCCACAACTGATTACAACATCCAAATGCTGCCACCTGCATCCCTTTGTCACACCCTCGATGTCCTGACCCTTTCCATTTGACACCCAGGACCATTGTTCATCATCCAAACCCTCTTGTTTGTTGATTCACTCCATGTCTTGCGCTGGTCAAACATCGTACTCCTTCCATCGTATTGTTATAGTATTGTTAATGCATTAGTTATATAATAATTTATTATTATATAGTTTATTATAATAAGTTATATACTAGTTATTATATAGTTGATTACTATATATCTATATATAAACGTGGGTTTTGCATGGAAAAACAAAAACAATATGGTGAGAAATGAGGAGTTACAAGCCGACGTTAATCGCTATAAGGATAAAGTCAATAACGTGTGATATCATCTTGGTAACTTAGATAAAAGACACAAAATTTAAGTAAGGTCAAAATAAGTTAATGTTGATGGAGAAAATACTACAAAGAGATGACAAAATTGACAAAACCACCAAAACACTTAACGACCATAACAAATGAATTAATCAATTAATGGAGAAGGTGGACATGCTAACAGTTCAAAATTTTCAAGGACCAGAATCTAGCCCACAAAACAAAAATGTGCATGAACATGCTTATCTGCCTGAGATATGCTTTTCAGGTAGCCAATATTACACTAAATTTCCATAAAAGGACTATCAACGGATTAAAAAGGAGCTACCCAAATACGATGGTAAAGACCATAGAGGCGCTATTGTTTGGGTTAATAAAATGGAAACCATTTTTGAATCAAACCCACCATTAGGTGAACATGAGAAAATCATGACGACATCCAACAATTTGGAAGCAGAAGCATATGATTGGTTCTTATGGTGGTCTGGAAAATGTGATGCTTGTTCTTTTCATTGGAAGAATTTTGTGGATGCCTTGCTAAAAATATTCTTCGATGAAGAAGAAGATGATGTCTACAACAAATTTGTTCATCTCAAGAAAAAAGGGTTTATAAGTGAATATACTCACGAATGGGAAGTATTAACTACACGATAAAGAGGATTTATTGATGAACAACTAATTAAAATGTATATATGTGGACTTAAAGATTATAACTATACAAACCACAAACTATTGAAGAAGCCATCAATGCAACAAATCTTATTAAACAAAAAAATAAATTCAATAAATCATCATATACCAGTTCCAAAAAATCAAGTAATTACTTGAAGGGGAACCAAGTAAGAATTCCTTGGACAAACCTAACAAATATATACCACCTCAATTTCAAGAAGAAGGTAACCAATACTCAAACTCTAAAAGGAAGAAGGATGACAAATGCTAAAAGTGTGGGGACAAATTTTCACCAAGATACAAATGCAATACACAAAATCTCTACAATTGTGAAGCAAAACAAGAAGATGAATCCTTGAGTAGCAACTCAGATGAAAATACTAATGAGGAAAATGGAACTCCAAACACAGAACCAGAAGAAGAGGCTATGCCCCCAATCTCTCTAGGCGTAATCACATGAATAACATATCCAAAAACCCTAAATATAAAAGGAAATGTGAATAAAGAAAACATCATTTTATTAATAGACACAGGAAGCACCCACAATTTCATAGATGTTAATGTAGCAAAGAGACTAAACTTATTTGTATACCTTGCAAAAAATATAAGAGTTGTGGTGGTAGATGGTAAGAGAATGGATGGGGTTGGGAAAATTTGCAATGTCAAATTGTAATTAAGTCATTATGAAATAGAATCTAGCTTCTACACAGTACCCTTGGGAGGTGTAGATATTGTCTTGGGAATGCAATGGTTACAAACATTAGGAACATACTCTTGAAATCACAAGAAGCAATTTATAAATTTTAAATGGGCTAAAAGGAAATATAAATTGTTTGGTTTTCAAGCCCCTCTTACTCAGATTGTATCGAAATAATAGATGAAAAAAATCATACGAAAGGGAGCACCTGTATTCATCACTCAATGTCAACAATTGGAATTATTAACTACAATTGTAGCAATAATTGAATTCAAGCTTCTGTGATCCATAACATGTTAATTGTAGCATCAGTACAACCATTGAAGGTTGGATCCCTAGTCCAATAATATGATAAGGTGTTCCAATAATTACCAATGAAATTACGTCCATAAAGGAATATTGAACATATTATAGAAGTTAAACCCAATGTTGCACTAGTTAATATCAAGTCATACCACTACCCTCATCACCACAAGATAGAGATAAAAAGACTAATCCAAGATTTGCTAAAATGTGGAGTCATTACAAAAAGAAAAAGCTTGTATACAACCCTAGTGGTACTAGTTTAAAAAAAGGATAGGTCCTTTAGGTTATGTATAGATTATTGAGGATTAAATAAGATACCCATTAAAAACAAGTTTCCCATTTCGTTTATAGATGAGTTGCTAGACGAACTTCATGGTGCAAAGCACTTCTCAAAGTTAGATATGAGATTGATCAGGTTATTATCAAATACGAGTGAGGTTGGAAGACATCAAGAAAATTGCATTCAAAACTCATGAAGGACATTATGAATTCAAAGTAATGTCATTCAGGTTAACCAATGCACCAAGCATCTTCCAAGCAACAATGGATGAACTTTTTTGCCCATACTTACATAAGTTTGTACTGGTTTTCTTTGACGACATCCTTATATACAAAAAAAACTTGAAAAGAGCATCTCAAGCATCTGGAAGAAGTACTTTCCTTACTTGAAAAGAACCAATTTTATGCCAAACGATCAAAGTGCACCTTTGGAAAAAAAGAATTTGAATACCTCAGTCACAATAATATCCCTCGCTACCTTTGCTTTGAGGACAAAGCATTTTAAAGGGAGAGGAAATGTTATGAATAAATAATTCATAAAAAAATACATAATAATATAATAATTATTTAGCCTTAATAAAAATTAATTATATAATGAAAGGTCAAAAGGAATGACCAATCAAACCCTCATGGGCACACCATTCAAGGGAATGTAAATTATCACCATTCGTATTCATTAATAAAAATATTTAATATACTCACGAATGGGAAGTATTAGCTACACGACAAAGAGGATTTACTGATGAACAACTAATTAAAATGTATAGATGTGGACTTAAAGATTATAACTATACAAACCACAAACTATTGAAGAAGCCATACACGCAACAAATCTTATTAAAATAAAATAAAAAAATAAAAAAATCATCATATACCAGTTCCAAAAAATCAAGCAATTACTCGAAGGGAAAATCAAGTAAGAATTCCTTGGACAATCCTAACAAGTATATACCACCTCAATTGCGAGAAGAAGGTAACCAATATTCAAGCTCTGAAAGGAAGAAGGATGGAAAATGTTGGAAGTGTGGGGACAAATTTTCACCAGGACACAAATGCAATACACAAAAACTCTACAATTGTGAAGCAGAACAAGAAGAGGACTCCTCGAGTAGCAGCTCAGATGAAAATACTAATGAGGAAAATGGAACTCCAAACACATAACCAGAAGAAGAGGCTATGCCCATAATCTCTATAGGCGCAATCACATGAATAACATAGCCAAAAACCCTAAATCTAAAAGGACATAAATAAAGAAAACATCATTTTATTAATAGACACAGGAAGCACCCACAATTTCATAGATGTTAATGTAGCAAGGAGACTAAACCTATTTGTATACCCTGCAACAAATATAAGAGTTATGGTGGCAGATGGTAAGAGAATAGATGGAGTTGGGAAATGTCACAAGATCAAATTGTAATTAAGTCATTATGAAATGGAATCTAGCTTCTACGCAGTACCCTTGGGAGGTGTAGATATTGTCTTGGGAATGCAATGGTTACAAACATTAGGAACTTACTCTTGAAATCACAAGAAATGATTTATAAAGTTTAAATGGGCTGGAATGAAATATAAATTGTTCATTTTCAAGCCCCTCCTACTTAGATTGTATCAGCACAATAGATGAAAAAACTCATTCAAAAGGGAGCACTTGCATTCAATACTCAATGTCAACAGTTGGAACTATTATCTACAAATATAAGATTAGTACAACCACCAGAGGTTTCATCCATAGTCCAAAAATATGATAAGGTATTCCAAGAATTACCAATGAAATTAACTCCATAAAGGAAGATTGAACATATTATAGAAGTTAACCAAATTTTGTGCCAGCTAATATCAAGCCATATCCCTACACTCATCACCACAAGATAGAGATAGAAAGACCAATCCAAGATTTTATAAAATGTGTAGTCATTACAAAAATCAGAAGCCCTATGCAACCCCAGTGGTACTGGTCCGAAATAAGGACAAATCCTTCAGATTGTGTATAGATTATTGAGGATTAAAAACGATAACTATTAAGAACAAGTTTCCCATTCCGTTTATAGATGAGTTTCTAGATGAACTTCATGGCGCAGACTATTTCTCAAAGTTAAATCTTAGATCAGGTTATTATCAAATACGAGTAAGGTTAGAAGATATCGAGAAAACTACATTCAAAACTCATGAAGGACATTATGAATTCAAAGTAATGCCATTCAGGTTAACCAATGCACCAACCACCTTCCAAGCAACAATGAATGAACTTTTTTACCCATACTTACAGAAGTTTGTACTGGTTTTCTTTGACGACATCCTTATCTACAACAAAACTTGGAAAGAGCATCTCAAGCATCTGGAAGAAGTACTTTCCTTACTAGAAAAGAATCAATTTTATGCCAAACTATCAAAGTGCACCTTCGGAAAATAAAAATTTGAATACCTCAGTCACAATAATATCCCTCACTATCTCTGCTTTGAGGACAAAGAATTTTAAAGGGAGAGGCAATGTTATGAATAAATAATTCATAAAAAATACATAATAATATAATAACTAATTAACCTTAATAAAAATTAATTATATAATGAAAGGTCAAAAGGAATGACCAATCCAACCCTCGTGACCAATCAATGCCTATTTAGGCACACCATTCAAGGGAATGTAAATTATCACCATTCATATTCATTAATAAAAATATTTATTACTACTCTTACACATTCTGTGTCCTCTACAAATCAATTATGCAACCCGGTTCTGCTTCTAACATGGTCCCCCGCAACCCCAACATTATATTTGGGGTTTCTAGGCCTTATTAAAATCCAATTTATTTGATAACTCCAATTGTTTAGCCACTCTGAAATCAAGTTTTATGTCGACTTTTACTAGAAACTTTACCTTGTTTCCCTTTTCTAAAATTATTCAACACATCACCCTTTACACCCTTATTGTTTGGAGGATATTTCTGTCCTTTATTACTTAAGAAATATTTATTATTTTCCCCCTTATGTTTCTGATGCTGATAGCAGATTTGTGCCTTATGGATGGCTTCGTCCATAGTCTTATGGTTATCAAACTCTAAAGGTTCTTTCATGGTCATCGGCATACTACTTATAAAATGTTTTACTTTGGCCTTTTCCTCCCATATATAAGGAACATACCTCAACAAGGTAGTAAATTTTGCAGTGTATGGACAGTTGACCCAATCTAAGGTCATGGAATTCCTTGGATTTTCATCATAATATCGCTCAGTTAAATATTAATTTTTAAAATGTTTCTGAAAGTTATGGGTGAAAACTTGAAGATGGTTTACACTTTTCGGCCAAATGTGGCGATGAAATTTCAAGTTTTTCCTCTTTTATCGAATTGAAGCCCTCAAAATTCATATAAGCACTATCAATTTTTATTTGGAGGAAAAAGACAAATTGTGGAGAATTATATTGTTATCCTAATGATATTTTCGGAAAAAAATTAGTGTCGTATAATATGTCAATTTTCCATTAAATGAAATGCTTGTCCTTACAAATTTTCACACATCTTAAAAGGTATGTGTGTGTTCATGTAGCATAAATTAGTCTAAAATGTGTAACTTTTTAAAGTATATATATATATATATATATATATATATATATATATATATATATATATATATATATATATATATGAGCATGATCTACACTGAGAGAGCTAAGTTTTCATATTTAAATCTTTCTTTTTACGCAAAAATATATTTTATATATTTTTTATTATTTTTTGAAATTGGTGAAGTAATATTTCAATTGCATTTTTTACACACGTGTTCACATAATATTTTTATTCAAATATTTAAATAAATTGAAAAACCAAAAGTACCTTTTTGAAGAGGACTCGTAAACAAAGATAGTGGTATTTTTTGAATTATTTTCGTCGTGTATATTTTACAATATTTATTTTTTATTCAACCTCTTTAAGACAGTTCAATTTCTTTTAAGCATTATGTTTGAAAGAAATTAGATGAAACATATCATATAAATTCAAAAATGTCAAACTCATATGCCATTGGATAGAGGATTCCTTCATCTATCCAACGTGATCAACTTTGCCACCTAAGGACAAATTTAGCGCTAAGTTCACTAGGGTACACAATGGAGTTGTAGAAGGGGTGCTCAAATTGTAGATTTTAGGACTTAAGAGACTTGATTGAGCACTTAAAGTGTTTGGTCGGGCGCCTAAATTTCAAATTTAAATAACTCAATTGAGGGTTTTGTAAACCCTGGATCAATCCATTTATGTGGTTAACAGGGGCTCGATCAAGCCTTTATAAAAAAATTGAATGATATAAAATTCAACTTTTACCTCATTTTAAAATTCCAAATCTTATTAGAATTTTTGTTATAATATCATGTAAAAATATTATTAATTTTAATATTAATATTAAAAGATTATTATTATTATTATTATTAAGTTAAATGGTGAAATGATATTAACATAAAATTTTAATTTTAATATATTTTATTGTTAATATTAAATTTATTAATTTTGGATTAATATAATATTATTAACTTTAATATAATATAAAATTTCTTATATTATAATATATACTAGCACAACCACATTAATAAATGTGGTTGATATATGCCATAGGCATCAACAAAAGAGTCATTAACACAAAAAGAGTCATACAAGTTGACTCAATATATGTTAATTTTATTTAACCTAATTTTTTTTATAAATCTAACATAATAAAATATATAATATTCTTAAAATCTTGAATTAATCATAACCTAAAGCTACATTTAAAGAAATAAAACCTAAACAATTTCAATTCGAAGACATGAAGTGCTCTATGTATCTTTGATGGAGGTAGTTGGGACATTAATATTTTGGAATATTTTAAATAATATTTCCATGGAAAATTATCATTTTCTCTTTAGGTGAATGTACAAGACACATTTCAAATCTTGTATTTTAAATATGCATTATATAAAATAAAAAAAATTGTTGTACGACATCAAAATAATATATACAGTGAAAGTATGTTAAAAATTTTAAAATATAGAGTGAGAGAGAGTGGAAGAGAAGGCTAAGAAAGGGAGAGAGACTCTCTGAGAAAGAGAGGGAGCTCGAAAGATGGAGTCAGCAGAAAAGATAGGGAAGGAAGAAGTTCAAGACATATAGAGAAAGAAAGGTCAAGAGAGAGAGAGAGAAGGGAGAGATGGAGAGAGAGTGTGTATGTTTGGGGTTGAGATAGAAATACAAGGAAGGACTCTAGATGGAGAGAAGGGGGAGAGAAAATGAGAGAGAGAGGGAGATAGTCAACAAATTTGTAGGATGAAGCTTGAGAGGGAGAGAAAATGAGAGAGGGAGGGAGATAGTCAACAAATTTGTAGGACGAAGCTTGAGAGAGAGAGAGAGAGAGAGAGAGAGAGAGAGAGAGACGTGGGGGAGAGAAAGGAAGAAAGAGCGAACTTGAGATGGAGGGAGAGAGATATAGGGAAGTAAGAAGAAATACATATAGAGAGAGAAAGGTGGAGAGAGAGAGGGAGAGAGGAGAGTAGGAGGGAAGAGAGATAGAAAGGGGACAAAGGAGAGAAGGGGAAGAGAGATAGAGGAAGAGAAGGGGAAAGAGAGAGAGGGGGAGGGAAGGAGATATAGATAGATATCGAGAAATAATGTGTATTATTGCAACGTGATATAGAGATATGAAGAAGGAGAGACAAAGGGAGATAGAGATATAGATGGAAGGGGTGGAGAGGGAAGAAGAGATAGCTAGAGGGAGGGATGGAGAGATATATAGATATGAAGAGAGAGAGAGAGTGTGTTTCTACGGAGGTGAGATAGACAGAAAAAGGAGATATGGAGGGAGATATCGATATAGATGGAGGGGGGAGAGAAAGGGAAGAAAATTGCTTGCACTAGATGCATTGATTTCAGTGTACATATGTTGATTTCTAATCCTATTTTATTTCTTGCAAATTAGATGCATTGATTTTTGTGTAGATGTTGATTTCTAATTCTATTTCATTGCTTGCATTAGATGCATTCATTTCATTAAAGATGTTAATTTATAATCTTGTTTGATTGAGCTTGCATTAGATGCAGTGATTTCAGTGTAGATGTTGATTCCTAATCCTATTTGATTTCTAGCACTAGATGCATTGATTTCAGTGTAGATGTTGATTTCTAATCCTATTTGATTTCTTGCAGCATTAGATGCATTGATTTCAGTGTAGATGTTGATTTTAGATTATCCTATTTGATTTTTTGCATTAGATGCATTGATGTTAGTGTAGATTTTGATTTTTCATCCTATTTGATTGCTTGTATTAGATGCATTGATTTCAGCGAAGATGTTGATTTCTGATAAATTATGTAACTAGATATATGGTGTACATTAATTTCAAGGTAATTAGTTTAACATTGTGCATTGATTTTAGTGTAAGCACAAAAAAAATTATTGACAACATGCATTATGACTAAGCTTTTGTAGATAACCTCAAACAAAATAAAATTGAATAAAACTTAAATTTCCAACATAAGGAATTGATTGAAATACTTGGATAACTACTTGTAAATTTAGGAAAGTTGATAAATTATAGAAATTTTGCCATATATCGTTGTTTGACTTATATATTAAATTTCAATACGATTGACTTATGTCATGTTATGACTAAGCTCTTGTAGATAATCTCAAAATAAATAATGTTGAGTAATTTTGTTGTTTACATGATATCTTTTAATATTAAAATTGAATAAAACTTATTTCAATCATATTTGTGTTTTTTAATTGAACCTTGAGGTAAGAAATTGATTGAAATACTTAAAAAATTTGTCCATGCAATAGTATATGGGTGGGTCACAAAATTTTTCATATATATATATATATATATATATATATATATAATGGGTTGGTCCTCAATCAATCGTGGAAAAATGAAGGAGAATGGTCGGGTGGACCTTGTTTTGATTTTGTCATGTTTGTGCTTAGAATAACCTAGACCTGTAGCGTAGATAGATATTGATCTTGTTGTTCATTCTTAAATTTCCTCACTTCGACCCTACTATGGTTTCCTTCTTCCCATAGATGCTTGATACAAAGTTGCGCCATTTATCAGGTAGTGCAATGAGTACAATGGTGGTCATCTCTCGATCACACATTATTTCTCCTAGCTTGTAGTTGATCTCTTCTTTGAGATACCCTCATACGATATGAGGCTACCCTTTCTTCCTTTGATGCATTCATCTTGTATAGTCCGGTTCTCAATGATACAATTTCTCTTGCATTGCTTACAAAGAATAATTCTACCAATTTTTCATAGATTTTGTTTGTTGTCTTCAACTTTGCTACATAAGGGATAATATGTGTGTGTGTGTGTGTGTGACTTTATAATTCAAATAATAATGTACTTTTAAAATTGAATTGTAATTACATACATGTTGATTGCACTAAAAGACACTTTCTACAAACCAATATGAAGCATGATTGCAATTATTTCCATGTTCAATATTAAATTGATACATGATATATTTTAGTTCATTTTAAGTATCAAAGTGACTTGCATCATAACTTAAGATTGTACTTATTTTCTTAGTCTATGAAACTGGAAATCAAAATTGAACATATATTTTACTAATAAAAGTTATAGTATATAGAAAATTTATTAAATTAGCGAAATATTTTAACATGTCCATTTAAACTTAAAAAATTAATGAGCATCCATAAACAAGATTAATACAAATCCATAAATTGAAATAGTGAATACATGTATCAACAAACTATCCACATGAAAATATATACAAATTACAAATATCACATGAACATCCATAAACTAAAAGAATAAGCATTTGGATAAACTAAAATAATGTCCATGATGTACATCCATAAACTGTCCATGTATGAAAATATACAAAGTATGTATCGCACATGTGAATATGCCCTATGAAATGAGCCTGAAAATATACAAACTATGACACTCTAAGTACCACCAGAACTCTTATGTGATTTTTGTTGCACAAAGTGCCCATAAGTTGGTAATGCAATACAACACATTCAAATTCAAACTAATTAGACCATTATTTGTACAAAAAAAACAATATGGAAATAAATGATATTGAACCACATTTTTAATTGCCTATATACATGAATATACTAACCTCAGTCGAGTCCAAATGCAAGTCTAATAGGATGGGGTTTTGATCATGAATCTAGGTTTGGTGCTCCCCTGCCTGTGGCTCAATGATTGGGGCCTACATTTGTGGACTTGCGTCATTAGTACCTCTAAACACATCATCCCACTCATGTCTCCACATAACAGTGGCATCAACGACACTTTGCATATGGGTTTGTGTATACAATGGAAAGGACAAACTGTAACTAGTCTACAAATTAATTAGCATATTTATGCAACTTAAAAAAGGAAAATGTTGAAATATTAGGAATAAAAAAGTTTACCTCAATTGTTGGTCCATGTGGTTGTACATACTGACCCTCCTCCACATTAGTGAACATATAAGGTGGAGATAGGGGTGGAGGAGAATCCATAGAAACATGTTATAGTCGAGGATGCCCTAGCTAATCAATTTCCCCTTCGAATGACCTCATAAGCTCATCCATGTAGTTGGGACGTGTCTACATGTCATCATGAACTTATTAATATAAATGAAATCTAATAAGAACTAGAAATTTCAATATAAAGAATTATGCATAATTTGACAATAAGAGTCAAAATTTTGTATATATGTATATGTGTGTGTGTGTGTGTACCCGGTGTGTGTCACGCAGGCCATGCACCCTCCAAGTCTCACAAATGTCATCACGATACATACATGTATGTATCAAAAGTTGGTCAAAAGGTAAAATGGTGAGAAATTCATCATCATATAAGGGCACTGGTGGGTCATGAGGTAATGGTGGGGTGGTCTCCTAATCTCTCCATCTAATGCAACATGTGCACTAGCTAATGATGCATGCATGCTTTCTGCAATAGTCTCTCGCGTCTCACCATAGAGATGTGACAACTCTTATAGCTCTGTCGGTAATACCAAGCTCCAAGACAGTAGTGGCAAGAATCTCGTAGATGGTGGTACATGCCCAAGGTCCCTACGAGCCCCCTCATGCTCATAGGTATGTCCCATGTCGGTACCATAAAAATAAGATCTGGTATCAGTGTAATCCAACCTCATATGTAATACAAACTCTGCATATAAATGCTTTGCAGAATAAACAGTGACATGGTCATGGTTGAGGAACTTGCCCCAAGCTCCATTGAATCTATCATACACGAAAGGGGATGCATGAACATTACTAAAATATTTCAATGGGCTCATATCTTTATGTCTAGCAGGGAGATTCGGAGGGATGTCGAGCAACTTCCCACGAACATCAATGTCCTTAGTCGCCTCTTTCACCACCTCCCAAGATTTTGGGCCTCTAACCTCATGCCTCTTGACCGTATATATGAACTGTAATATGTGGCTATGTGGCCCGACCTCTGGGATGTCTTGATCAACCTATTCATGCTATCCAACATCAAATAAAATGCAAGACAAGTCAGTGAATTGGCATGGATCTTCTTTATCTCTCTTGTGATTCATGTATGACAGGTCGTAACATCCTCTAATGTGATATGAGTTGTAGTGTCATCCCATGGAGGGATTTATGTTGCACTCTGACCCTCAACTTTGGCTTGCTGAGGACCTGTAAATCATAAACATAATTTAACGTATATATAATTAACAAATTAGAAGCATAATAACATATACATTAAATTCAAACACATCAGTTGAAGACAATTTAAAAATTAAATACAATTTCAAGACATAAAACATAAAGTTTAAAGAAGATTTAAAAATGCAAGAGGTGTACCTGAAATGGGCGAAGAAGGTCCACTATATGTAGCATGGTCATCAACAGACACATAAACACTGCCTATGACACTCTGATCAGGCTCTACGATGGTAACATGAATTCTCGGTGGGCTACATGATCTATCACACGCCAGACCATGTATAACATAACCTCTCGCACTATGATGGCCTATAGTTGGGGTGCGTATATGGGATGCCTCAACATATTACATATAATACATATAAACTAATCCAAGAAAAAAATATGGACAAAAAAACCATTTTTAAACTCAAGCAGAATAATCTAGCCTGAGTCTTAAGATTTAGAGTCAATTTTTTTATAATTTATCAACCAAAGTACATTGAGTTCCATGTAAACACAATCGAAAGAAGTGAACAAATCTACTATCACACTTTTTCTCGTTTCTAAATAATGTATTTCATTCATAACGCATAAATATATAAATATATATGTAAAAATTTGAAATAAACCTATCTACAAAACTAATAAAATTTGATGTCGACCAAATACTACAATAGACTTTACATTCTTAATGTTTGACTTTGACACATGACATGCACTAGGTGCAAGCACATGAAGACAATGTTTCTTGTACAACACAATATACAAGGAAACAATATGGTACAAATTAAAAACTTGAATCTAAATACTTTTATCCACTAGACCAAATACACTTTTCATGATGGATTTAATGTATCTATCAATGACGCATTGTTGAAACATGTATATATATATATATATATATATATAATGTTTTAAACAATGTTATAGTTATGCACAATGTACATGTTACACTATGTTATGTTATACTATATTAGATGTTATGAACTATGTTATGTTTTTTTTTTCTATGTTAAGACTAAACTAAGTACCCACGGGGAATTGAACCGGTGACCTATCGCAAGGAGTGCCTTAACAGCGCACCCATTCACCGTCAATCCAAAGCCCCGTGGGCATGAACTATGTTATGTTATGTTACACTATATATATATATATATATATATATATATATATACTATATATATATATATATATATATATATATATATATAATGTTAAATAGTTATAGAAAAATTTATGTTATGTGTTAAACAATATATATAGAACTATAATATATCTAGTTATGTGATATGTTATAACCTTATAATCTAATTAAATATATATATTTATATTTAAATAATTATATAGTTACATAATTATGAAATAATTATAGTTAAGTTACATGATATGTTTTATGTTAAATAAATTTATGTTATACATGTCAAGTAATTATATACTTCTATGTTATAACTTTATTGATGCAGGGGCATCCGAACCCTTAATGGGAAAAAAAATTAGAGAAAGAAGACACGTGGACAACTAGGCCAATCTTGAACAGAATTCGGTTAATGAACAAATTTTAGTTAAAAAAATCAGTTAAAACTGAATGTATGTATAACAAGAACTTAAGGATTCATTAGTGAATCAAGAAGGGGAGGAGAAAACCCTGTGCGTGTGAGAGAGGGACAAATGTAGTTGCTGGAGAATTCTTGATTAAGGTTGAGATGCCTTAAATTGTAATTTGAGTTTGTAAATAAAGAAAATGCCTCTTTGTGAATTTGTGTCTGTGTTTTTACTTTTTTGTTTGAATTGTTTCACCAGCATTTGGCAGACAAACTAGACCTATCTGTGTCTACGCTCCAATACATGATGAATGAATATACAGGGATTGAAGAAGAGAAAATGCGTGCGGCAATTGGGAAATTTGGTTTGATAGGAAAGGTCAGATTATTCCAATGCAGAATCTATATTGATGGGCAGAGGAGCCGCGTGATTCACTCGTAGAGGCACTTAATGAGTGTGTAGATTCGCGTTTGAAAGGCACTACACACGGGCTGTAGGCACATGTTCTTTGACCGACTTAGATCGACTCTGGGCTTGATGAGACTAAGTGGGTTGGCAAATACCTATATCTGGATTATCTGGATCCGGAGAACGAATAACGAATGAACCTGGTGAATATTAAACTGCCGCTTCAGGCACTTCGATGGGATCCGGAATTCAATCTGCATCTTGATCAATGCATCGTATATAACAGTAAGTGTGTATTTCCCTGTTAAATCAAGACGGGAAAAATTGATCTCAACGAATCGAGATTACCTTGGCACTTCGAGAATACATGCTTACTCTGGCACTGGAGGCCATCACATTATAGTAGAGAGAAGCAGTAGCGAAAGATCATGGGGTCTCAGTCCCTTAAAAATATGAAGAAATCCAAGCCACGTTGTCGCAGAAGGAGTCCGCACTTAGGGGGTTGAATTCTGCCCACGAGTAGCTCAGGACTCGGTTTAATGAAGGGCAAAGGAATATGGAGGATGAGAAGTGGAAAATGGCTTCTAATCTTGATGATGTGAACAGTAAATGTGAAGAGCAAGGATCCACAGAATCAACAGCAGCAAAGAACCCTGAAAAGGAAGCGCGTGTGTGGATGAGGAACGGCGAGAATGTCATCATGCATTTTGAAAGGCTTCGTGGGCCCATAACCCATAGGCCTCAAGATGGATTTATTGGGGAAATAGGATTTTGGTTCTGTCAGGCCAAGCAGTAACTCTCCAAAGGTAGTAAAACTGATTCGTCTATTATTCCATAGGTAGCTTATTCTTATATACAATAGGAGTGATTGTTCAGTTCATCTCCCGCTGACTGTTCACATTCCTAATTTATTTATTTACAAATTCCCCCAATCATGAAGATTAGGTGTCAACATTCCCCCCCTTAATCTGAAGGGATGTTGGTGAGTCCAAGCATCATTCTGAATCGTTCAAGCTTTTCCTTTCCAAGTGCTTTGGTGAAGATGTCTGCAATTTGCTCATTTGTGGAAGAATGACGGAGATGGATTGTTTTGGACTCAACATGATGTCGAATCAGATGATATTTAGTATTGATATGCTTTGTTCGATCATGGAACTTTGGGTTCCTGGCCAACTTTATTGCAGAGGTGTTATCAATCATGAGTGGAGTTGATTGTACTTGTTTTACCTGCAAATCTTCAAGAATTTTCCTGAGCCACACAATTTCTTTCGTTGGTTCAGCTGCTGCCACGTATTCTGATTTTGTTGTGGAATCTGCTGGAACTGATTGTTTGCATGATCTCCAGGAGACAGCTCCTGATCCAAGACTCATACCATATCCTGAAGTAGATACCCCAGTTTCTTTGTCTCCATCGAAGTCTGAATCAGAGTATCCAATCAAGCTGAAGTCGTCCACCTGTGTATACTTGATTCCAAGGTCTTGAGTTCCCTTCAAGTACCTTAGAACTCTTTTTGCAGCAGACCAATGTCCCTCACAAGGCTTTGGCATAAACCCGGAGAGGATTCCAACAGCAAATGAAATGTCTGGTCTGGTAGTAGTGAGGTAGATGAGACTTCCTACAAGCTGTCTATACTTTGTTGCATCCTCAAATTCCTTTCCTTCAATAGATGTGAGCTTTAAGTTTTGTTCCATTGGAGTAGAAAGAGGATTGCACTCTGTCATGCCAAATCTATTTAACAAATCTCCAATGTATTTATTTTGAGAAAGAAATATGGATTTTGAATGTTGGGTTACTTCAATGCCAAGATAGTAATGAACATAGCCCAAATCAGTCATTTCAAAACTTTTCCCCAATTCCTTCTTTATGGATGCAATGTAGCTTTCATTGTTCCCTATCATTAAAAGATCATCTACATATACCACAAGATACACAATTGTTTTTCCAACTTTCTTGACAAATAAATTTGCATCATCAAGATCAAAATGATTGAAGTTGAGTTTCAAAAGATGCTCAATTAGTTTTTCATACCAGGCTCGCGGTGGTTGCTTGAGGCCATACAAGGACTTCACAAGTTTTCATACTTTATGTTCATGTCCTTTCACAACAAATCCTTCAGGCTGGGACATAAACACATTCTCTTTTAGATCTCCATTCAAGAAGGCAGTTTTTACATCTATTTGATGGACTTTCCAACCGTTCTGAGCTGCTAGTGCAAAGAGTGTCCAGATGGTGGCCCATTTTGCTGTGGGGCAAAAGTTTCCTCATAATCGACCCCTTCCTTCTGTGCAAAACCTTTTGCCACAAGCCTAGATTTGTGCTTGTCAAGTGAGCCATCAACTTTGTACTTGTTCTTGTATACCCACTTGCAGCCAATTGGTTTGGTTCCAAATGGAGGATCAACCAGCTTCCAAGTGCCATTGTTTATGGCATCATACTCCTTTTGCATCGCTTCTTTCCATTCATCATGAGAAGCAGCTTCTTTGAAGGAAGTTGGTTCAAAATCTGTAGACAAGTTCAATTCACAATCATAAGTAACATCCATATCAACAGGTGAATTAGAGTCATCTACATCACCTCCATTTTGTCGGTTTGAATTTCTGGTTCCTGTTTTTCCAATTTCATCAGGATGAACACTTTCAAGTGTCTTTGTCAGCCACTTTGGGGGACCTTTCTGAGATGGTCCAGGGTACTCTGTTGATTGAGTTGGGACTGAATCAAGATTGATTCTCCCAATTCTATCAATTACATCACTTAAAGCATCATCCGTTTCATTCGGGGGAGAGTGTTCTTCAGAAGAAGATTCCACATGTTGATCTAGTATAGGAATCCCCCCTTCAAGATGTGGAATCCGATTATCAAATTCTTGAAATGATTTCGTTTTTGCGAATCTATCCAAGCGATCAAGTTGCCGCTCAACAACATTGTCAGATTTGGATGATTCAAGAAAAATTACATCTCTAGATATAACAAACTTTTTATTTACTTCATCATAGAGGCGGTATGCTTTGGAGGTGTTTGAATACCCCAGGAAGATACACTTACGACTTCTAGCACCAAGTTTGTTTCTATGTACCTTTGGTATCAAAGCATAACTGGTGGAACCAAAGATCCTGAGATGTTTTACCGAAGGAACATGTCCATACCACAATTCATAAGGAGTCTTGTTTCTTATAGCATTAGATGGACATCTATTCTTTATATATGCAGCACATAGAACAACATCAACCCAAAACATTATCTTTACATTTTTGAAGAAAATCATGGATCGTACCATATTCAAGATTGTTCTATTCATTCTTTCAGCTACACCATTCTGTTGGGGATTATAAGGCACAATTGTTTGATGTTTGATCCCATGTTGGCGAAGATAGTTTTCAAATTCATTTGATGTATATTCTTTTCCATTATCAGTGCGAATAGACCCAATATGAGATTGTGCATCATTTTCAATCCATTTATGAAAATTCTTGAATGTTTGAAAGGCATCAGATTTGTTCTTCAATAAATAAACCCAACACATTCTGGTGTAATCATCAATAAATGTCATGATATATTTATTTCCATTTGCAGAAGGAATAGGCATTGGACCACATAAATCTGAATGAATAAGTTCAAGCTTCCTATGTGCTCTTGAATGTGAATCATGAAAAGACTGTTTGCTATGCTTTCCTAGAATGAAAGCATCACATTGCTTATGTTTCCTAGGAATTGTAGGCAAACCAGCAACACCATTTTTCTTCAATAAGCGGAGACTGTCATAGTTTAAATGTCCAAATCTAGCATGCCATAATAAACTTGATGGAAGTGTACCTTCTTCATGATGAGAAATATATGAGAAATGTTGTGCATGAGCAGAGGTTCCTTGCAGTTTGAGAAGCCTTTCTTCTTCTATTCCCCTCATGACAAGTGAGTGGCCAGATTCTTTTCTTACCTCAAGCTTGCCATCAAACATATGAATGGAGTGACCTTGCTGGCGGATGTGAACCAAGGATAGCAAGTTTCTTTTGAGCTGTGGGAGATATAGAACATGATCCAGAAGAAAGTCTGGAAGACCAAGCAATTTAAGCCTGATTGTGCCAAGCCCTGATGGCTTGATTTTTGACTGATCTGCAAAGTATACTGCTCCATCAACATTATTAGTGAAATCTTCAAAATAATCTTTTCTATGAGTCATATGACAGGTTGCTCCTAAATCAAGCAACCAATCATTTTTCGAAGAAGCAAGTGAAGCATTAAACAAATCTTCATTTACTCCAATGTTACATTGTGCCTCAATATAGTGAGCGGATTCAGGTGCTTTACCTTTGTCTGTATCATCAGTTTTACCTTTCTGTTGGTTTCTTTTCTATTCAATTTTGTCCCATGGTAGCTTGCATGTAGAAGCATCATGTGATCCATTTCTTTTGCAGCGAATGCAATGTAAGTCTGCCTTTTCTCCTTGAGAATGTCTGCCCCCCATGCCTCTGAAGTATCTTCCTCTTCCTCTTCGTCCACCTCTTCCTCTTGTAGAATCTTGAGCAGGATTCTTTTCTTTATGAGCAAGGCACACAGTCTCTTCAGAAGATTCAGGGGTTGTCTTCTTTCCAAAGGCTTTCTCTCTTTCAGAACTTTTTCACAAGAGATTCAAAGGTTATATCTTTAAGATTTCAATTTGCTTGTAAAGACTCAAGATAATTGGAGTAGGTAGGATAGAGTGCCTTGAGAAAAGAAATAAGAGGGATATCCAGCTCAACCTTAGTGGATTTGATATCATGCATTATAGACTTTACTTCAGATGCAAGAGCAAGAGGATCATTATTTTTTAGTTCAAGAGTGAAGAGTTTAATCATGAGCTGAACAACTTCAAGTGCAAAATGTGAGTCATAGAGTTCTTTCAGCTTTTGTAAAGCTTCAAAGGCAGTTGAATATGATGAAATATGGTGACTCACCTCTTCATTTACAGATGCTGTGATTAATGCATAGGATTTGTTGTTCTTGTTTTCCCAAATGACGAGCTCTTTATCTGATGTAGGCTGCACTGGGTCATTGTCTGCTTCTCCGACACACACTCATTTCCACAACTCATTGAAGATGAGGGTGTGTTTTATCATCCAGGACCATTCAGGATAGTTCTCCTTGCCAGTGAGAACTATTCCTACCATAGAGATGATTGAATTCATTCTGTAAAAAATACTTCTGCTGATTAAAAAGAGAGCAATTATTGTATTCAGAAGACAGGCAGGCGCAGGCTTGGGTTGAGACTCACAATGCATAGCAAAATGGAACTCACACACAACGAAATTATTGAACAATGACTGAGATTTCGTAGGGATATGACAGACATGTCAGCCTGCAGAACATGGGTAGAATATGAGTAGACTATGCAGGAGGGAGTTACAAAGAACAGAAGCTGGCTCTGATACCATGTCAGGCCAGGCAATAACTCTCCAAAGGTAGTAAAACTGATTCGTCTATTATTCCATAAGTAGCTTATTGTTATATACAATAGGAGTGATTGTTCAGTTCATCTCCCGATGACTGTTCACATTCCTAATTTATTTATTTACAAATTCCCCCAATCATGAAGATTAGGTGTCAACAGGTTCACCCCAGAATTCCATCCCCATCAAGTGGTATCAGAGCGGGAAAAGATTTCTCGCGGAAAGGAGTTTTTGCATGCGAACAAAGAAGAGGTACAATTTTGCTGAAGATTTGTAAGCTTGTAATTTTTTAATTTATTTTTGTGAAGGTGAGAAGATTGCAGCAAACCTGGAGTAGGAGTGCTCAATTGGTTCGAGAGGAGAGAACCAGAGAGATGCCAAAAGACTAAGCTCGGGAGAGAAGCTTGGCAAGGTATCTGGTAGCAGGGAGGACTTGCTATTGCAGCTCACAGAAGACCATGAAGGCAGTTCCACTAACGAAGTGAAACAGCGGGTAGAATTGCTAAGGAAACACATATGACCAGGAGGTCATAAATTTTGTACCTCGGGAGTTCGATGCAGGGGCATCTGAACCCTTAATGGAAAAAAAATTTAGAGAAAGAAGACACGTGGAAAACCAGGCCAACCTTGAACAGAATTCGGTTAATGAATAATTTTTAGTTAAAAAAATCAGTTAAAACTGAATGTATGTATAACAAGAACTTAAGGATTCATTAGTGAATCAAGAAAGGGAGGAGAAAACCCTGTGCATGTGAGAGAGGGAAAAATGTAGTTGCTGGAAAATTCTTGATTAAGGCTGAGATGCCTTAAATTGTAATATGAGTTTGTAAATAAAGAAAATGCCTCTTTGTGAATTTGTGTTTGTGTTTTTACTTTTTTGTTTGAATTGTTTCACCAGCATTTGGCAGACAAACTAGACCTGTCTGTGTCTGTGCTCCAATACATGATGAATGAATATACAGGGATTTAAGAAGAGAAAATGCGTGTGGCAATTGGGAAATTTGGTTTGACAGGAAAGGTCAGATTATGCCGATGCAGAATCTGTATTGATGGGCAGAGGAGCTGTGTGATTCACTCACAAAGGCACTGAATGAGTGTGTAGATTCGCGTTTGAAAGGCTCTACACACGGGCTATAGGTACATGTTCTTTGACCAACTTGGATTGACTCTGGGCTTGATGAGACTAAGTGGGTTGGCCAATACCTATATCTGGATTATCTAGATCCGGATAACGAATAACGAATGAACCTAGTGAATATTAAACTGCCACTTCAGGTGCTTCGATGGGATCCAGAATTCAATCTGCATCTCGATCAATGCATCGTATATAACAGTAAGTGTGTATTTCCCTGTTGAATCAAGACGGGAAAAATTGATCTCAACGAATTGAGATTACCTTGGCACTTTGAGAATACACGCTCTAGAGGCTATCACATTATAGCAGTGAGAAGCAGTAGTGAAAGATCATGGGGTCTCAGTCCCTTAAAAATATGAAGAAATCCAAGCCACATTGTCGTAGAAGGAGTCTGCCCTTAGGGGGTTGAATTCTGCCCATGAGTAGCTCAGGACTTGGTTTAATGAAGGGCAAAGGAAGATGGAGGATGAGAAGTGGAAATTGGCTTCTAAGCTTGATGATGCGAATAGTAAATGTGAAGAGCAAGGATCAGCAAAATCAACAACAGCAAAGAACCCTGAAAAGGAAGTGTGTGTGTGGATGAGGAGTGGCGAGAACGTCATCATGCATTCTGAAAGGCTTCGTGGGCCCATAACCCACAGGCCTCAAGATGGATTTATTGGGGAAATAGGATTTTGGTTCACCCTAGAATTTCGTCCCCATCATTTATGTTATGATATATATATATATATATATATATATATATATATATATATATATATATATATATATATATATATATATATATATATATATATATATATATATATATATATATATATGAGAGTAAGTTATAATTTAGTTAAATACATATAATTATATATATGTGTGTGTGTGTGTGTGTGTGTTAGGTTAAATAGTTGTAAAACTATGTTATGTTATATATTTTATATATAGAACTATAATATATAGCTATGTGATGTTAAAGTTAAATAAAGTTACATGTTATGTTATATATATATATATATATATATATATATATTTCTTTTTTCTTTTCTTTTTTAGATTTTTAACTTTAAAGATTAATATTTTAGTTTAAAACTAGAATATTTTATTTTTAAAACTAGAGTCGTACTATATTTATTATTAAAAAATTATTTAAAATATAAATTAGATTAAATTTAAAATAATAAAATAAAGTACAATTTCTTATTTTATAAATAGAGACTCACTATGAGCAACCATATTCATCATGTCAATTTCAAGTTCTTAATTTACTTATTTATTGGTTATAGTTTCATTGTTTTTTGTTTTGGAGTGTTTTGGGGTATATATTTGGTCAAATTTTCTAGAAATTTAAAATGCATTTTAAATAACAACAAATAAAAAAATTGATAGTTTATTTCACAAAACTCCTAAAGAAAAACTTTAAAACCTAAAATAATTAAAAACAAAAAATGTTTAACTTACCGTTCAAAATAAAAAAATATGCATTTAATACACAAAATATCGCGAAAACAATATATATATTCTTTTAAATAGTTGAAAGATGATCACGAGGCGAGACTCTCCCTGAAGGTTAGGAATAAGTCATTAGGTGCAGAACAGATTTTTCTAAGCGAGAGGGGAATGGAGGGTTTACAGATCGCGACCTGCGACAAAGGAATGACGAGACCTGGCAGGTTGCGGTGGACAAGGCCATCAAGGTCGATGTCTAGATCCTCACACTCTAGATCTCCTACAGCGTCAGGTATATGCTCATGCCCTCGTTCTCATTTGAGACCCTTCAAATCATATTACACTCCCCGTAGCGACAGTCCCAGGAGGTGCAAACCTAAGCCACATAGGAAAATCCCATCCCCATCAATAGGGAGAGGTCGGACACCACTACTACGACCTAATTTTTCGTCATCTATTAGCCCAAGAGCGGGAGTTCTGAAGGCGGGGGTGGTCTCACGCGCTGACGTAACTACTACACTCGGAGGCTTGGGAAGCCATGGCAGCCCTGGACAGGGAATTCACTCTCCATTTAATAAAACCAAAGGCGGCCATGCAAAAGATGTCATACAAATGCTGATTTGAAATAGCCATCACTCAGAGGTTACTAGCTCTATTCATTGGCAAGGATCGATTATTCTTGATCTGGATTGGAATTTTATCCATGGATTGAGACACATCCTATCAGATCTGATCAACCGACAGACAGATCTGCCCTCGATCTGGCGAGATTTGGAAGTATCTCCTCGAAACAACAATACCCAATACCTTTCCGTTGACGATAAGTTCTTTATGAGGACGAATCTGGCATTTTTCCATGTTTTATTGAATCTTGCAGAGTTGGATCAGCATATCATCTTAGCAATATGGGAATATGCCCCAGAACTGGCAAACACTGAACTCAGATACCAAAAGGGCCTTTTAGTCAAGTAGATTGGTGGTGCTCTTGCTGGCTGGAACATGATGAAGCTCTGCGTGAAAGCAACGAGATGCTTAGATCTGACATATCCGGGCACATGGGTAACAGATTGAGCCACACCTCAGATGGAAACACACTCAAAAGAGGAGTATCGGATATAAATTTTCATTAAAACACTGGATGACAAGACTATTTGCTGGAGGATCTGGAAAGGGAGGAAGATTTAGGAGCTAAAAAGCAAAATCTAGAACGACCTCGGTATACCACCATACTGGAAAAATCTGATCTTCTCAGGCCATAGTTTATAGGACAACCTCACACTCCAGGATTATGGCATCACCGCAGACTCGACCATCATAATTAACCTGCGTCTGAGGGGTGGAAGTGCTAGAACCAGCTCAAAAAGCATAGGATCCTTCAAGGAAGCAGTCAAAGGTAAGGAAAAAGCACAAGCCAAAACCGCAACACCACTCGAGCTCCCAGGACCCTACATTGTAGAACAAAAATCTGAGAATCCTGCTCTTACCATCGCAATGCCTGAGGTAAAAGACATGTACACAGATCTCTATTCCAAATCAGTTATATGCAGATTTAATGGGTTTTGGCCTAAATCTAATGTTTTTCCTGAGATATACTTATGTCTCAAAGGTTTTTTTATATTCAGATTCAGAACAGTCAAGAAAGGGAATATATCCTCAACAATAGGCCATGGTTCTGGGGCAATGCAGAACTATTTATGACCCCTTGGTTTCCAGAATTCGATGCCAACACAATAGTGGTATCAAAGATGCCAGTGTGGTTCAGGTTGCACAACCTCTCGCTACATTTCTGGCATCACAATGTATTAATCGCCATAGGGAATGTATTGGGAAAATTCCTAAAGAACGATGAGGACAGAATCACAAGGGGGATATTCACATTTTCCAGGATATGTGTTGATGTAGACCTCAGTGAGGGACTAACAGAAAGCATAAACTTGAATTTCAATAATACACAATGGACACAACCACTCGACTATGAAAACACAGCTTTCCGATGTCGTGGATGTCTACAAACAAGACACCTCAACAGTGCTTGTCCTAAAGCAAAACAAACCCCCAAATGGAACAATAAGCAACAGAAATAGCCAAAAGGATGGCAATATATACCCCCCTTGGAGGAAGAAGTAGAAAAAGCAGAAACAACAACACACAAACAAGAAACGGAGGGTCAAAAGGACTAGAACAACACACCAAAGGAGGAGGAAGACCCCAGCAACCCAATGCAGCACCAAGCATCTCAATTAACAGGAATGGAAATAATTGGCATCAAGCGAACTCATGGATAAGAAGGATCTGATTCTGACAAAGACACTCCCACTCATACAAGTGAAAATCGGCTTTCCATTGTATCGACCACTCCCAACACTGGAGGTTGGCAAAAGGCGGAAAAAAGGAAAGGGAGAAAAGAACAATAGTTAATTTTTTTTTTTTTTTTTTACTTTTGTTTGTCTTGTATCTTGTGAAAACAGGAACATGCCATATGCATATTCTTTTCAACATCTACAAAATGTAATTTTGTCTTATGGATAAAATTACGATTTTTCCAACGGGAAAAAATACACAAAATATTGCAATTAAGAAACAAATTTAAAACCTAAATTATAGTTTTTTTTGTGTTTTTTAGGTTGTTTTGAAGGTTTTTTTTTTATTATTTTATTTTATTAATGGTTTTCTAGGATGGTTTTGTGGTTTTCTATGTTGTTTAGAAGGTTTTTTTTTATGGTTTTCTTGGTTGGTTTTGTGATTTTCTAAGCTTTTTTTAATGGTTTTTTTTGCTTTTCATAGTTTTTGTATGGTTTGTTTTTTCATTAATTTGTTTTCATGGTTTTTGTACATCGATATTTCTTTTTAAATTAATTTGTTATATTTTGCAAAAAAAAAAAAAAGAAAGACAAAGGATAGAGTACCTACCTTTGTCTAAGCCTCAACATGATTACAATCACGCTTTTTCATGTATTTATCATTTTTCGTGTAGCAGAGTTCATCAAAAGTATGCAACATGGGTAATCCTTGGACGAGGAATTAAATTTTTCATCCACCAAGTTCTCCCGCTCGAAATTTGAGTAAAGTCGTAGGGAGATAAGTTGAAAATACGAGTTGAAAAGAGATGAGTTGAAAATACGAGTTGAAAAAAGTAGTTTTTTTGTTTTTGTCTTTGTTTTTGTTTTTGTTTTTTTGTTTTTTGTTTTTTTTTTTTTTTTTGTTCTTGTTTTTGTTTTTTTTTTTCTACTGCAAAAATGGTGAATCATCTCCCATGGTTGACATCATCATCTTGAATCCTATTGGTTCTTATAAAGTTGATTTTGGTTGTATATTTTTGTTTTGAAGCCCATTTTTACCTCAAAATTTCTCTAATACTTATCTGAATAAATCACCTGGTCTGCCACAAAACCATAGTGACCAGAAAGATGCTCCACCCAACCAATGAGAACTGATACCTCTACTTGAACTCACCCTGAGCCAATTTCACACTCAGGATAGCTTTTTCATAATAGATACCCTTCCAGGTCCACATGTGATTCCTCATAGCAACATCCTGCCCTCCTCAAGATAGTGTCTTGTCCTTGAGGAATGTAGCACAACAACTACTCATCTTACTTGGGCCTCCTCCTACCAAGTTCCAAGTTCACAAGGTTGCCTCAAGTTTTTTCCCTCTCACCCTCTTGGCCAAACTTCTTCTAAAAATTGAGACAATCTATCTTTGGGAGAGAGGAATCTGGGCAGGCAACTACCTCTGCCCATTGCCCTTATTGGGCTTTCCCTAACTATATTTTTAATTTTCTGAGCGTGAATTTTTTTCTCTAGCATATTTCCCCCACCATAATTTACATAGCTATCCAAATGCAACATTTTATTAATATGAAATTAGAAAAACATTTATTTACATCACACATTCATACATGGCCCTCAGCATGGGCCCATAGTCCATAAAAGTAAATCACAAGAAGGTAAATGAAATATATACAAGTCACTATGGGTAGTACAACTTTCTTTGTGAATTTAAGAATGACGAAATGTGGGAATACAATCAACTCTACAAAATTAATTAACCATGATGAACTCCATTAATACCAAATATCGATTTCGTCCACCTGTCCATTCTCCTAGGATTGACGAGCTTGGAAGGGAGTGCGAGGTACTCTTGATTACTATGTGAAGACCACTTACATGATAGCCTCTATGTGGATAAATCATGATATACATTTCAATTAAAATGTCAATGCGATGTTGAACTGATGTAGTCTCGTTATTCAAGAGGTGGACGGTATTAATGAATCTTTTTTCCATATGTAAAAAATGATTATTCTAAGGCACGAAAGTGAAACTCCCTTGTTCATTATTTACTACAAGGATTTCAGGATCAAGCGCAACTCCATAATTAGCCATTTTGTCGGCTTCTTTGTTAAGCTTTTGAAGAATGTGGAAAAATGAGATTTCTTTAAAAGTTTATAACTACAATGCTATTCTTCTTACTTGAGACGGGAATGAAGAAACTCAACTTGAGGCTACCTTAGAGATCATCCTTATTACAATCATCCAATTCCAAAGAATTGTAACCCTTCTTACAATCATCCAATTCCAAAGAATTGTAACCCTTCTTATTCCTTTATTTTTGGTGATATCCAGGTCTTTCAATAATGTTAAAAAGTATTCTTGATTATTTGATGTTGTGCCTAAGCCCCAAGTGAATCTAATATCTTCATGTTCTTTGGGGTACTACATCACTCTCCTACTTCCCCCTCCCCTATATATCATTTTATATTAAAAATGGAACGAATTACGTATATTGTTTTTAAGAGGAAGTAATTAATTTTATTTTATTTTTTTACTTTCAATTTCTTCTTTTAATTGGAAATTAAAATAATTTATTATGTTGATATAAATATATTGAAATATATTCACAAGCGTGTATATTCAAATAATTTATTTAAATCTAGAATTTTTTTTTTCAAATATAAGAATTATAAGTTGTCTAATATTTTAAGTGAAATAAGATTTTTTTTTTTTAATTACTTTATCTTTTTATAAATTTGATATAAAATTATTTTGCTCAACATAAACATCCAAATATTTTATTTATGATTGAAATAAATGAAATATTTTTATCTCTCCTAACATCAACAACTAAATATATTATTTATATTTTATAATATTTTTAAAATATTGTTTTATTTTAAATATTATTATTTTATTTAAAAATATTATATTTTTATTTTTAAAAGATCACATATCAACTTAAATAAATAAAAATTACACCTCTTTAATCTTAAATTATAAAATATATTTTCCAATAATAAATTATAATTAAATAAATATATGTTCCATATTATTTCTATATATATAATATAATAAATTCTAATGTATAATTTTCATTGTAATTCTAAACTGCATCACGATGAAGAGTTTTCATTGTAATTCTAAACTGCATCACGATGAAGAGATTTTGACAGATGTGTTATTTGAAAATTAAAGTTAATTTTAAATCCTCTCACTTATTAAAATTAAGTGATTCACATTTTTCTTTAAAAAGAATTATATATATATATATATATATTTTTTTTTTATAATTAACAATCAATTAATATTATAATAATTTTTAATCAAAATTGATTTATAAAAAAATAATCCATTTTTTTAATATTAAATAACATATTTATAAAATTACAAAGTAACACATATCTAACATAGATATGAGGGGAAAGACTTTAAGAAAATAATTTTATTTTATTTTTAAAGTTAAACATAAATTTTTGTCAAAAAAAACTATAATTTTATTTATTTATTTACACAGTATCTTATGATGATTGAAGCATGTAAAATGCAAGCTGTCCCATTGAACAAGATCTTTGGAGATCGTCCATGGCAATCCAATGTAGATATGTACTTACAATTTTTTAATTTGTATAGGAGATTTGAATTTGGAGTGTTAAGGATTTGATCTAATGCTTAAGTATGGAGGTTTGGTTCTTACAAGTTTTGTGATTTAATTTTAAACCAATTTATATATGTATGAGAACTTGTTCTAAATATAATTTCTTCCATTGAAAAATAAATAAATTAAGCTCCGCAGTGTCTAATAAGAATTTTCTATTGAATATCGGATAAATTTGATCAGATATATATGCCCTAAAAACCTAGAGCAGGCTAAAACCCCTCTCAAAGATGTCACCATAAACTTTCTCCATGGATCACATATACCTGATGCAGCAGAAAGATAATTCATTTCAAACCTGATGACAGATCACAGATGAAACGAGAAGCGAGAAACTTACCATTCTGATCTTCAGAAATGGTTGTCAATCACATATTTGCTTGCGGTGATTGATACATAAAATATCTGATAACTGCAGTTAACTTTCTAATAATCATTTCAATCATATCGTTCAATCACGATAATTTTCGAAAACTTCCAATTTTATCAACAGATTTCAAATCTCTGACTTGGTTTATTCCCAACACAATTACGTAAATCTGGTACTGTCCATCTATAAATGTCTTGGTTTTGTTCATTCTAATCAAAAAAGTTGCCCCTCTGCTCAGATTGTTCATGAACTGACTTACAATATCATCATCATTTTTCTGATAAGCATCTTCCCACTCTGCAATGGCTTCCTTCAGGCAATATTTCTTGTTATCTCTGCTACCTTTACTGTTCTTGTCCTTGCCTGTTCTATCCTTAGCCAGCCATCTTCATGGACCCATTCCTTTGAAGCTGCCATTGTTCCACAGAGACTCCCCTTCTTCTCCTCTCCACGATGCCTCTCTAGGTCCCCTGCAACAATTCCAGAATGCAATGCAAAGGAGCCTGGATCGTGCAGTATCCCTATTCTCAAAAACTTCTCAGAATGGAATCGAGTTAAATGGGAAAAATGGCAGCAGAAGCAACAGAAATCAAAATCAGGGGAACTACTACAGTCCCCTCACCGCTTCCTCGGAAGGGGATTATTTCACCACCTTATCCTTAGGCACTCCTCCTCAGACCTTCACCACAATGTTTGCAGATACAGGAAGCACATTAGTCTGGATCAAATGCTCAAATTCTTCTAATAGGACTCCCAATCTAGGTCATCCCAGTCACTTGTTTCAAGAAAATAGGTCCTCTACATTCAAAATCCTCACCTGCAAGAGTCCCATATGCAGGAGAGTGCAGGCAGACATTGGTCTCCAAGCTGGTTCCTGTGTGAATGCCTCATCCTCTGCTCAATGTAGATTTCAGTACACTTATGTAGACCAAACAGGTTCCTCTGGCCTGTTAGCAGAGGATAACCTAAACCTGGAAAAAGTCAAAAAGGGCATCAAAAAATTCAAGGGCTTTGCATTTGGGTGTGCATTACAGACCCAAGGGGTTGCAGGTGATGGAGGAATAGGGCTTGATAGGGGTTCTTATTCATTAGTTTCCCAGTTAGGCCCCATGATAGGCTACAGATTTTCTTATTGTCTCACTTCTGCAAATACCAATGCATCCAGCTCAATGTTCTTTGGCAAATCTGCAGCTGTCCAGGGGAAGCATGTGCTCCATACACCTCTCTTGAATCCCAATAACACTGGTAGAAATGCATATTATTTAGATGTTAGGAGAATCAGTCTGGGAGATAGAATCCTGCCTGTTTCTCCCCAAGTTTTTCAAGTTAGAGATGGATCAGGAGGCACTGTAATTGATACTGGCACCACCTTTGTTCTCCTTGCCGTCCCTGCCTACCAAGCTTTCTTTCTGACCTTAGTCTTGACTGTGCCTTATCCTCAGGTGTTCTTCCGTGAATCGCTTCTTGGGATTCCCTGTTTTGATATTTCTGGTGCAGGGGATGAACAGCCTGAGCTTCCTAATATGGGATTTCATTTCGGAGGAGGCGCGAAGCTCGACATTCCATGGCAGAATCTCTTCTTTCTGGTAGATAATAACGTCGTTTGTATGTCTGTGCAGCAATCCCCTGATGGGGTCACAGATCTGTCCATCATTGGCAACAGAGCCCAGCAGAATTTTCATTTTCTGTTTGACTTGAAGAAAAACAGAATGAGCTTTGTCAAAAGAAATTGCACAAAGGTCCATTGAATCAGCAGTTAGATCAGTTAGTCTAGGAGCTTAAATTTATACGCAGATATATACAAAGTCAATAAACTAGTAGTATTAAAGATCATGGGATTTCATTTTTGTAGGTGATGAACAGATTCTCTGTTCTGGTATATCAATACAGGTTGATGTCTGCGGAAATGTATGCAAGTTTTACAGGTTGGTGTCAGTTGAAATGTATACAAGTTTAGTTAATGTTACGTGCTTCAGTTGAAGTTACGCTACACGAAGTCCAATAGTCCATGACTGGTTATATGTTTATAAGAAAAATATGGCAAACAGGATTGGTGACATGCTGAAGTTTACATGGCCTTGTCTGCATTATTTTTGCTTGAAAGTGGTTTCTTACAGAGGATTGTAGATGTGCAGT
The DNA here is from genome assembly GCA_031772625.1 of Pinus tabuliformis. Taxonomy (NCBI): domain Eukaryota; kingdom Viridiplantae; phylum Streptophyta; class Pinopsida; order Pinales; family Pinaceae; genus Pinus; species Pinus tabuliformis. Next base: position 1,114,586,163 of record CM062809.1, read on the forward strand.
CATGGCAGGATTATAATAATGAAATTTGAATACACTTCTATTGATATTATTGGTGGTGCTGCTTCAAACATTACATTAATTCAAATAAATAAATAAATAAATAATATATATATATATAGATTTAAATAAATAAATAAATAAATATATATATATTGATTTGAATTTACATTTTGATTTACTCACTTTGGGTTATTACATTTATTAATATAGTCACTCAATTATAATTAAAATATCATTGTATCATAATCGAATTAAATATATTCTTAAGTGTTTTTTTATTTTATTTTATTTTATTTCAGATAACTTTCATTTGTAGAATTGAGGCTTCTGTAATCCATCATAGTTATAAGAAGAATTTTAGTGTAAATCACATATAGAAAAATCTTTATCGACGCATTTCGAACTAACTAGTATGGTTCATCATCTACTTATTACCTATAAAATATTTATTTATTATTAAATTTAGATATTCTTGTATATATCCTTTAAATCAAAATTATAAAATGAGAGGTTTTAAAGAGAATTATAAACTCCATCTCATCCTTATTCAAATCATTAATGTTTAATAATTATTCTTTATTATGTTCTAAAAATTTGAATTTTAAAATTAATTACAAATTACAATTTAATCATAAAAAAATATCTTAATCTTAAAATTTTATTTAATGAGTAACTTTAAGCTTTCACACATCTCGAACTCCATTGTTTTAGAATAAAACTTAATAACTTAGAAAAACTTAATAACTTAAAATTTAAGTATATCCTTCCATCATATCATACAGATTCAATTTTTCATGAATCATAACCATATATATACCAAGTCATTAACCAACTTATCATTAAAAAATTACATATGATTTAATATGTAACTTTAACCTCTCACACCTGTCAATTGTCTTAGCAAAAATTTAATAACTTAACATATGAGTATAGCTTCTATTATGACATAGAAATTCAAAATTTTTATAACCATGTCAATACTAACCAACTCATCATAAAACAACGATCAAGAAAAGTCACTATGAAGAATAAATAAAATATGGTAAGTCAACATCATAAATGAAATATGAAAAACTAAAACATATAATAGGGACAATATGCATGATTTTTTTTTTTCCGAAGGTGGTAAAACCTATCAACTCAGGTGTCAAACCAACAGTGAGGACAGCCATCTCTGGCTGCTATCCGCGAATGCTGGGTTTGACTCATCACTGTTAAATAGGAAAACCACGCCACCTGACATAACCCTGCTGGTGGTCCGTAATCGGGAGCAGGCTCTCACTCCTGCCAGATGCCTCTGGGTCTTGGGCCGTTAACCTGTGTCCTTACGTCCGAGGAAGACGAGCTCTTAGCCAAGCAGAAGACAATATGCATGATTTATGAGGTAGTTCTTCTTTTATTTTTTCCTTTTCATGAATTTTTTTGCTTTGACATTAATTCTTTTGTTTATTATATATTTGTTTTTTTTTAATTTCTTTGTGTTTATATATATATATATATATATATATATATATATATATTATATATATTTATTTATTGTTCATATAAAATAAATGATATAATTTTAATAAAAAATTAACATTAAAATATTTTTATTAAAATTATTATAAGTATACTACTTATTTTAGATGGACAAGTATTCAAATTATAATAATAGTAAAAATATATATTTGTTAAATCTTTTTCATTTCAAGGTAAAATAGATAAGTATTAAAATGAATATGAATAAGTATTTGCTGATTTTTTTTTAATTGATGGATTAGATTTTCTTAAGGGAATATGTTTAGCATATGCCTAGTCTTAATGCTTACCAATAGTTATAGTGTGTTACAAAATTTGTTAGGTTATTGGAATTCGAATAAGTTCATATTCTAATTAAATGGGGAAATTAATATATAAGAAAATCTTATTTAGCAAAATAGCCTATTTTACAATAAAATGTGTAATTCCTTTTTTTCTCAAATTAAATTAGATTAGTGCCACATGGCTATCCACCCACCCATTTCCTAGAGATTTGAGATTATTCCAATTTTAATAAGTTCATATTCTAATTAGATGAGGAAATTAATATATAAGCAAATTTTATTAGCAAAATGGTCCATTTTACACTAAGATGTGTAATTCTTTTTATTTTTCAAGTTAAAGTTAACCCATAACATTTTTATTCTAGTTAAAGTTAACCCATTTTTTGTTGCAATAGTTTTTTTGTTATATTTATAAAGTCTTCAACTATATCAACCACATTAATATTTTTGATATTGTTGTACTAGTTACATATTATGCACATATTAATTGAAATAAAACACTATATAAGTAATTTATATGTCATATCTTGTTTTATTGTCATTTATCTAATCTAACTTAATATTGCTATATTTTTCTTAACATAATTGTTATATAAATTAAAATATGTATTAAATTAATAAATTAATATCAAATAAACAAAAATCTTAATCACATTTCATAAAAAAGAAAAGGTAAAAATATTTTTCTTAACATAATTGTTATATAAATTAAAATATGTATTAAATTAATAAATTAATATCAAATAAACAAAAATCTTAATCACATTTCATAAGAAAAGGTAAAAAAATTGACAAATAATGTAAAAAATTCCTTAATATTTACACTTATCCCATCCATCATCAGAGAGAAAACATAATTTACAAGGCCATGCTCAATAATAAATAATCAAAAGTAGACAATAGAACAAGGTATGATAAATACTATAATTTATTTATTGAAGTACTTAAGATGGTATAGATAACCTTCTTCAATACAATTCTTTGCTATGGAAACTAACAAATGGAACTAGGTAGATTTGGATGGGGATATAAATGTTTTGATTTCCAAACAAAACAAATATTCATTTTATAGATATAAAATATATTTTGGATAGAGATTTTTGTCATTAAAAAATAAATAATAATAAATAAAATTAAAGAAATTTGAATGTAGATAAAAATGTTTTTAACTCTAAAGATAATTAAATCAATATATAGGTACAAGATACATTTAGAAGTCATGGTTGATGCCAAAATACATTTGGAAATCATGGTTGATGCCTTTTCAATGTTAAAATATTAATATTGAATTGGAGATATAAAGAACCTATTTAATATTTTAAGATACATTTAGAAGTTATGGTTGATGCCAAATACATTTGGAAAGTATGGTTGATGCCTTTTCAATGTTAAAATATTAATATGGAATTGGAGATATAAAGAATCTATTTAATATATTAAGAAAAAATTGAAGTACTTTCAATAGGATTAGATGGATATTAGAAGCCATGGTTGATGTCAAAATATATGTCAAAATACATTGAAATAATTCGGGATGTCTTTTCAACATTATAATATTGGTATTGAATTGGAGAAATAAAGAACTTATTTAATATCTTAAGAAAAATTTGAAGTACTTAAATGGGATTGAATGGATGCCGTACTTGTTCTTCAATTTGAAATGTGATTTCAAAAATCTTTGAATCTTTAAAATTAAAATAATTTTAGTTGTCGTTTAAATTAGACATAATAGAGACTTTATAATAATCCTCTACTTTTTTTCTCAAAAAAGTATTTCTTTCCCTCCGATAATGTCAAACTCTCAAATTAATACAAAATATTTCAATTTATTTTAAACCAAATTCATAAAGAGAGATGAATTCCATCTAATTAAAAGGATTTTGTGGAAATTACAAATTTTAGCACATTAATGGCATTGTATGGCATCAATCACAAAAATATCAATGCAATGGTTTTGGCCAATCTAAAAAATAGAACTTGAAAGTATGCTAACAAACAATCTATCAACAATAAATTCAATATATTGACTTATAGGCTTATAAATCATTCCCCGAAGATCACATGGAAGAGAATCACATGCAAATTCTATTTCAATCTATATGACATCATAAATTATCTTCTTTATTTTTTCCTCATTCAACGTGTTTTTCATTAGGCTTAAAAAACCATCTCCCAAAGTCACAATGGAGGTATTCATCCTTTAAAATGGACTTAGTGGATAAAATTAAACTAGGTATTAGATCCCCTTTCATACTACACAAAAATGACAACACACCAACATTAAATTGAGAGGTTTTAAGACCAAAATAAAATAGAAGTGTCAATCATACATAACTAATCAACATTAATATACCATGCCATTAACACTAACATAGTTTTAGTCAATTAAATCAATATTAGCTAGAGCCTAACATTTAGGATTAAGATGGCTCTATTTTAATTTATCCATTTTTCAACCTTATGGTAACTAATTAAAACAAACAAAAGTTATGTTTAACCCTCATTGTAAGCACCTTGCCTCTCTATGCAATTAGTAGACCCGTGTGGTCCATGTAGGCAAGAAAAAAATAAAAGTTTACAAGCATAAAAAAGGTAAATAACTACATACTCAAGAAGAAAAAATTCTCAAAACTTAACTAATTGCAATAATCCTTTCTACAAATCTTTGAACATCATAAAAACTATAGAAAAATTATTATAAAATGTAAATGAAGGGCCCATAGTAATAATAAATCATAATCCCCAAAAGGAGGGGTGACATCATATATCTCTAAATCTAGCTAAGTGCAAGTCTACTTTCATTTCCATAGAAGGAACAATCTCAAATGCATCGAACACATGATAAATTTCTTTGTCTTATTTAACATATATCTTTAAAAATGAATTGTACTACTCTATACACCATCCAAAAATTATGAAACTTCAACAATGGAATGTGAAAAGGGGGAAATAAAAAAGAAACCCACTTTTTTTTCAAATAGTACCTAAATGAATATTCCTACACAGGTTCATCCCAAATACCTTGTTGATTTGCATATATATATGCTTCAATAGTTTATATATACAAATATAATATAACACTCTTGTAAAAATATTCACAAAATCCATGCATGGTGGGTGATTACTCATGAGAACACACATGATCTTAAAGGTAGTGCATCGCCAACTCACCACCCTTGTTAATGATATCAAGACATGGCATCAGATGGGCCTCTGGGTAGATGCATGAGAGCTTAGGATTGTTGTGTATGGAGCATGATTGTTCAGAGGTCTTTGTTTCAGTCGGATGTATACCCCAGGAAGTTTTGTACACCCCTCCATGCGGGGGGGTGCGGGGGGGACTTGTCCCCCCCGCGGGGGTCCGGGGGGGTCCATCCCCCCCGGTTGGGGGGTCCGGGGGCCAGCGGTCCCTCGAAGCCAAAAATAAATGTAAAATTGCCTTGTAAAAGTATAGTAATTTCTAGTCAATCTGGGTCGTTCATTAGGCGGATGATCTGACGGTAGAACTTATGTTTAGTTTAGGGTTTTTTGCCCTAGAAGGCAACCCCTCTCTTTGTATGAGGGCATTGTATTTGAGGCTGTTTGATATATGTGTATTCTGTGAGCGAGAAACAGAGAGCTGAGACTGTGAGAGAAAACAGAGGATATAACAACGGATTTTCTATAGGTTGTATCTCTTCATTTTGCTGGATAATAGAAAGGAAGGACTGGCTGTTCGGGGTGGACGTAGCCCAAACTGGGTGAACCACGTATATCTGTGTCTCTCTTGTTTTGTGCATTTTCTGTGTTTATATTTCTGCAATATTTTATGTGTTCCGTTGCTCTGTAATATATAATTTTCTAACAAGGATTTCCTTTAGAAATGGTCAACTTTGTGGCTATGATCATGATGTTTCCTCCTACATTAATGCATAATTTCATTTTGTATAGTTTGGGAAGTCCTTTAGAAATGGAAGTGGATTCAAGATATAAGTTGGAGAATTGCATTTGAATTGGCTCATTGGTATGTGGTTTTATTTCATCTTGGAATATCTACTCTTTCCTATTTTGATTTTCATATTTCTTGATCTATACAATGTGGAGCTTTGAGCTCTCTCTAGTTTGGCTCTACCGATGCATTGGGTTTTCCTTAGTTTTTCTTAGGGTATGGTGGTCCTCTTCCCTCCTATTTATTTGTTTACTTACTCCACTTTTGGTCTTCCTTCACTTTCCCCTTTACATGAACTGTTATGTCCTATCTCGATGCTCCCTAAAAATCATCCTCTACTTGTGGTTTACCTCTGATATATTTTGGGGGTGGTAACTTCTCTAACATTTTTCCAGCTATAGTTTTTCCACTTCCCTCCCACCCTTATTGTTCTCTCCCTCTAAAATCTTACATATTTTCTCCCCTACTGTTATAGACATTTTTGTGCCTTACAGCTCTAAGCATGAAATGTCCATAATCCAAGGGATCCAAAGTCCCTAAAAGTGTTGTTCCTACCCCTAGAGGAACAAGGTCAACAAATTACAGCTTCTCCCAGAAGTTCTCCACCAGAAACTACTCAGAAACAGTCAAATCAGGATCATTTCAGCTGCTCCACTAGCTACCTGCGTTGCATAACACCCCAGTACACTAGCTATGTGTGTTGCAACGCACCTAAATGCACTACCAGGGTGCGCTGAGCGAGAAATGCCAAATGGAAATGTCATTCCGCGAGGTGGACAGACAATGGAAGCTTCCAGAATCTTCCTCAATGACACTTGCCTCACTGAGTTCGACCAAGGATGAGTAAGAGGCTCTCAGCCTCCAAGTGGAAGCAAGAACTGACAGAGAGAAGCCACAAGTCAAAACATAAGTTGACTCATCCTCTCTGCTTACATCTATATATGGATCCCTCATCCCAGAGATCGAAGGGCGGGAATTTTGTACTTTGCAGAGAATCGTTGTTGGTTTTGAGATTGAGATTAGTGCATTGGGTGATTTATGCTTTGTTGGAGGTGAAGAAGGGATTCCTTTGCTGGGAGGTAGATGCTAGATCGAGACTCACTTGGTTGTATCTCCTCCTGGATCTTCTTGCTATATCAATAAAACTATTTGAGTTTCTCCTACATGCTTGTGTATCAATGATGTTTTTGTTATGATTGCATGTTTAGCTTAAATCTGATCCTAAGCTAGTTATGAATGTAAATCTATGTCTTTGTGTAGTTTTCCTCTTCTGTGATCTTGCAGGAACTTGGTGAAGCTGGGCAAGTAAGGAAGCATGTAGCTGGAAGCTGTCAAAGAGGAGAGCGATTGGATCAACGGGCTAGCGCAAGACACAGGTTAGTTCATCCTATTCCTCTTCGTTTACATTTCATAAAGAAGAATACGAAAGTAGTTTTCCTTGTTTGTTGCTAAGGGACTGTCACACCTTAGAGTGGGATAGGGGCGTTCTGAGCAGATACTTTTCCCAACAACAAAATGGAGAATCCATTGGGGATCGTGTCTAGTTAGTTTGTTTGTGTTTCTCTTGTTGTTTGTTTCATAAACACAGAAGTAGCAATCGAACTGCATTTGCCATTATCAAATGCAAAGTAGCTGCTACTTCAATCCACTCACTGGATTTGTTTATGATTTGAACAGCTGATCCACAAATGCTCTAATTACCCTTTGTGATAGCTCTTAGTCCTCCTTTAAATCATCCCTCTGATTGTACCTTACTGATTGCTTTTACTCGGCCAAAATCCATAGATTAAACTGCAAACCGTGACCCAGAACCCGGATAGAAGTCTCGTTTTTGCCCCAGCGCAGGATCTGTGAAGAGGTTCTGCATTTCAACGCAGGTCCCGAGAGGGCTACCTGCGCTATAATTCAGTTTCTCTATGCAATAGGTGCGCTGATCAGCCTTTGCCCTGTGCAGCTGAGGTTCTTTGCTCCATTTTGTCCAGTTTTGTCTCTGATTTTTGCAGCCTGTTATCAGTGTGTGTACCTATCTGAAAACCCCTTTTCTCTGCCTTAATTTTGCCTCCTTTGTACAAAAATACTGTAGGTGTTCTTTGTGTGTTTGTTACATCATTTACAGTTTTCCATTGAAAGAGTAGAATAGTCATACTATCATCCTAAGATTTAGATCTATCGTAAGTGTCGATTTTGATCTTAGGAGAAAGTTTGTTTAGTTTTGATAGTTGATTATAACTTTTTACTTTTGCCTTTGGTTTGAATTTGTCTCTTTCTAGTGTCGAAACGAGTGTTTATTTCAAAATCATAAAGTGTCGTAATCTTCTCTACCTTTTTGATTTCGAAAAGAAGCTTGTTTGTGTTTTTCACTTGAAAGCAAATTCAGATTTGTACAATCAACTTTCTTTTTAGGCATCAATATTAAGAAAGTAAAAAAAAATACATGCATATGTGCATTTGCATATTGATAGTTTGTATGGCTTGATTTAGGAAAAGTGCAATTACAGTGTGCTCTTTGCTCTTTGAGAAAAGATTGTGTCTTTCTTTTCCCCTTGTAGCTAGGATTTTCATTGTTGAAAAGAGATAAAAGCTTGCTTATCATCTTTAGATTGCATTTAGGAATTACATCTACATCTCGTGGTGATCCAAAAAGGCAAACTTCTAAGAAAGATCAACTTAAAATAAATTGAATGAATCTAACAATGCATTGGAACTTAACGCACAACATAGAGGTCTAGGCTAGAGATGTGTTTCGGCGTCGTAAAGCCTGGTAACTGTTGTCGTCACTGATGGTTGGGTGATTCCTCCACTGTGAGACGATAAGTGCTAGTACGGATTGTGCTCCCATGTACCGTCGAGTATATATTGGGAGACCCCTATAGGCTTAAAACCTTTTATCAATAGGAAGCCGTGTCAGCCACCCTACTGATCGCAATGCACCGAACACAACATTCGGGAAGATTGACTGCCGTACCGTAAAACGTATTCTGCAGTTTTGTGATTGGTTTGGCACACCCTCTACCTAGATCTCCAGAGCAGTCCCTTTCGTTCCTTTTCAAACTCCTTAATGGAAAAGGTCCATCTGAGCACTTGTCACTTCAGGCTCATTAAAAATCGAAGGAGACTAGAGTCATCTTTTGTTTTTTCACGACTCTTTAAAATTGAAAAAATAAGTTGTGTCCAAGCATCTTAAAATTTATTTTAAACGGAATATTCATACCCTTTTCCTACGTTGATCTTGGGTTGAGAAAAATGGAGTCTACCAACCAAGGAATTCCCCTTGGTGGAAATCCTAGTCCCTTCTCCTCTTGGGGAGATGTTGGTGCACCCCATATGGCCACATTGTCGCTTCCAGGATTGACAATTGGCTTGCCAGTCTGGCTCTTCTCAACCAATGTCATTCAAAACACCACTATTCCTGAACAATCGAATCAGCAGTTAGACCAGTCCAGAGTTACCCACCAACCTTCTACTTCCTCTAATTCTTCCTCTCCTCCTTCCTCTTCGCTTGATGGGGCTGGCAAAGCCAAAATTCAAGTTCCTAAAGAGAAGAAGGAAAAGAAGAAGAAAGAGGAGAAGAAGAAGGAGCCAAAAGCGAATGGGCGAAAACGAGTGTCGTCTAACAAAAATCCACACACTGCACCGACCAGGTCTAAATCGCCATGTGTCATTTGCAAGGGAGACCACTTTCACAGAGATTGTCCCTGCATCCCTCGGATACTAAGGGACTGGTCTCCCCGTTTGCACAATCCGATGTCGTCAACCTCTGATGGCCATGTTGAAAGCACACCGTCAACTAGCGAAAGTGAAGTCCCAGGACAAAAAGGGAGAGCTAGATCTCCCTGTAAACTGTGCGAAGGCGATCACGCCATCCACCGTTGTCCCTTCTTAGACGAAGCTAAAAGAGTTTTGGATGATCGTCCGGTTTCACCGTTACGACTTCCTCCTGGATATAAAAAACTCTTGCCGAGTCCTTCGTTAGTTGAGAATCCAGCTGGCCCGCTCAAGTGGTCAGCTGAAGCGCCTGTCATTGAAGATGAACCAGCTGAATCCATACCCGACGAAAGTCAAAGGGTCGAGGCGGCAGTTGACCCGGTCTTGCCTTCAGAGGTTTTATCTTCGAATGACACAGTCACTGGAGAGAGCAAGGATGACACCGTCCAAATTCTCTTCATCAACACAGACTCCGACGAACACGGGGGCAACCTACCCATTCCTTTACCGTAGGAAGGAATTTCGTCAGAGTCGTACCTGGCCGTCTACTCGGTCCCACCTCCAAGCAACCTAGTTGTCTCCTTCGACTAGAATCAACTAGGCAGACCCCGTTTACCAGCAAGCATACCGTTCAGAATTATCGTCCAAATATATAGAATGGTCATGGCTGGTACCATCATAGATGAGGGGGCTTCTGTGAGTATCCTTTCCTCTATTGCTTGGAAAGCGCTTGGTTCGCCACCGCTTTTGCCTGAGATGAGAAATCTGACAGGCTTTGATAAAGGAACCAGTCGACCTTTAGGGATCCTCCCCAATGTGCCCATAACATTGAAAGGGAAGATAGTTCAAATGAACGTAATGGTCGTTCAAGGACCCTTGGATTATAACCTACTCCTTGTACGAGACTATATTTATTGCATAGGAGCCATCGTCTCCTCACTCTTTAGAGTAATGTGTTTTCCGCACGAAGGAAGAGTCGTCAAGCTCGTGGACCAACTTTCATTTCCTGGATCACGCATCGCAAATAGTCATATACCATCCCTAAATGGTCTCTTCACGCAAGAAATGTCTCAACCCACGGTCCGTCCTCCCGATGAGCGCGAGTAATTCAGAGGGATATGACTGGAACCCAGGGGGCATGCGTCCTAGTCTGCTTCGGTAGGAAAACTTCAGGTATAGGGTAGGTTTCCGCGGGAGAATATGACTAGTCTGTACCCCGTCCGTCAGTGGAAGAGGGGTTATTCTAGAAAAAGATTCTCTTGTCAAAGTTATGTGAGTGGCGCTCGTCTCTGCTCACCTTTGTTTATTTCGGTAGACATTGCCGAGGAAGTGTTTCATTTGTAACGCGAATGAGACAATCTTTGGTAACCTGAAAGAGGTAGGCCTTTCCTGATAGAACAAATGTTTTGTCTGCAAATTGAGGGGTAACCTTGAAATCGTATTTTATACCTAGGGGCATGCAAACCTTTTAGAGTGCAAGCAAGGGGCGGCTATTTATTTTTTAAATTTTTAGGTCCTCCCTTTAAACCCGTAGGCTAACCCTTTAAACTCATTGGATTAGTCGTTTCCTAACTTGCATAAAGAAAGGATGTGGGGCAAAAATCTAAATGTTGCCGTTTTATATGAGACATTCTTATCATATGACTGGATTATCGAGCAGTTTTAGCACATAGTTCATGCTCGTTAAAAAATAAACATAAGACCGAGCAAGTGTTTCAATCCGCGTTTAAGCTCGTTAAAAAATGAACTATCTTCCGGTAAATAACCACCGTGAATGTAACATTATCAGCCATTAAAGCCTTGGTGGTGTTTGCACCGTCACCTCCACTTTTCCATTGGACGATCATTCACCTCCATTTGATTGTTTACCCATTTTGAGGAACAACTGCGAAGAGTGATTTCACTAGCCATCCTTGTGACACTGCCGTGCTTGGAAAATTCCAACCCTTACCTGGAATCAGCTGCTACCCATTTTATCACGCGTTCCTCAAAAGACGAGTCTTCTTTAAGCTCTTTTCATCTGATTCGTAAAACATGAAAAGATTGCTAAGTTTTGGCCTTCCAGCTCGTTAAAGCGACCTGAAGTGCTATCCCTCCTCTAGATTTTAATCATTTTGGACCTGAGGGATTATTGCACAAAAAGATCGAGCGCTTGTTTTGTTCGGCTCGTTAAAACTATCGAAAATTCATCCCTTCTGTATTGTTTTATACTTTTTCAGACTTAAGGGATTAGATGAAAAAAAATGAATTCCGGAGTTAACTTTACGTACCTTTTCAGACTCTCTAAAAATGAAAAGGACCGAGTTATCTTTGTCGTTAAACTCGTTAAAAACATTAATAGCGACAAACTTGTCTTTAGACGAGAACAAGTTTCACTATCGCTAGGCTCGTTAAAACATAGCGATGGGTTTGCCCGAAGGGCAAATTATAGAACAAGCATATGTTATCCTCCTCAAGCTTGACAAAAATAAAGAGGTACTGGTCAGCAATGACTGGGGAAAAATTGGGAAAAACTCAAAGAATCTTTATTGGTAGCAAGTCGATCTTGAACATGACACTTCCACTCCGTGCCTGAGTCGGGTTGGGTTGTTTCATTCACTGGTCACATCACCATGGTCTCGCCATACCATCCACATTTGGGGTAAATGCTACCGATCCATCACATAAGTGTCGCCGACATGTTCAAGAGAAGTCATCCAGAGAAGTCACCCGTGTCCCATCCAATACCATACATTATACTTCATTCTTTCATGACCACCACCCTGAACCATATATCATCAGATTGTTTTCACCTCCATCAAAATCATTTGCTCCGTTCCGTGTCATTGATGTGGGATTCATCAAGGCCCTCCGTTGACGGATCGCTTCTTGTCGACGTCAGCTCATTATCCAAGAAGTTGATCTAGGAACACCCCATTCAGTACTTTGAAGCTTGCATGCCTCAATGGCAAGTTTCTCACTTCCAGCGACAGGTATACATCAATGACCTTCGACCGAAATATTTTGCATGGTGTTTGACGCCAAGTCCTTTATTCACACCACGTGAATTGTACTGCAGTACCTTGAGGGTCATCATCCTTATCGGTGATTCCTCTCGCGCTTGTTAACAGTTTACATCATCGACTGGTAATCAAGCGATGTCTTTCCATGTTCGACTTCAAAACATTTCTCACATGGATCGACTTTTACTTCGAGTGAAGATCGGACGAGATTGAAGACCCCGGATCTAGTTTCATCCATCCGGGCTGCGATATATATTCAGGAAAAATAAAGACATTGACATGTATAGCATTGCAGCACAGATAATCATCCTACCAAAAGGATGATGACTTCATCAAAATCATCAGTCTACCATCAGACGATTGTCTGTCCTATGTACATGAAAAATGAATTTATAAAGTTGAGCATGGGGATGCCCGCCTCAGCTAGATCATGAAAATAGTATGAAGATAATGTATTGTATTGTATCTTATTACAGGTCTCCTCCCAGCATTGAAAGAACTTCGGATCCTCCTAATAAAGCATTTCACCCGATAAACGGCCTCATACTTTAGGGGGCAACTGTTATAGACATTTTTGTGCCTTACAGATCTAAGCATGAAATGTCCATAATCCAAGGGATCCAAAGTCCCTAAAAGTGTTGTTCCTACCCCTAGAGGAACAAGGTCAACAAATTACAGCTTCTCCCAGAAGTTCTCCACCAGAAACTACTCAGAAACAGTCAAATCAGGATCATTTCAGCTGCTCCACTAGCTACCTGCGTTGCATAGCACCCCAGTACACTAGCTATGTGCGTTGCAACGCACCTAAATGCACTACCAGGGTGCGCTGAGCGAGAAATGCCAAATGGAAATGTCATTCCGCGAGGTGGACAGACAATGGAAGCTTCCAGAATCTTCCTTAATGACACTTACCTCACTGAGTTCGACCAAGGATGAGTAAGAGGCTCTCAGCCTCCAAGTGGAAGCAAGAACTGACAGAGAGAAGCCACAAGTCAAAACATAAGCTGACTCATCCTCTCTGCTTACATCTATATATGGATCCCTCATCCCAGAGATCCAGGGGCGGGAATTTTGTTCATTGCAGAGAATTGCTGTTGGTTTTGAGATTGAGATTAGTGCATTGGGTGATTTATGCTTTGTTGGAGGTGAAGAAGGGATTCCTTTGCTGGGAGGTAGATGCTGGATTGGGACTCACTTGGTTGTATCTCCTCCTGGATCTTCTTGCTATATCAATAAAACTATTTAAGTTTTCCTACATGCTTGTGTATCAATGATGTTTTTGTTATGATTGCATGTTTAGCTTAAATCTGAACCTAAGCTAGTTATGAATGTAAATATATGTCTTTGTGTAGTTTTCCTCTTCTGTGATCTTGCAGGAACTTGGTGAAGTTGGGCAAGTAAGGAAGCAGGTAGCTGGAAGCTGTCAAAGAGGAGAGCGATTGGATCAACGGGCTAGCGCAAGACACAGGTTAGTTCATCCTATTCCTCTTCGTTTACATTTCATAAAGAAGAATACGAAAGTAGTTTTCCTTGTTTGTTGCTAAGGCACTGTCACACCTTAGAGTGGGATAGGGGCGTTCTGAGTAGATACTTTTCCCAACAACACCTACATGTCAATACCTCAACCCTATATCAAATTTATCTCGCTTATTCTTAACCTCACCCATGGAAAATATGAAAAGGGCCTCATCTTTCTCTAGTCACAAGAGGCATCGAAGTTCATGTCAGCACTCAATACTAGAACTGAGGTGATCTACAACAACATTATGAGAGCATAGTTCCCCCTCATTTCATTGATAAATTCAAAATTTTGATCAAGAAGTTCAAGTGGAAAGGTGTTTCTTAACCAATGTAGAAGTAAAAGAAAGTGTAGGTCACTAGATCCTTGACATAGGGAACACCTACATTAGAAAAACTAGTTATCATCAAAACATTGATTTGTATTGACAACTAAAAAAGATCATGGGAAAAATCTTAGTAACGATCAAAGCCTTAGCGAGAAATCCTTCTCAACATTAACAAGATGCAACTTTAGTGCAAGAAACTAAACTTCATGGTATTTCTAATGGAAAAGAGGTGAACATATTTAGAGCTCTCTAGCTCTAAAGAGAACATAGAGGCTCCTAAAACCATACTAGTGGATTCTCCTTCTACTTCAATGTCTATATTATCATATTTTATTTGTCTTCCACTTGACTCTTATAGTTTTTTATGTTAGTTACAAGTTCAAGTTATGTAATTTATCTTTAGCCTTTATTAGAATATTGAAACTATTTTATTATATATTAAAAATAGCAACAAGAAATCCTAGTTTAATTTGTCCTTCAACTAAATTAGGAATTAAATCGAAATTCTATTCTCCTAGAAACTTGTAATACTTAATTAAGTTAATTTGACTTAGTTGGCTCAGTAAATTCAAGTTGGAAGTATATCTAGAGTCATGTAGAGTGATTGCTAAATTTTAGAGGTCTAAGTTTCTTTTCTTTGAGTTGTAATTAATTAACTTAGGCTAATTGAGTTATAGTCAGTTAAACTAGTTCAGTCAGTTGGAGGAACTAGTAGGAGGTCTAGTAGTGGGTATCAACTTCAGTGCAGCTTCAGTGCTCCACCACTTAACTCAAGATTCACTCATAAATAGCTCATGCATGTCAATTTAGATGAAGACCTAGTTGAGATTAGAGTTCAGGGACAATGTACTATCAGTTGTATAATTTTTTGAGTTGTATAGATAGTGCATGCAATCAGTAGAAGGCATATGATAGATTGTGCATTTATGGATGAGGAATTTCCCAATTAATATGGGCTAATTCCCTCAGGAATTGTGCAAGGAAGTAGGGGCTTGGCAGGCAGCAGATTTGGCTAAGTATTGGCTTGAGCTGGTTTGTGAAGCAAAGAGATAAATTGTACTTGTGTCGATATTGTTCGGGTTGAACAAGCATTGTATTTTATTCTCAGATCTTTTGGATAATGCAATATAGATAGTTGGGGTTTTGAGCAGTTACTTTCCACAGAAAAATAATTGTGTTATCTGCGATTGAAATTCTTCATTTTCTACTTAGTTATTTCATCGATTAGTTTTGGTTTCCATGGAAGAGTAGAGTAGATTCTTGTATTTTGTTTTAGCATATCACATAAGTTGTTGAATCTACAAGTAAAAATATGCACGCTATCGAAGATGAATACATTATAGAAGAGGAGAATTTGAGTTCGTTGTGTAGGTGAAATTGAATTTGCAGGTTCATACTTTAGATTCAGCAGTATGTCATTCTATGGTTTGAGACTTGAGTATTCCCTGGAGGGTAGCTCGAATTACATAACTTGGAAGGACAGGATTGAGGCAGTGTTGGGAGACAACAGACTAAAGGAATGCATAGATCATGATATTCTGAAGCCTCCATCATCTGATGCTAAATATCTGGCTGAATGGAGAACATGTGTGGAAAAAGCGAGAAGGATTATCCTAGAAGGAGTTCGAGATAATATTGTCTTGAATCTCCATGGTAAGGAAACTCCATTTGCAATGTGGAAGGCCTTGAAAAACCTATTTTAAAATAGCAGTGACCACAGGAAGTTGGCGCTGAAGGACAAACTCAGAAAGATCAAGATGGAGAAGGGTGACTCTATTCTGAAGTACTTGAACAAGTTCATCCAATGTCAAGATGAGCTTGGAAGTGCTGGAGATGATCTAGTGAGCTTGGCACTTATAGGACTTCCCAAGAGTTGGCACCGTTACGATGACTCAGTTAATGGGAGGGAGAAGCTACTAGAGTGGGAGAAATTATGGTCTGACTTGGTACAGGAAGAGATTCGACAGAACACCAAAGACATATCCTCATCAAAGCATGATGATGAGGATAATTGTGCCTTAGCGAGTAAGGAAAAGAAAGGGAAGGGTAAGTCATCCCATTCCAAATCAGATTCTTGCCAAGGCAGCAAGAACAGGGACATGTTAAAAATCAAGTGTTTCACTATCACGAGATGGGACACTTTTTCACAAAGTGTCCACACAAGAAGGTTGATAAGAAGCCCTTAGGAGGATCAACAGGTGAAGTTCTTACTTCATAGTTCGAACTGGATTTTACTTTCATACCTTGTATGGTGTCATTGATGATGGGTAGTGTGCGGTACCTGGACAATGGAACTTCATTCCATATGACCGGTAACAAAGAGCTCTTTAGTAACTTGGAGGAGAAGGATCTCTAGATGCATATCGAGATGGGTGATGATGGGAGGTATAGTACAATCAGGATTGGTATAGTTACCTTTAAAAGGGAGTCTGGTTCTCCCCTCACTTTACAAGATGTTATGTATGTTCCAGGTTTGAAGAAGAGCTTGGTTTATGTTTGCATGTTGGAGTATAGAGGCTATGATGTTATATTTAGTAAGGGAAAGGAGTTCCTTCATCACATAGCCACAGGTCAGGTGAAGAGGATAGGGTTCGAGTGAAGAAACTCTATAAAATGGAGGTATAAGACTGCACTAATTTAAGCACTAAAGTAGAGAAGGTGCAGAGCTGAGACATCGGTGATTTGTGGCATAGGATATTGGGTCACTTGCATCATGGCGTTTTGAAGATATTGCAGCAAATTTCTATAGGGATTCCCACGGTTACAATAGAGCAGAGAGACACATGCAAAGGGTGTACATTGGGGAAGTACACCAAAGCTTCCTTTCATGACAGAGACAGTCGAGCACAAGCAATCCTTGATCAAGTTCACTCAGATGTGTGTGGATCATTCTCGACATCATACGTGACCAAGCACATATATTATGTTATATTTGTTGATGATTTTTCTCGTAAGTGTTGGATTTTCTTCATGCAGAAGAAAGATAAGATGTTCGCAAAGTTTTGTGAATTTAAATCACTTTTCAAGAAAGACACTGGAAAGAAAGTTAAATCTCTCACAAGCGATAACAGTGGAGAGTATGTGTGGAATGAGTTCAAAAACTTATGCGCATCAGAAGGCATTCCAAAGAAGTTGATAGAACCTCATAACCCACAACAAAATCGGGTGGCTGAAAGGAAGAAAAAGAGTATTGTGGGAGCGGCACGGGCAATGTTGCATGATCAAGGCCTACCATTACACTTGTGGGTTGAAGCAGGCAACACAGTAGTTTATTTTCAAAACATAAGCCCCCATCGAATTCTCGGGATGAGTAAATCAGAAGAGGCTTTTTCAGGGAAGAAACCAGATGTGGCACACTTCAGAATCTTTTGTTCATCAGTCTACTACCATGTTACCAAGGATGCACAGGAAAAGCTAGAGCCAACATCAGAGTTGGGCATCTTTGTGGGGTACACTGATATACCTCACAACTATTGGGTGTAGTTTCCAACCAACAGGATAACAGTGGTTCATAAAGATGTAAAATTCGATGAAGCGAAGGCCATGAGATGTTCCCTTGAGAGGGAGCTTCAGCTACATGCGGATGAGGAGCTTTTAGCTCTAAAGAAGGAATATTGGGATGATGTGGAGTAGCCACATGTAGAGGAGCAGGGAGTGGAAACACCCACTCATGCAAAG
Source organism: Pinus tabuliformis (assembly GCA_031772625.1). NCBI lineage: Eukaryota > Viridiplantae > Streptophyta > Pinopsida > Pinales > Pinaceae > Pinus > Pinus tabuliformis. The sequence continues at coordinate 1,114,604,128 of CM062809.1, forward strand.
TCTTCTAGAGATGGGAGAAAGCGCACCAGAGAGGCTAACATATTATTGCATCATGCTAGAGAGAATGTGGGAGCACCCACATCAGAGCGTGGGCATAGGAGGTCACCATAGAGGTACAAGAGATAGATGGCTCTGATGAGAGAGTGTGTCAAGTTTGAGCCATCGTCTTTTGAGGAAGCAATGCAACAACTAGTTTGGGTTGATGCCATGCTTGAGGAGTATGACTCCATTATCAGGAACAATGTTTCAGAAGTGGTCCCAAGAGCAGGGGACATGTCAGTGGTGAGTTCCAAATGGCTTTACAAGGTAAAGCAAGTAGTTGATGGTAGTGTGGAGAAACACAAGGCCAATTTGTGGCGAGAGGGTTCTCTCAAGTGGAGGGGATTGATTATGATGATAATTTTTCTCCTTTAGCAAGGTACTCATCAATTAGATCCATTCTAGCATTGTCATTGTAGATGGGATGGAAGATATATTAGATGGATGTAAAGACAACATTCCTCAATGACATGATTGAGGAAGAGGTGTATATTGAGCATCCTGAAGGATTTGAGACCTTCACCAAAGAGTTGCATGTATGCATACTCAAGCAAGCATTGTATGGACTGAAACAAGCACCCCATTCTTGGTACACCACAATCAATAGTTATTTCACCTAGTTGGGCTTCACCAAAAGTGAAGCAGATGCGAACCTTTTCCATATTGTGGTTGAAGGTAAATTGTTGATTATTGTTTTATATGTCGATGATTTGATTCTAACATGTGATGATAAGTTGATCAAGTCTTGCAAAGGGGATCTTTCAAGAGAGTTCGAAATGAATGACTTGGGGCTCATGCACTACTTTCTGGGGATGGAAGTATGGCAAGGAGATGAGGAATTGTTTGTCTCTCAAGGAAAGTATGCCAATGAGATACTGAAGAAGTTCCACATGGAGAGCAACAAACCCACGAAGACTCCTCTAACTGGTAACTGGAGGAAGGAGGATGCTACTTCCAGTGAAGTAGTGGAGGCTACTATTTATAGGCATCTTGTGGGTTCACTCATGTATTTGATGAACACATGACCAAACATGTGTTATGCAGTTAACCATCTTAGTCAAGCTATGGTTAAGCCTACCAAACTGTATTGGAAGGTAGTCAAACATGTGTTGAGATACCTCAAAGGCATCACTCAGTTTGATATTTAGTACAGACAGATAGAGGGACTGAAGCTTCAAGGCTTCACAGATGCAGATTGGGCAGGGAGTCCATCCGATAGGAAGAGCACATCAGGTGGGATCTTCATTATTGGTTTAGAAGTTGTTTCTTGGTACAACAAGAAACAAAGATCAATTGCACTCAGTTTAGTAGAAGCAGAGTACATGGTTTCTAGTCAAGCAGCTTGTGAGGTTATCTGGATGAGGAAGATTCCTTTTGGTTTGTTTAGTTATCAGATGGATCCAACAGTGATTTATTGTGATAATCAAAGTTGTATCAAACTCTCTGAGAATCTCATTTTTCATGATCGGTTCAAGAATATTGATATATGGTATCATCATCTTCAAGATTATGTGCAAAGGAGAATCGTGTTGTTGACATACATTCCCACGGAGGAGTAGGACGTAGATATTTTTCCAAAGGCCTTGTCAAGATGAAAATTCGAGTTTCACAGATTAAGGATTGGGGTAGCAGATAATCCCTTTCTTATTAAGAGGGAGTGTTAAAAATAGCAATAATAAATCCTAATTTAATTTGTCCTTGAATTATATTGGGAATTAAATCGAAATTCTATTCTCATAACAACTTGTAATAGTTAAATAAGTTAATTTTACTTAGTTGGATCAATAAATTCAAGTTGGAAGTTTATCTATAGTTATGTAGGGTATGTGCCTCCTGCTACTCTTTTCTCTGTTGAAGCTTTAACCAGACAATTCAGAAATGAAGATTTTGGAGAAGATTTGCCACAAACCTTGCCTGCAGTGCATCAGGCAATAAAAGAATTGAGAAAAGCAATCAAGGAGAACAGAAGATTGTGTGTTGAGAGGCCATCATCGTGCTATTAGGACTGAAGTTTGGTATTTTCATCATGCCCATGGAGTATGGTTTCATGAGTAATGGGGATAAGCCATATTTCTCCCACCAATCCATGAACCATTCTGGTATAGGATCATCTTCTTCCATGTCTTCTACTGGAGTGTCTTCAAACAAAAATGAAAACTGTAAAGAATAAAACATATTAGTGGAATAATTCTGCATATTCATTGCTGTGTAAAAAGCTTCTTGCTGCCTGTCTAAATCATAATTGTCTCTGTGAAGATGATTGTCAAATCTTCTGAATGTTATATGACAACTGGTGATTCTGTTATCATCTTCATGATCTCTTTCAATCACATAAGCAATGCTTCCAATTTGCCTTAAATAATCTAAAGCTTCAAGAGCTTCGTCATTCGCTTCATCTTGATGAGGATCTGTCCAAAGAAAATCAATCCCTGTTCTGTACCTGACTTCTTTTATTGGCCGCCAATCTTCATCATGATCTAGAAGGAGTGTGTCTAGATTATATGAAATCCATCCAGAAGAGGTCTCAATTTCCACAGTATTTTCATGTCTTCTGATGAAATTACATTGCAGACTCATTATTGAATGTTCAGATAAAAATTCTCTGCTTAACATATCTGCAAAGCTGTTCTTATCTCCTTTGACAAATTCAATGTCAAAACTATACTGGCTGAGGTGCATGATCCATCTTACCATAGCAGCATCTTCAAAATCACATTTATGAATTGCATATTTTAAAGCTTGACAATCTGTTTTGATGGTGAATTTGGTGTAGATAACAAAATCTCTGAATTTTTCTATTCCCAAACAGACTGCTCTAAGTTCTTTCTTTAAGCTTGACCAATTTAATTGATTTTTGGCCCACAAACCTGATGCATACTGACATATTTCAATTTCATTTTTGCTGCTAGGATTCTTCTGGCATAGTACTGCTCCCCATCCTTCATAACTGGCATCTGTCATGATTATTTTCTCCCATTCTTCCCTGATAGGAGAGAGAGGCTGAATTTTTCTGACTTTTTCTTTTATTGTTCTGACTGCCTGGGTGCAGTCATTATTCCATGGAATTGGATCCTTCTGAAGCCTTTTGTTTAACAATTTTCTTTCTTGTGCACAATGCTTCAAAAACTTAGAAATGTAGTTCAAACTTCCCAAAAACCTTTGTAATTGTGTTTTATCTTTAATCTCATCAGGGAAGTGATCAATGAAATTCAAACTTCTTTGGATTACAGTATATGATCCATACTGTATATTGTAACCCAAGAAATCTATTATTGGCCGAAATAATTTCATCTTGGATTCTGATAATACTATACCCATGTCTTTGACCCTGTGAAGAAAAATTTTCAAATGTTTGACATGGTCAGCAATATTATCAGAATGAATCAGTAAATCATCAATATATTTCTTCAGGAAACTTTCCATTCCTTCGAAAGTTTCATCCATTATTCTCTGAAAGGCTGAAGGAGCATTGATCAGGCCAAATGGCATGATATTCCACTCATAATGTCCTTCTGGTACAGAGAATGTTGTCTTCCATTTATCTTCTTCTTTGATTCCTACTTGCCAGAAACCAGATTTGAGATCAAATTTGGAAAATATCTTGGACTTTGATATCTGAGCAAGTATGGAAGACGGCTTTGGCAAAGGATAGGCATCATAATCCAGAATATTATTCAGAGGTTTATAATTCACAACTAGCCTTGGCTTTCCTCTGGCAATTTCAGCATGCTTATTAACATAGAATGCAAAACATGCTATCGGGCTTTTACTTTTCCTGATAAGCCCTTTCTTTAAGAGATCCTTTATTTCTTCCTTGCAAAGCTTCATCTGCTCTTCATTCATTGCCACTGCTTTGGATCTCCTTAATTTTCCACTGAAATCTTTTTTGAGAGGAAGTTCTACTTCCTGTTTTTTTATATGCCAAAAGGCATTTGGATCATCTGAACAACATTCTTTAAACTGCGCAGTGAGATTTGCTATCTCTGAAGCAAATTTTCCATTATCCAAATGTTCTTCTGTTTTTAGTACTTCTCTCTTTATTTCCATTTTTGCCAGCAGATTTTCCATTCTTTCTATTCTCTTAATTCTAATTGGAGAATTAGAATTAATAAATGGGAAAAAGACTTCCTTATTATCAAAATTGACAAAGTATCCATACCTCTGAGTTTTTGTATCAAATTTTGCTCCATGCATATTAAAGTTCTGGAAAAATGGTGTCCCGAGGTACATTGCACAATCCAATCCTGGAACAACAGGACAAACCAAATGAACTCCAATTTTATCTGTAAGCAGAACATCAATTTCTGCTTCATGCTTTGTAGGGATATCACCACTTGCAGTGATCACCCTTGGACATGTTGTTGGCCTTCTATGATGCATGCCAACTACTGTATCACTTACTATGTTTAACCTGGAACCAGTATCCATAAGAACTTTCCAGAATTCATACTGGCTTCCGATTTTTACCTTCATTTTGACACAATACATGACATCTCTATTCATGCTATTGCATCCAAAATCTGTTCTTGCTATCTCTTCTTCTTCTCCTTCTTCTTTGTTATACTGCTGTTGAACTGGCCCTGAATGGTAGGTCCAGTTTTCTGTCTTCCCTGAAATAGGGTCTTGTGATGAAGAAGCAAAAGGGGCTTGTGCATTTAACATTTTTAGGCTTAACTCATTGTGCCTTTCAACACACAATCTTCTGTTCTCCTTGATTGCTTTTCTCAATTCTTTTATTGCCTGATGCACTGCAGGCAAGGTTTGTGGCAAATCTTCTCCAAAATCTTCATTTCTGAATTGTCTGGTTAAAGCTTCGACAGAGAAAAGAGTAGCAGGAGGCACATACCCTTTATTTGGAGAGTTCTTTGAACTAGAGGGTGATTTCTTCAGATGTTCTGTCAGCAGAGATCTGTACATTTCTTTCATTTGCGGATCTGTAGCAGCCATCATTTGTGCAAAAATATTTTTACTGATTTCATCATAATCAGTCTTCATCATCCTGACTGCATTACATGTACAAATATCAGGGTCATCACAATCACAATATTTACATTCTGTACAATGAGGATCATTACAGAATTCTTCATCAGATGTTTCTTCTGAATCAACATAATTAAAGTCATTTTCAGATCCTGAATCAGAAGATACCAACTCATCACAGCTGCTAGGAAGATCAAATGAATTTATCTTTCCTTTCTTATTTCTGTACTGGACTTTCTTTTTAGAGGAGTCTTTCTTTTTATTTGGACAGTTTGGAGCTGTGTGGCCTTTTTTGTTACAGTTGTAACAAATTATTTCTCTATCTTTAGAAAACATCTTTGTATGCTTGTAAGGTTTTGCTTTGTAATGTTTTCTTTTTGGCTTTTCTTGGGAGGTCTGGGAATTCTTTTTGAAGTGTCTTTTTCTCCTCTTATGCCCCTCAGAATTTCCAGCTTTACCAAGGTGCCATTGTTTGCAGAGCTGTTGATATCCATGTGGCTTTTTAGGATTGGTAGCTGCTCTTGCAATCTTCATTTGTGAGCACAATTCTACAATGATTGCTTTTACAGCTTGTCTGATTATGCCAAATTTATAGTCTCCAACCTTCCCTGGTAGTTTATTGACAATAGCTGAAGAGACCCATTGGGGAAGGGATGCAACAAAAATTTCCTTCCATTTTGGCTCAAGAATGAGATCTGGAGTCAATGTATGCAATCTGTGAAGGAATTCATTAAAGTACTCATCAAAATGTTGCATATTATGCAACTTCATGGCCAGCAAAGTAATAGTTGTAATATCATTGGTTATTTGAGGAAAACCAATGAAATTGACTGTAATAGCATAAAGAAGTTTTCCTATCATATTGTTGACAGGTAAACTAGTGACAGGATCTATGTGAGTAGATCCATCTTCATTTTGGACAACTGCTTGTTCCCATCCTGCAAGGAGACTGGGATCTTTTAATGTCTCAGCTTTTAGCCAAGAATCCAATGTTCCTTCAAATCCTCCTATTATTCTCCTTGTAGCATTAATAGGACCTATATCATCAGCAAGATAAGTCCTATAACATACAAGCATGGAATGTAATACAGACATAATTTCAGCCTCTGTGCAATTATCAATATTCCATGAATAAGTAGAATTTGAAGACCAATCCTTATGGTATTCAGATTTCATAAGATCTCTTCTATCAGGAGCAGGGTTCCAAGTAGTCTCCCATCTTGACCTGGATGATGTAGCATTGACTTGATCTTCATTATCAGGTTGCTCCTGGTCTTGATCTGTCAAAGATAAGTTATTGATACAGGTTTCAAGCTCTTCAATTTGTGGTTCTGCTTCTATCTTGTGAAGAGTCATATCACCAAAGGATGTTTCTGTCTTATGGAAACTTGTATCAAAACTTTCTTCTTCTCTAGTGTAAGAATCTTCAGACATGAAATTAGAAGATTCTGGTTTGCTAGATTCTTCAGTTTCTTTAGATTGCTTTATGGCAGGATGTGGGCTGAAGAAACTGGGATTTGCAAACAGAGAATATGGATGAGAGGAAGTAGGCGGTGGAAAGGTTATAGAGCTGGGTGTTCTAATAAGGCTTTCCACAGAAGGAGTAATAGAATATGGGACAGAAGTCTTGGGTTCTGAAAATATAGTTGCAGATTTATAGGCCTCAACCCTAGGCTTCTTTTTCAAGGATTCTATCCCTTGAGTTACTTCCCAAACTTGTTTTTTTACAATATCAAGAGAATTACTGATCTTTACAATTTCTTTTCCATGAGCCGAGGTAGCATCATGGGTCTTTTTATCTATCTGTCCTGTTTGTAAAGATAACCTGTCAAGACTCTTAGCAAGAGCCTTATCATTTTCTGCCAGAGTAGTAACACTGCTATTCAAACAAACTGTATTGTAATCTTGTTTTCTCAAAATGCTTTCAAGCATGGCCTTCATTTCAGAATTAGCAGTATCAACAGTTTCAAACTTAGATCTGACAAATTTTTCAAGACTTGACAAAGCTAGATTTGTCCAATTAGTAGCAGCAACAACATCTTTTGCTACTAAACTAGGATCATCAGCATGAGATGGAAGTAATTTGTAAAGTTTTCCATCTTGACTTCTTATCACAAAATTTTTCCAAGGGGGAAACTCTGTGTCTGTTTCTAAAAGGCTTCCATCAAGGAGTTCCCACTTGTGCTTATTTGGGGTCCCAGACCTCATCATGTTTACTTGCAACTGAGAACAAATCTTTCTTAGTAGTTTTTCTCCTTCAATTTGAACAGCAATCAGAGATCTTGGAATGTTTGGTTTATTTAGCATACTCTGAATTTTTGGCTGAAAAACATGTGCTTTCAAAGGAGGAGGAATTACTACTGGATTTTCTTTCATCTTTTCTTCTACAAATTTTTCTGGATCCTTGATTCTTTTCTGTTTAGCCTGGTTCCTGAATTGTTTCATCAAGGAATGTTCTATTATATTTGCAGAAGGATAATACCACTCATAGAATGATATCCATTGATTTTCTGCCTTCATCCATTCTTTCCATTTTTCAACATTCTGTCTGTTGAAGGCAGGACGATCATTTCTTGGAAGAAGCATTACTTCTTCAAAATACAAATGTTCTTTTTCATGTGTAAACATATCCCAATTGAACATTTTCTTTTTCCATTGATCATCAGGATCATATGGACTGATTCCTTTAAAAATATTTAAAAAGGCAATTATCTCTGAATCAGAAGGAATTTCTACATGCTTTGGAATTTTATCAATAGGATTTCTTCTGTATTCAGGAATGGGTGAAGAATCAACATAACCTAAACCATAGGTAGAAGAACTGGATACAGTATGTACAAGTAGTTCTTCTTGTGGATTAAAAAATACAACTTTTTTGTAACTTTCTTCAGACGAATCAGACGGAGGTGTAAATCTGATCATGTTTATTCTATGACGGTCTGATGACTCCCCATGTGGAGTTGGTGGTTCTGAAGAAAATTGACAAAAGGTTTTGGAGCAGTGTGGATGATCACAGACTGAGCTGAAGGGCTGAGATGTGCTTGGCTGTGAAAACATTCTTCTGATAGAATCATACACTGCTTGGTCTATTACAAACTGTGGAGGTGCAGAAGACTGACCAGGATGTAACTGACTGATTGTAGTAGGAATTGCAGAGACAGAAATGGAGGGTCCTTCATTCTGAAATGTGTTAACTCTGGGAAATCGTGTGGTAACCTTCCCATCTATCTCTGTTATTATTGATTGTGCAACAGCAACAGGTTTCTTTGTGGGTTTTCCCCAATTGGTTACCCAATCATCAGGCGGACATAAATCATTTCTGGATACATAGACTGGTGCTACTGGATTACAAGATGAATCATACTGGATAAGAGTGACTCGGCCTTCATCTTTATCAGGGGTATGTAATACAGCAGGGATTGTTGTATTATAGAATCGACACAAGTAATATAGAAAATGGCCAAATTTTTTGATTTTCTTTTGAAATTTTCATACCCAGCTGTCTGGATACCTAAGGTTAGGCATTGCAGGACATTTGGGTCGTCAAGTGCAACAGAGAAATCTGGAAAAACATCATACTGTACTGGGCCTTCAGCAAGGCTTGTTTCAATACCACCTATCATGGCCTGTGTGAATGTGGTCCATCGATTATCAAATAGGGCTGAGAACACATAAGCTTTTTTTCCTTTTCTATGTAATGCATTCAGTCCTATCCTTACCATCCCTAGATGGACATACTGGTAACCAACTTTGAGAGCTGATTTGATATGTTTGGCTTCGAGGAGAGATATAGTTAACATAGCATTCAAAGTTAAATCTGCTTTGATGGACTTTTCTTTGATTTTGATTTGACTAAGGGCTCGGAAATTAAAAGAGGATAAATTTCTGTATACATCATGCGGAGAAACTGGTGGAAGTTTCCAGTTAACAGAGGGATCTGTTTCTTCTTGTTCTATGATAGCAGAATTACCAGAAATAGATTCAGATCTACATAACCCTTATAATGCAGATTTTGATTTTTCTTCATCTTTCATAGTTTTAAAGTGCTTAGATACAAAAATAGACTTAGACGATTCAGTTGAAGAATGTCTAGGAGCATCCATTTTAGAATAGATAAATACCCGTTCAAAAGTCTTGCAGAAAATGATGAGAAGAATTGTGGTCTTCTTCTGAGGGAGAAATTGCGGCAAATTCTCGTCCAACGTCTTCAACGCTCTCCAACGCCAACACCGACAACAACGAGCTCAAACGCTATTCAGGACTCAAGCGAATTTTTTCACTCAAACAATATCTCACAGCAAAATATCAACTCAAACAATACTTGGCTCTGATACCATCTCTTACAGGACCTTTAACAAGCAAATGAACACAGCAGCAAGATTGCGGAAATTTGAACTGGAATTTTATTATATGGATGCAGATATTACATATGACAAATACTCCTTACAGAGATTGACTGTCTACGCATTCACCGGACTTTATACCGTTCTCAAGGAACAAGTATCACCGGAGGCTACCTGGCAATAGACAGACTCTGCCTCAGAGATGACAGACAAATTCTCAGACTTCCCTAATGGTTCAGCCACTTTAGGTTCTCACCAGTGCCGAGCACACTGATGCGCAGGCTTCCAAACCAGACTCTAGGACTTATTAAACCTTTCGTGATGCAAGCAGATCAGACACAGATGTCCGCAGATGCAGAGCAGGAAAAGTTTATCACTCTAAACTCAGACTCTCTCCCGACTCGAATGAATCTTACTTCGCAGCTAGCTCTTATTTATAAGCTGGAAGGGAACAAACATCCATGAGTGGGTCTTGTACAGACTGATGACTCAAAATAAAAGTACTCAGACAGATCTGGATAGACCGCCGAAAGCAAGATTCGGGCATAGGACAATATCGTCCTATGTTATCTCGTCCCTACTCTTTATCAGAGAGCCCGTGGCATGTGGGGACCGAATCTTAGTACCAACAAACTATTTACACAGAGGAAATTCATGAGTGAACCCTCGAAAGACTAAAATGACATAAAAGATGAGATTTGCAAATCTCAAAGATGTACAAAGTGGAGATTCCAGAGCGAGGGAATCCACGAAAGCTCGTCCAGCACCATAGTCGGCTGAAAAGACATCAATCAAAGGTATAGTAATCAATCTGTGGGTAAGTATAGTACTGGTAATTCCATCTTTCAATCAAGTAATTGGAATAATATTGTACCCATACTTCTTTTTCAGTTTCCCAAGTTGAATTATCATGAGGATCGGGAAGATCTAATTCATTTAGATTCAGGAAAGGATTTAGTTCAGGATCAGCTTGTCGATGAAAATCTTCGTAACCGGTACTTGGGTTTATTCTTCTGCACTTGTAGTGATTCATTACGAACCATCTCACATGGCCACATCTTCTGACACCATTCAGGAAATCTGTACTGCTGATATTTACCAAATCTCTTATTGATTTATCCAGCACTAAAACCATCATCGTGCTATTAGGACTGAGGTCCAGGTTGAGTTATTTTGATTTGTAATTAATTAATTCGGTCTAACTGAGTTATAGTCAGTTAAACTAGTTCAATCAGTTGGAGGAACTAGTAGAAGGTCTAGTGGCGGGGATCAGCTTCAGTGCAGCTTCAGTGCTCCACTAGTTAACTGAATATTCACTCATAAATAGCTCATACATGTTAGTTCAGATGAAGACCCAGTTGAGATTAGAGTTCAGGGACAATGTACTATTAGTTGTATAATTTTTCGAGTTGTACAGATGGTGCATGCAATCAGTAGAATGCCTAAGATGGATTGTGCAGTTATGAATGAGGAATTTACAAATTAAATATGGGATAATTCCCTTGGGAATTGTGCAAGGAAGTAGGGGCTTGGCAAGCAGCATGCATATATTGTTTGGGTTGAACAAGCATTGTATTTTCTTCTCATATCTTCTGGATAATGCAATATAGATAGTCTGGGTTTTGAGTAGTTGCTTTCCCCAGAAAAAATATTGTGTTATGTGCGATTGAAATTCTTCTACTTCTATTTAGTGTTTTTATCGATCAAATTTGGTTTCCGCTGAAGAGTAGAGTAGGTTCTTGTCTTCTTTTTAGAATATCACATAAGTTGCTGAATCTACAAGTAAAAATATACACTATATACTTTTTTTTGAACGATTCTATGACTGAAATCCACCTATCTTTTCTACAAGTCTAGTTTCCCTAGTAGCAAACTAGTAGACAGAAAATAAAACTATTATATATTTTGTTTGTTATAAGGTAATACAAATCTTCCACTAGCTTAAGAAAAGAAAATATATTAAAATAAATAAATAAATAAAATCATCACAAAACAAAAAAATAAAATAAAATAAAATTAATTAATTAAATTAAATAAAATTAAACATTACCTTGTAGTCCTACCTTAATGATTTCCTCTCTTTTTTTTGAAAGAAAAACCCAAAATTATATTATTCCTTGACAATTCACATTTTTTTTCAAAAATAGAAAAACACAAAACTAAAAATGAAATTATACACTATACATATCTTGGATATTGTAAAAGTGATACTCCACTTCAAACCTTCACCATGAATACGAAGTTGAGAATACTACGTTAATTAGCAATTGCCCCAAAAATCCAATTGGGAAATAAAGATCCATCTTAACCATGGATCTAACATAAGCTGAGAGGGATCAAATTTATTCAGGTGCAAACTTCTTTTAGAGTGCAAAATTTGGTAAAAAATTGCATACTTCTCATCCATGACAGATCTCAATGAATTGATAGTGGTTCTCTCTCTATGTATATATTGTGCAATTTTTCATTATTTAAATTGTATTTTTGGATGCTACATAGAGTACATAACTTAAACTTGTAATTTAAAAAAGAAAATATTGGATTTCGACAAAAAGACATATAATAAAAATGACCAAACTATAAAATATTGATTCTACTTCAAAAATTTTATGGCCATAAAACTTTTTTTTCAATTTCTTTATATGATATGTACATAATATTTTTAAAACAATATATATATATATATATATATATATATATATATATATATATATATATATATATATATATATATATATATATATATATATATATATATATAGTTGACATTAAAATATTTTACCTAACATGTGTATCTAGACATTTTATGTGCACACAATAAAATGGTTTTTTTTGTTGTTAATATATTTTCAAGTATACATCAATATTGGTTCATATTGAAATATTTTATTAATAACCCACATTGAATTTTTTTTGTTATTATGAATATTTTTAAATTTCACATATTAATTTTATATTAAGAATTGAATGAGTTATGCACATCCCTCTTATAATTATTATTAGGAAGTAACTGATATTTTTTATTTTGTTTTTAACTTTCAATTTTTTTTATTTTTTTTATAGATATTGAATATTTTATTATATACAACATTAAAACGTTTTCTCTTAACATTTTTTTATTTATAGAAATATGTGAAGTTGATAGCTGGCATTGTTTTTTTATTAGAGAATATTTTATTTTTTATTTTAAGAGGGGCACATGTCAACTCCATGTTGAGTAAATACGGAAATACGCATTGCCCTCATTCTAAGCTATGAAATGAGCCTCTCGACTCAATAGACTTGTTGATAAAAATAAAAATAAACAAACAACCAACCACCTATATGGCGATTATCGACATACCATCATTAAAATTGTTGTACAACCCAAATTATATAGCACTATGGAGAAAAAATCCCATGTCAAATTTCTAATACCTAGGTAATAATATTTGATCTTCACATTATAATTAGTACCATGACAAAAGATGTGACCTTGTTTCAACCCATAGTAAATGCATCATGCTACCTAGCTTAATGGACCAATATCAATTGATTAGTTTTCTTTCCTCGTTATTTTTCCCTAAACCATGACTATCTTGAGACAATTCCACTAAGTTTCGTTGTTAAATACAAGTAATTAAAACTAATATCATATACTTGAAATCATAAATAAATGAAGTCAAGTTGATCAACATTAAATTCCACTAAATTTTATAATAAAAATTACATCAAAGACAAATAAATCCTCCATATTCAACACATGTCAAACACTAGAAGAAAATTTAAACATACGACGACAAAAAGAATTATAAAACTTACATCAAAGAAAAATAAATCCTCCATATTCAACATATGTATATTTATTTTATGTAAGATTTTGCAATTGATTTCCATTAATAATATTTGATATTACATCGATGGAATTTCATATTCTAGCCTCCAAAACGGCTACCCTGGGAGGCCATTGCTTCAGCCAAGGGTACCCAAAATAAAACCATTTCTATCAGTTTAAAATTATGATACAAAAATTGTGAATGTGACAAATCCATCAAGACCCAACTATATTTTCCAAACGAGTCCATTGGTTCTCTTAAAAGTTGACACAAAAAAACTAAGGAGGATGACAACAAAACAACTACGTTGAAGCAAACTAACCAGTGCGGCCTTTACCATATGATTGAAAGAAAAATAAAAGTATTTACCACAAGGAAAAAAGTATAGATGAGAGCAGTAGCCAAAGTTCCATGTCAATTACCAACTATATAGACGAGAGCAGAAATCATTGAATTTGTTTAGTCAAAGATAATGACTGGAGAGAGGGGAGAGGTGTTTGCATTTGGAGAGGTAACAATAGGAGAAGCGACATTAACCAGAGGAACGCTAATAATTTTCAGTGCTTCATTCGTCTCCTCAGACTCAGTGGCCGAGTCTAAGACCAAAAAATTCTCCACCTTTGCTAATCTAGTCACAATATCATCCAAGTTGAAGCGAATGTTCCAAAAGATTCACTTAATATCCTCTTGACCTGCAAAAACTTTATAGTTGTCTACCTGTTTGTCCCAAAGAACTATGTGGAGCAGTGTCTCCATTTGTCGGTGCACTATAATAGAATGAAGGAAATGGAGCCTATGCTTTCTAAACTTTTGTGGGTCAGATATCCATTTGAGGTTGCTGCCCGTAACCTCATAATCAGATAAATAAGTCTAGTTACCAAACTCCTTTGACTCTAAGAACATAATCTCCTTCCTAAGTTCAGGAGGGACTGAGTCAAAGTAATTTTCCACATACTCCCATCCAAACAACCCTCAAGGAGAAGAATAAGATAGTTGCACCACCTCGGCAACTAGGCATTCTCTGCTGAGGAGACATAATAATAGAGAGAGAGGGTTGATATCACAAATGAGCATAAAATTGATGGAAACACAGAAACCAATAGACTTTCAAGTATGAGATAATCAACTGAAGAAGAAGGGCATCATCAGCAAAGGAATAAAGTAGGGGAAGGGAGTTTGTTCGCAAAGACGGGCGTAAAGGAATTCCTTGACCTATTAAACCTAACACCAATATATCTCAATTTGAGAGAGACAGATGAAATTGGATACTGAGGCCCTTAAGCATGTTATGGTAGTAGACAGACAATTATGACCATCAAAACCAAACAGAAAAGGTGCCAGGGTACCAGACCCCACAAACCAAAACTGGACAATTAAAGGAAATGCTCGCAAAATCAAAACCTAGAAGAGATGAGGTGGGTAGAACTGCCACTAGTTCAAAGGATGGATCAATCCTTGTATTATGAAGAAAAAAGATGAAAATCATTGACCCTTGCCTAGACTTTGAAAGAAACATGGACAATACCAAGAGGCTATCTTCTTAAACAGTGAACAAGAATTGTAAAAATGATGAAGATAATAGACACTATGAAAAGGATGATAATAGTAAGGAAACAAACCTCCCACAAATCTTGTAGATACTAGCAGTAGAGACCACAAGAAACAGTATGACAAGAAATCCTCTTCACCATCCAAAGTAAGATAATTATGTCGCCACCCTGTGAGAATGCCCTTGCATTTATAAATCGGCATTGACGTGAGAGGACCAAGTATTTGAGAGTAATTTCCAAAGTGTTTGAATTCCAGGGAAGGACGTGTGTAAAACCTGGCACACTCTTTAACCACAAACCTCCCATAAATTATTCACTCATGAATGAGCTCTATGCACTGTATGTCAGGATCCCCTCCGACCATAGCCAATATGTCTTGCAAAAGCCTAGCAATATCAATTGCTAAGTGGTGACCCAATATGCCAAAGAGAATGTTGTACTCCATTATATTTGCTACCACCTACAAGCATTTAAAACGACGGGACCGAGGTAGGTGATCCAAAACTTGGGAACTATATATGTGCCACGTGAGTACCAAGGGATGATAGGTGTAGGGTGTGGCTCCCATTTTAAAGAATGCCAACCCACACTCCATTCTCGTCTTCAACATGTTAAGCATGCTTCCTGCCATTATGGTGACTCTTAATACCACCCCCATTAGGGACATTAACTTATAGTGAATACCTATCCTGCTCCACCCATTGTTTGATGTCTTGGACTTGTCCCCTAAATGATGCAATCGACCAAGCTTCATCCAATGCTATGTGTCATTCTTGGCTACCCCAATTGACAGTGCATCAACTACCCTATTCCCTTCCCACGACGTATTTTAATGGATAATGTAATCAAACCTTAGTAATAAGTTTTAGGTATTAGAGACCACTTCTTGTAAATACCAACTAACTTTGCACCCTTTTATGTGTGGAGTGGCCATTTAATAGTTTGTGATATATGCATATGTATAAAAAAACGATACTGTGACAAATAGAATTAGGCTCAGATTTCCAAATACGTAAAACTAACATTGCACCCAAGTAAAAATGCTTAACAAAAATTCAAAATTACAGCATCAATGTTTCAATTTCCTAGCACTACCTTGAATAGATGTATAAAACAAATATTTACCACAAAGGTTCAAAATAATATATATAGAATAGCATCCAATGCTTCCTTAATCTTGAATTCTAATTACCACAATTACATACTACAATCTAGAAACATAGAAATGTTGTGAATCAAGCCTTTATTGAGTATTTCAGCGACTTTATAAAATTATATATTTTATGTATTAGTTGCTTTTATTTTGGGATAGGTTTTATAATTTTAATTTAATTATTAGTAATTATGTTGATAAATATGTGTATTTTATAATAGACTTTCTACAAGTTTAATTTAATTATTAGTAATTATTAAGTGGATGGTGGAGATTTAACCTTTGTGTAATATGGTGGAATATTTATAATAGTATCAAGGTGGAACATTTGTAATAGAAAGAAAGAAATAAATTTATTTTAACGTCCACGAGGCTAAAGATAACCTATGGGACAGATTACTTCTTCACTTGCTTGATGTATTCGACCCTTTTTCTGTGAAGCCTCACAATAAATGCTCCCAGCTTATCGACAAACCCCTCGCTAAATAGATTATCCCAAGAGCTAGCTGCCAGCATATCTGCATAACTTTCCTTGTTGTCTTTGAAGGCTTCACATTCTAAAATGAAATGCTTTTAGGTTTCCACTTTTCTGAAAGAACAAAGAATGCATACTCTTTCCTCCCACACTTCTTTTGGTCTTTTCCAGCAACCTGTTTCACAACGAAGTTGATGAGCATTACCCCTTAACTGAGCAATAAGAATTTTGGCTCTTCAATATATATTGGCCTCTATGTATGCTTTTGGTTGATGACTATGAGTGGGATTAAACACTTCAATATAGTACTTTTTCTTTCTTCCTATCTCCTTATCCCAAGTACGCTGGTGGAAATTATCCATAACAAAATCCTTTATCTCTTTGTTGTTTATGGGACACATATTCAAGCAAATACCCCATTTACTAAACCATTTTTTATTTTTTTGCATCCAAGTCTTTTTTCAGTTGCACAATATGTCATTAAAGACAATCTTAGGCCATCTACCCTCCTCCATTTGCTCAATTTTTTTTAAATACCATATGACTCACACCACAATGATTGCTTCAATAGGAGTAGCCCTTATTTCACTTAACAAGATAGCAAAAGGAACTACACTTTTAATCTTGAATTTGTTTGTAATCAAACACTTCTGAATTTTCTCAATTTGTTTCCACTACATGTGAGATGTATTGTTGGCTCATAGTTCACAACCATAGAGAAACATCGGAATCACTAGAAACCCAAAAAGAGTTTGAGTATCAAGGATTAATATTTATCTTAGAATTGATTATGTTATTTTAATCAATTTATTTAAAATTAATTAATTAAAGAAAATTTCATATCAACACATGCCATATTGGGCATGTTGTATTAATAAGCCATGGTATTGTAACAAGAGCTATTTAAAAGTTAACTGCTCCAAGTGGATATTGGTGGCCACCTGCCAAGTCCAATTGGACCCCCACCATTGTTTCTCTTAGAATTTTCAGTTTCCTTAATTATAGCACAACTTACTATTTTTAGCAGTTTTTCGGGTCCTGAACTTCCGGAGCCGTTTTGAGGCCCTAAACGACGTTTTTTGGGAAATCTGGGGGCAACATGGGTCCATGGGCTAATGTTGCCCTTCCCAAAGTAGTATTGCTTGGATAGATCTTTCTAACGAGCTATTGCACAAGTCAAACGAAGATCGTATGCCAAAGTTACGACCCCGGGAAGTTGATGTACCAATTTACCCAAACGGGGCCCACAGTTTGGCATTTCATCTTCTAGGGTTAGGTTTTGGAATGTTAATGGTTTTCCATTGTTTCTCAACAATAAATAGGCCTTCGAGCCTCATTGTAACACAGTTCAGAGGCATGTAGCCACCACATCTCTTCTCAGAGATAAGCTACCATCGCCCTCGCTGGTTTATTTCCATTACTCTTTGTAAGCATATTTCAGTATTTTACATTAATGAAATGAAGTATTATTTATGCTGCATATATATGTTTATGGTTATCTTTGTAATTTCTTGCGTTCCTGTTTAAGTCCGAGTGGTATCAGAGCAGTCTGCTTTTTCTCTATTTTTCTTTGCATGTCCCCAACGAGGTCGGGATATAAGGAGTTAGGGCTTGAACTGGTCGAACCTTTGCAAGACGAGCGTCGCAAATCCAGACGGCCTCCCATGGTGGATGAGAAGAAAGATGACAGGGCACAAGATCCTATCAAAATCTTGCTCGAAGAAGCCCTTGAGCGACAACGGAACGCGATGATGGACAGCTTTTCCCAGATCCTTCAGCGGCTACCCAGAAGCGATGCATCAACTTCCAACAACTACTCTGGAAACGCCACACCCTTTACGGTAAAAGTTAATTTTGAAATCCCCATATTTAAGGGTCAGATAGACGCAGATGCCGTAGATAAATGGTTAAATCTGCTAGAGGATTATTTTTTTGTTCATGAATTTTCGAGTCGGGAAAAGATTGTTTTCGCTCTTCTCAAAGCAGCCCCCCACGTCAAGGACTGGTGGGAAACCTGCTGCGAGTAGAAGGATGAAAATATCAACTCACTATTTTCAGCCGCTCCCACCTTGAATTTGTTCTAGGATGCCATCAAGGAGCAGTACTCCCCTGTCAGAAGCTATGAGGATGAATACATAAAGTGGACCACGTTGCGGCAGGGAAGGGACCAAGACGTGCCGGAGTTCACCAATCTTTTCCATACCCTTCGGACAAAGTTGGGTATCAAGGATTCGGAGCAGCATTTGATACTCAAATACTGCGGCTTCCTGCACAAGTACATCCCAGAAGAAATAGAATTCCTGAACATCTCCTCCCTCAGCACAACATACCGATATGTTGTCAAGGTCAAGCAGAAGTTTAAACAAAATAAGCAAGACTTTGGATCTACGAATCTGAAGCAAGGGAAAGGTGCCCCTAAACCACAGAACAAAGGACAAAGCCAAGGCGGGGCAACCCAAGAAAACCCGCCATAGTTGCAAGCAAAGAACAGCGCCGCGAAGTTGAAAAAGGACACAGGAAAATGGTGTGAGCTCCATAAGAGCTCCGCTCACAAAAAAAGTGAGTGTCGGGCCAAGCAGTCACTGGTGGCTGAGCTAAAGGTTTCAGAATCAGATGCATGTTCTGATTCTGAGTCAGAACTTGACAAGGGGAATGAAAAAGGGAAGTAGATCATTGATGCAGATCCCAACGCCACTGTTGCTACCGCCAAGATCCAGAAAAATGAACCCGAAGATCCAGAGGAGGAGGGGCATCTCTTCCACTCCCAGATGTGGGTAAAGGGCTCCCTACTACAGTTCATTGTCGATAGCGGGAGCCAAAAGAACCTCATTTTGGCAGAGGTCATCAAGCGGTTGGGCTTACCAGCCACAGCACATCCACAACCGTACACCATTGGGTGGCTTCACCAAGGACGGGATCTTCGCGTGAGCCAGCTGTTTCGCCTTCCATACAACATCAAGCCCTTCACGGAAGAGGTATTGTGTGACATTGCTCCCCTTGAAGTTTGTGATGTATTATTAGGACAACCATACTTGTGGAAGCGACATGTTGTGTATGAATCAAGGCCCTGTGCTGTTATTATTAGATTGGGAAATAAGTTGTACAGGATACCAGAGGTAGCACCACCTATCACCATCTCTTGGATTACTGCAAAACAATACAGTAAGCTCATTTCCAAAACTGGGAATTTTTTTTTCCTGATGATACCCCCTCAAGGAAAGAAGAAGATGGTTGCCATGGCCTCCAGACAGGGCCCCTCCACACGAAAACTACAGATGGATAAGGTCGTGGAGAAGTACGTGGACATCTTCACCTCCCCCGCAAGGGTTCCTCTGCACTGTCAGGTCAAGCACTCCATTGATCTGACCCCAAGTGCGCCGCTGCCCAATGGACCAATTTATCGGCGCTCTATTCTGGAGAACAATGAAATCAAGAAGCAAATTCAGGAGCTGCTGCAGAAAGGTCACATCCGTCGAAGTTCATTGCCTTGTGGGAGCCTGATCGTGTTGGTACAGAAGAAGGATGGGACTTGGAGACTCTTTATTGACTATTAGGCGTTGAACAAGATCACTTCCATAATAGGTACCTGATCTCGCAGATTGATGACCTCCTGGACCAACTAAAGGGGGCAAAATATTTCAGCAAGATTGATCTGAAGTCAGGATATCACAGGTATCAATTGAACCCTCTAATGTGTGGAAGATTGCCTTCAAAGCCAAGGAGGGCCTTTTCGAATGGTTGGTTATGCCTTTCGGATTGACGAATGCTCTTGCAACCTTCATGAGGCTAATGGATGACATCTTGTGGCCATTCACCAACTCATTTGTAGTGGTATACTTGGATGACATTCTGATCTTCAACTACAGTAGGGAAGAGCACCTCCACCACATTTGATAGGTTCTCCAAACACTGCGGCAACACAAGCTATGTGCCAATTTGGAGAAATTCACTTTTGGCATGACCCAGGTTCAGTATCTAGGATACATTATTGATGAACATGGGGTGCATGTGGATCTAGCCAAGATCCAAGTCATTCAGGATTAGCCATCTCCAACCACTCTGACATAGCTCTGCAGCTTTCTAGGTCATGCCAACTTCTACCACAAGTTTGTGTTGGGGTTTTCTCATATCACTTGGCCCTTGAGTCAAGTCACCAAGGGAGGACTGAAAACAAAATTCTTTTGGTTTGAATCTCAACAAAAGGCATTCATAGAGTTGAAAGATTGCCTCTGCACAACACCAGTGCTCGCGTTACCAAATTTACAACAACCATTTGAGGTCAAGACAGATGCCTCTGACTATGCTATTGGGGCAGTCCTTACTCAACACGAGCATCCAATGGCATATCACAGTGAAACACTTTCAGACACTGATCCAGATTTAAACAGGAACGCAACAAGTTACAGAGATAACCATATACACAAAGATGCAGCGGAAATAATACTTCATTTCATTAATGGAAAATACTGACATATGCTTACAAACAGAAATGGCAATAAACTAGCTAGGGCGATGGTAGCTTATCTCTGAGAAGAGATGTGATGGCTACATGCCTCTGAACTGTTCTGAACTGTATTACAATGAGGCTCGAAGGCCTATTTATTGTTGAGAAACAATGGAAAACCCTTCACATACCGAAACCTAACCCTAGAAGATGAAACGCCAAATTGTGGGCCCCGTTTGGGTAAATTGGTACATCAATTTCCCGGGGTCGTAACTTTGGCATATGATCTCCGTTTGACGTGTACGATAGCTCGTTAGAAAGATCTATCCGAGTACTACCACTTTGGGAGGCAACATAAGACTCGGTTGCCCCAGAATTCCAAAAAAACGTCGTTTAGGGCCTCAAAACGGCTCCGGAAGTTCAGGACCCGAAAAACTGCTAAAAATAGTAAACTGTGCTACAATTAAGGAAACTGAAAATGCTGAGAAAGACCATGGTGGGGGTCCAGGTGGACCTGGCAGGTGGCCACCAATATCCACCTGGATCAGACACAGTCTGGAAGTATCCCACTTATGATAAAGAGATGTATTCCATTGTGCAGGCCTGCCGATAATGGAAGCATTACATTTTGGGGAAGGAAATGGTCATCCACACAGACCAGCGACCCCTGCAGTTCATACAGACCCAAGGGAAATTGCAGAATGATCGCCATCAGAAGTGGTCTACATACCTGCAACAGTTCCATTTGAATATCAAGTATAAGAAAGGCAACACCAATAATGTTGCAGATTACCTCAGTCAACCACCGATCATGGCGTTAACCACCGTGCTCAACTCTTATGGGCACGAGACTTCTGATTGGCCACTTCTTTATAAAAGTGACCCAGAATTCGGACACACATACCAAACACTCTTGGAGGGTCGGCATGTTCCAGATTTTCACCTCCAAGATGACCTGTTATGCCACCTGGGTCACCTTTGTGTTCCTTCAAGTGAGCTTGCCAAGATGATTTGGGAAGCACACTACAGTCGAGCTACTAGGCATTTCGGGGTCAAGAAAACGATGGCAGTACTGCAAAAGTATTTCTATTGGCCGAATCTTCGACAGGATGTCGGGAAGTACATGAGATCATGTACTTCCTGTGCCATTGCCAAACCAACCATCAAGAAGCAAGGCCTCTATACCCCACTGCCTACTCTTGGTCGACCTTGGGAATACATCTCCATGGATTACATGTCAGGCCTTCCTTCCACTAAGCATGGAAATGACTGTGTTTTTGTGGTCATCGACAGGTTCTCGAAGATGGCCATTATGGCGGCCTGCAAGAAGAATATCATAGCAGAAGCCACTACTAAACTCTTCTTTGAACGAGTGTGAGTGCACTTTGGGATCCCACAGTCTATCATCTCAGATCGAGACAATCGGTTCTTCAGTACATTTTGGTCCAGTCTCTGGTCAATGCTGGACACCAAACTCAATAAGTCCACAACCTTCCATCCTCAAACTGATGGCCAGACAGAGGTTTTCAATAGGATGATTATACACATTCTGCGCATGTACAACTCAAAGCATCCACGCACATGGGATGAGAACCTCCCCTATGTTTAGCACAGCTACAACCGAGCTCTTCACAGCTCGACTGGACACGGCCCTTTTCAGGTGGGCTTGGGATTCCACCACTATGCCGCATTGATGTGGCCATGCCACTTGCAGCTACTCACATAGATTCGGCTCATGTCCAGTCCGAAAAAGACAAGGCAACCAGCTTCATTGAGCACATCCAAAATATTCGCTAGCAGGTCCATGAAATTCTGGAGAAATCAAATGCCAAGTACAAGCAGCGACATGATCAACATCGGGTGCCACACAAGTTTTAGGTGGGCGACAAAGTCTGGTTGCATTTGTAAAAGGAACGCCTTACTAGAGCCTATCGGAAACTGAGACCAATACGCTATGGTCCTTACACCATTACTAAGGCTGTGGGAGACAATGCATTTGAGCTCAGCATTGCCCCATTCCTTGGCCTGCACCCAATGTTCAATGTGGACCGCCTTTGGCCATACTTTCCACCATTGCTAGACACATCTGACATTGCATAACAACTCACACCCACAGAATTAAATCCAGATTGCATGGAACAAGCTGCAACTGATCGGATCATGGACACACAGATCATGAACACTCGCCAAAAGAATATCCAATTGTATCGAGTTGTCAAAGTAGGTCAACTCCTTCACCAGGGCAAGTGGTTCACCAGGGACCAAGTTCAGCAAAAGTTTCCTCATCTCATGGAGGAACTCAATGCAATGGGGACCATTGCTTCCTAAGGGGGGAGGAATGACCAGGTGGATATTGGTGGCCACCTGCCAAGTCCAACTGGACCCCCACCATTGTTTCTCTTAACATTTTCAGTTTCCTTAATTGTAGCACAACTTACTATTTTTAGCGGTTTTTCGGGTCTTTAACTTCCGGAGCCGTTTTGAGGCCCTAAACGACATTTTTTGGGAAATCTGGGGGCAACAAGGGTACATGGACCGATGTTGCCCTTCCCAAAGTGGTAGTGCTCAGATAGATATTTCTAACGAGCTATTATACGCGTCAAACGGAGATCGTATGCCAAAGTTACGACCCCGGGAAGTTGATGTACCAATTTACCCAAACGGGGCCCACGGTTTGGCATTTCATATTCTAGGGTTAGGTTTTGGAATGTTAAGGGTTTTCCACTGTTTCTCAACAATAAATAGGCCTTCGAGCCTCATTGTAACACAGTTCAGAGACATGTAGACACCACATCTCTTCTCAGAGATAAGCTACCATTGCCCTAGCTGGTTTATTTCCATTACTGTTTGTAAGCATATTTCAGTATTTTACATTAATGAAATGAAGTATTATTTCCGCTGCATATATGTGTTTATGGTTATCTTTGTAATTTGTTGCCTTCCTGTTTAAGTCCGGAACATTAACAATTCCCATGGGAAAGTGGAGGTGAATCTCCATGGTTAAGAATGTTGTTACATGTTTTTTTAAATGTATATATGTTTAACTCATATATTAATTCATTTTATAATTAATAATTTAATTAAATTTTATGATTTTTTTAATAATAATTTGGGCAATGTTAAATATATCGTGGGATAAGTATTTTGATGTTTATCATGGTTTTACGTCTATACGCATTTACCAAACATTCAATTTATATGGTTGCACTAGTTATTAGGTAGGTGGTAAAGATTTTACCTCATTGAAGTCTTTATAGAATATTTTTAGTAGTAGTCAAAAAAGAAAAGAGAGTTGAGATTACTAATTATTAGGTAGATGGTAAAGATTTTACTTGATTGAAGTCTATAGAATATTTTTAGTAGTCATAAAAGAAAATAGGGGTGACATTTATTTAAGTGGGCCTAATGGTTATGAGCATGTGTTTCCTCTTAAGAGGTCACAAGTTCAAAACTAGAGGGGGTAGAGCATATATGCCAGTGTATGTATGCCTTCAGTCAAATGGTCGTCGCGCGGAGGTGGGTCCCTTGTCCCACAAACAAAGGGGTCTCATACACAAATTTGGTATCTGGCTTGGCTATGACCTTAATATTAGATAATAATAATAATAAGTTTTTTACTTTTTAATTTAATTAAAAAATTATGTCTACAAATATTAAATTAAATATAATCTTTATTTATGGTATTCAACTATTATTACTTTTTTTATCATATTTTTCTTATCACATGGTGTTATAGACATTTTTGGGCATTGCAACCCCAATCAAACATGTCCATAAACCAAGGGCTCCTAAGTCCCTAAAAGAGCTGTTCAATACCCTAAAAGAACAAGGTCAACTGATTACATCATCTCCCAGAAGTTCTCCATGAAAAACTGCTCAGAACTGGTCAAAACTGGACCATCTCACCTGCTCCATGGTCAAAGTGCGATGCATCCCACCTAATGCACATGGGAGGTGCAATGCATACTGAAAATCCCTTCTATGGGGTGCGATGGGCGAGAGTGGACAAATGGCAGAGACAATTTGCGAGGTGGATGATCATGGAATCTTCCAGAAACTTCTCCTGTGACACTTGCCTCTCTGAATTCGCCCAGGGATGAGTAAGAGATCATCAATCTCCAAGTGGAATCAAGAACTATCAGAGAGAGGACACTAATCAGAATCCCAGAAGCTGACTCACCCCCCTGCAATCATCTATATATGGATCCCTCATCCCAGAGATCCAGAGGCTGGAATTTTGTATCTTGTAAGGAAGTGTTGTTGGTTTCTTGTTAGAATATCATAGTGTTGGGTGATCTAAGCTTTTCATGAGGTGAAAGAAGGGCTTTCATGCTGGAGGATGACGCTGGGTCAGAACAATTGGTTGTAATCCTCTTTGCTTATTCTTGATATTAATAAAGCTATTCAAGTTTTCCTCCACATTCTTATATGTTTGATGATATATGCATTTGTGTGGTCAATATATATCTAGTCCTATATTGTTTATGATTGTAGATCTCTGTTCTTCGATAGTATTATGCTGCTTTGATTCCACAGGTGCTCTTTGAAGCTGGGTAGACGAAGGAGAAGCGGCAAGGATCTGTCAGAAAGGAGAGGAATCAAGCAAGGAACCAAGCGCAAGACTGAGGTTGGTGTCCTTCATTCCACTCTTATCTACTACTCATAAAGGAAAATGAAAGTGGTTTTAGTTTGTTTGTTTCTAAGATAGCTACCAGTCTTAGTGGGACTAGCAGATCCGAGTGGACACTAGATTTCCCGATAACAAAATGGCGACTCCGCTGGGGATCAAATAGATTGTTTATTTTTCTATGTTTGTTTGTTTTATAAACTTACAGACGGAGCCTGAAGTCAAGCCAGCTAGCCTTCGAACTGCATTTGCTATGCAAGTGCAAAGTAGATCAATGCTGCTTCAGTCTATCTCCGGGTTTCGTTTATAAACTGAAAAATCAATTTGCAACTTTCTAATTTCCCTAGTGGTGGCTCTAGTAACCTCATTAGATCAGCCCCTGTGATTTCTATTTATTGTACATCACTTGCCTGGCCTAAATCCCCGAACTGAGCTGCAAACTGTGACCAAGAGCCAAGTAAAGTCTCGTCCTGGTACCATCACACCCTCTCTTCAAGGAAATCTGGATGCATCGCACTTCTCGTGTGCAGTAGGTGGGATGCATCCCTGTTTCCCTGTGTTACAGGTGTGATGATCAAAAAAGGCTAAGTTTGCCTCTAGGTTTTGGTTTTTCTTCACTCTTTTCAGCTCTATTATGGAGTTTTGCTATTTGTGATCAGTATACCACTGTGGAAACCCCCTTCCTTTCCATCATTCTGCCTCCATTGTGCAAAGAACTGTGAATGTTTTTATGTATTTTTTGCCATTTTCAGTTCTCTTTTGCAAAGTAGTAGCATGGTCGAATTGTCGTCTTTTGATTTGAAAGTGTTGCAAGTGTTGTTTTCAGTCAAAGAAAACAATTCTATTGTTCTTGATGGTCGACTATACAGTTACTCTTGTATTTGATTTGAATTATTAGTTTTTCAAGTGTCGAAAGCAGTTTTCAATCCAAAATAGTAAAGTGTCATTATTATCTTCCTTTCATTTTGAAGAGAAATTTGTTAGTACTGTAGCTTTGAAAAGATAATTCAGATTTGTACTTAGCATTCTTCTTGTCATTCACACATTAAGAAGACTGAAAACAAATACATGCATGTGCATTTGCATTTAGACTGCTTGTTGGTTTGATTTAAGACAATGCATCTAGTGTGTGCTCTATGCTCTATGTTGAAAGAATATCATCTCTCTTTCTTTATTAGCTAGGATTTTCATTGCAAAAAGAAGATTAAACGATTGTTTATCATCTTAGATTGCATTTTAGGAATCGTAAATCTACATCACGCGGTGAACCTGAAAGGAAAATTTCTTAAGAAAGATCAACTGTAAAATAAATTTAATGAACCTAAAAACGCTTTGGAACCTAACACACAACATCTAGAAGTCTAGGCTAGAGATGTATTCCGGCGTCGTAAAGCCTGGTAACTGTCGCTTTTACTGTTGGTTGGGTAATTCCTCCTCTTTGAGACGACAAGTGCCAGTACGGACTTGTGCTCCCACGTACCGTCGAGTATATATTGGGAGACCACAATAGGCTATATCCTTTATCCGTAGGAAGCCGTGTCTGCCGGCCTATCGATCACAATGCACTAAACACAGCATTCGGGAAGATTGACTGCATACCGTAAAAAGTATTCTGTAGTTTTGTGATTGGTTTGGTAATCCCTCTGTCTAGATTTCCAGAGTAGTCTCTTTCGTTCCTTTTCAGACTCCTTAAAGGAAAAGGTCCATTTGAGCACTTGTCACTTCAGGCTCATTAAAAATCGAAGGCGACTAGAGTCATCTTTTGTTTTTTCTCGACTCTTAAAAATTGAAAAACAAGTTGTGTCAAAGCGTCTAAAATTTATTTTAATCAGAATAATATCACCATTCCCGCGTTGGTCTTAGGTTGAGGAAAATGGAGTCCACCAACCAAGGAATTCCCCTTGGAGGAAATCCTAGTCCTTTCTCCTCTTAGGGAGATGTTGATGCACCTCATATGGCCACATTGTCACTTCCAGGATTGACGATGGGCTTGCCAATATGGCTCTTCTCAACCTCCGTCGTTCAGAACACCGTAATTCCTGAACAATCAAGTCAACAACTAGATGATACAAAAGTTACCCCCCAACCTTCTACTTCATCCGATTCTACCCCTCCTCCTTCCTCTTCGCTTGATAAAGCCAGTAAGGCCCAAAACCAAGTAACTAAGAAGAAGAAGGAGCCAAAGACGAAAGGGGGCAACCATGCATCGTCTAGTGAAAATCCACACATTGCACCGTCCAGGCCTAAATCACCATGTGTCATTTGCAAAGGAGACCACTACCACCGAGATTGTCCCTGCATCCCTCGGATCTTAAGGGACTGGTCTCCTTGTTTGCACAACCCGGTGTCATCAACCTCTGAAGACCATGTTGAAAGTACACCATCAACTAGTGAAAGCGAAGCATTTGGACAAAAAAGGAAATGCAAATTTCCTTGTAAACTGTGTGAAGGCGATCACGCCGTCCACTGTTGTCCCTTCCTAGATGAAGCTAAAAGAGTTTTGGATGACCGTCCGGCTTCACCGTTATGGCTTCCTCCTGGATATAAGAAACTCTTGCCAAGTCCATCACTGGTTGAAAATCCGACTGACATGCCATTGTGTTCGGTCAAAGCATCTGTCATTGAAGATAAACCCGCTGAACCCATACCAGACGAAAGTCAAAAGGTTGAGGCGGCAGTCGACCCGGTCTTGTCTTCAGAAGGTCCATCTTCAGATGACACAATCACCGAAGAGAATGAGAATGACACCGTCCAAATTATTTTCGTAAACATAGACTCTGATGAACATGGGGGAAATCTACCCGTTCCTTTACTGCAGGAAGGAAGTTCGTCAGAGTCATATCCGGCCGTCTATTCGGTCCCACCTCCAAGAAACCTAGTCGTTTCTTTCGATTGGAATCTACTAGGCAGACCCCAAATACCAGCCAATGTACCATTCCGAATCATTGTACAAGTATACAGAATGATCATGGCTGGCACCATCATAGATGAAGGGGCTTCTGTGAGTATCCTTCCCTCAACTGCTTGGAAAGTGCTCGGTTCACCATCGCTTCTGCCTGAGATGAGAAATCTGACAAGCTTTGACAAAGGAACCAGTCGACCGTTAGGGATCCTTCCCAATGTGCCAATAACATTGAGAAGGAAAACCATTCACATGAATGTAATGGTAGTCCAAGGACCTCTGGATTATAATCTACTCCTTGAGCGTGACTATATTTATTGCTTGGGATCCATTGTCTCCTCACTCTTTAGAGTAATGTGTTTTCCTCATGAAGGCCGAGTGGTCAAGCTCGTAGACCAGCTTTTGTTCCCCGGCTCACACATAGAAAATAGTCAAATTCCATCCCTAAATGGTCTTTTCATGCAAGGAATGTCTCATCAATCTCCAGTCTGTCCACCTGAAGAGCGCGAGTGATTCGGGAGGACATGACTGAAACCTAGGGGGCATGCACCCTGGTCTGCTTCAGCAGGAAAACCTTGGGTATAGGGTAGGTTTCCACGGAGGATATATGACTAGTCTGACACACTCGTCCGTTAAGGAAAATGGGATTAGACTGGAATAAGATTCCCTCGTCAAAGTTATGTGAGTGGAGGTGACTGCGCCACTCACCTTTGTCTATTTCGGTAGACATCGCCAAGGAAGCATTGTGTCTGCAACGCGGATGGAGAGCTTTCATATGGTAACTTGGAAATTTTTCGCTATACCTGGGGGCATGCAAACCTTTTTGCATGCAAGCGAAGAGCGACCATTTATTTTCTTAATTTGTAGTTTCTCAACCCTTTAAACTCGTAGGATTGGTCATTCCTAACTTGCATAAAGAAAGGATCCGGGGCAAAGCTTTGAAAGGTGCAAGCTCCATAAAAAATGGCATCTTAGATGAGATATCCTTATTAGACGACTGGCTCGAGCAGTTTTTACGTGGAATTCAAGCTCGGTAAAAATTAAACATAAGCAAAGAGAAAACGTTGCCCCACAGTTTAAGCTCATTAAAGAATGAGCCAATTTCTGGTAAATAACCATTGTGAATGCATTATCATCAGCTTTTGAGCCTTGGTCGTGTTCTCATCATCACCTCCACTCTGTTTTAGCTGATCATTCACCTCCATTTGATTGTTTACCCCTTTTGAGGAACAGCTGCGAAGAGTGATCCTGTTAGCCATCCTTGTGACACTGCCATGATTGGAAAATTCCAAACCTTACTTGGAATTAGTTGCTACCTGAAATTATCACTCGTTCCTCAAAAATGAGTCTCCTTTAAGCTCTTTTCACCTGACTCGTAAAATATGAAAAGATTGTCGAGCGATTGGCCTCTCCAGCTCGTTAAAGTGACCGGAAGTGCTATCCCTCTTCTAGATTTTAATCTTTTTGGACCTGAGGGATTATTACACAAAAAGATTGAGCGCTTGTCTTGTTCGACTTGTTAAAATTACCAAAAATTCATCCCTTTCGTATTATTTTATAATTTTTCGAACTTAAGGGATTACATGACAAAAAAGGATTATTGGAGTTTCCTTTACGTCCCTTTCAGACTCTCTAAAATGGAAAAGGATCGAGTTATTTTTGTCGTTAAACTCATTAAAACCGAATAGCGACAAACTTGTCCGTACAGACAAGAACGAGTTTCACTGTCGCTAGGCTCGTTAAAATATAGTGACGGGTTTGCCTGAAGGGAAAATTATAGAACAAGCATATGTTATCCTCGTCGAGTGTGACAAAAATAAAGAGGTATTGGTCAGCAATGACTAGGGAAAAATTGGGAAGAAAACTTGAAGAAACTTTATTGGTAGCAAGTCACTCTTGAACATGACACTTTCACTCCGCATCCGAGTCGGGTTGGGTTGTTCCATTCACTGGTCATATCACCATTGGTCCATCACGCCATCCACATTTGGGGTTAACGCTACCAATCCATCATGTCAGTGTCATCGGTATGTTCAAGAGAAGTCACTCAGAGAATTCACCCATGTCTCATCCACTACAATACATTCACGGTCCATTCTTTCATGACCGCCACCCTGAACCCTGTATCATCAGACCGTTTTCACCTCCAAAATCATTTACTCCATTCCGTGTCATAGATGTGGGATTCATTAAGGCCCTCCTACGGTGGGTCACTTCTTGTTGACATCAGCTCATTATCCAAGAAGTCGACTTAGGAACAACCCTTTCAGTACTTTGAAGCTTGCATGCCTCAATGGCAAGTTTCTCACTTCCGGCGATAGGTTTACATCAATGGCCTTCGACCGAAAGATTTTGCATGGTGTTCAACGCCAAGTCCCTTATTCACACCACGTGAATTGTACTGTAGTACCTTAAGTGTCATCATCATTATCAGTGATTCCTCTTGCGCCTGTTAACAGCTTACATCATTGGCTGGTAATCGGGCGATGTCTTTCCATGTTTGACTCCAGAACATCTTTTCACATGGATCGACTTGTACTCCGAGTGAATATTGAATGAGTTTGAAGACCCTGGATCTAGTTTCATCCATCCGGGCTGCGATATATTCAGGAAAATAAAGACATCAAATGTACATTGCTGCTGCACAGATGATCATCTGAATCAAAGGATGATGACTCTATTAGAATCATCAATCTCCTGCACAGACAGTTATTTGTTTTATGTACATGAAAATAAATTTATAAAGCTGAGCATGGGAATGCCCACCTCAGCTAGGTCATAAAAAATATTATGAAGATAATGTATTGTATTGTATCTTATTACAGGTCGCCTTCCAGCTCGAAAAAACTTCAGATCCTCGTGATAAAGCATTAACGACCTCATGCTTTAGGGGGAAACTGTTATAGACATTTTTGGGCATTGTAACCCCAATCAAACATGTCCATAAACCAAGGGCTCCTAAGTCCCTAAAAGAGTTGTTCCATACCCTAAAAGAACAAGGTCAACTGATTACATCATCTCCCAGAAGTTCTCCATGAAAAACTGCTCAGAATTGGTCAAAACTGGACCATCTCACCTGCTCCATGGTCAAAGTGCGATGCATCCCACCTAATGCACATGGGAGGTGCAATTCATACTGAAAATACCTTCTATGGGGTGCGATGGGCGAGAGTGGACAAATGGCAGAGACAGTTTGCGAGGTGGATGATCATGGAATCTTCCCGAAACTTCTCCTGTGACACTTGCCTCTCTGAATTCGCCCAGGGATGAGTAAGAGATCATCAATATCCAAGTGGAATCAAGAACTATCAGAGAGAGGACACTAATTAGAATCCCAGAAGCTGACTCACCCCCCTGCAATCATCTATATATGGATCCCTCATCCCAGAGATCCAGAGGCTGGAATTTTGTATCTTGTAAGGAAGTGTTGTTGGTTTCTTGTTGGAATATCATAGTGTTGAGTGATCTAAGCTTTTCATGAGGTGAAAGAAGGGCTTTTATGTTGGAGGATGACGCTGGGTCAGAACAATTGGTTGCAATCCTCTTTGCTTATTCTTGATATTAATAAATCTATTCAAGTTTTCCTCCACATTCTTGTATGTTTGATGATATATGCATTTGTGTGGTCAATATATATCTGGTCCTATATTTTTTATGATTGTAGATCTCTGTTCTTCGATAGTGTTATGCTGCTTTGATTCCACAGGTGCTCTTTGAAGCTGGGTAGACGAAGGAGAAGTGGCAAGGATCTATCAAAAAAGAGAGGAATCAAGCAAGGAACCAAGCGCAAGACTGAGGTTGGTGTCCTTCATTCCACTCTTATCTACTACTCATAAAGGAAAACGAAAGTGGTTTTAGTTTGTTTGTTTCTAAGATAGCTACCAGTCTTAGTGGGACTAGCAGATCCGAGTGGACACTAGATTTCCCAATAACACATGGTTTCAAAAATATATAAATATATTTAAATTACATATTATTTTTTTTACTATAATTTAAATAAATTTATAAATTTATTATTTTTTATAATTTTTTAAATATGGGTAACATGAAATATAATCTTAATGTTTATTACATTTATCAACTATATATATATATATATATATATATATATATATAAAATAATAATTTGTATTTAACTGTAACCAAAATCCATGGTTATAATTTATTAAGCAATTAATTGTTTATCAAAACAACGATCAAAATCCAAGGAAATTAAACATGAAATCAACCCTAAAATTGCAAGCTCTCATTGTGAAACCCTAACGGAGATATCAGCAAGAAACTAAATTAAAGCAGAATTTTTGACAGTGAAAATAAGAAAATGTTCACTTAGTCTCGAAAGACATGGAGTAGAATTTGTGGAATCTCAGGTGTGTTATCAACTGTGATCTTCTTAGCTTTCTTAAAGAAAAGTTAGCAAGGCGAGAAATGGAGCCAAAACCAAAGGAGTTTTAAAGTTCTATAGTCTCATCACTTTGCTCATGACAGGGGAATATCCTAGTCATTTATATTCAATGGAAAATTTGAAATTTGTAATCTAAATTCAATTTATTTATTTTTGTTAAATAATGAATCCATACAGATGAGGATATTTTTTAGATAGGAGGAATGCCATGTTATAGAGTTCTAGTGAACCCTTGCTACATTGATGTTATGTTTATTAAGAATTTTAGTAATTTTATCAGTGGTGCCTTTTATGTAAGGTAGGGAGACCTTAGGAGTTGATAAATTTTGCTTTTTCATGTCCTTGTTATTCTTTATTAGATATAGGTGCATGGATTTCTTAATGGTATTTCTATTGTATCCATTTAGTTCAAACACTTTGTGTAGATGGTTGAGTTCATCATTTAAATGGTCATGATTAGATATTCTAGCTGCCCTAGTGGTTAGGGTCCTAATGATGCCAATCTTCTGTTTAGGGTGGTGATGGGAATTTGCATGAAGATATCTTTCTGTATGGGTTTTCTTTCTATAAACTTGGAAACCAAGAGACCCATTTCTTTTTGTTAGAAGGATATCAAGAAAGGGAAGCTGGTTGTTCTTTTCAATTTCAATAGTGAATTTTATATGGTCAGATAGGCTATTTAGATGATTGAGGAATAGGTCAAGTTTTATTATCAATATTTTTAAACGTCACTTATTAATTTCTTTCCCCTCGGAAAAATCGTAATTTTAATTAATATTAAGGAAAATTACATGTTGTAGATGCTATGTGCATATGCATGATTTTATAGGTTGTATACCTGTCCAAAAAATAAAAGCATATATGTTCTCCACACAGGGAGACAGTTCCTTAGATAAGTGTTGTTTAAAACTCAAAATTTTAATTACTCTACGCAGAGAGTATTTCCTGTATCATGTACTGTTTAAGTAAAGCAAAATAAATATAAACAAAAAACCAGGTCGCATATCAGATGATATCAGGCTCCTGTTGAGCCTGTGCTGCATGGTCCATGTAGGGGCGGTGGTAATACTGGTAGTGCTCCCCTTCTCTCTGTTCCTGGATCATCCAGATGTCACGTGGCCGGATCGCTGCCTCTTTGGAAAGTTTGTCAGCGAGTGTGTTTCGTTCCCTGTAGAGATGATGACATGCAAAACTGTCAAAAAATGTTATGTATCTATGTACCTCATCCAATATGTGTCGCAATGTGTAAGCATGACATGTTGTAGTTTTGTTTATCCAATTGCAAACAATTTTTGAGTCACCAAATATTTGTAGATTCCGACAGTTTTTTTCAATTGCAAATTGTATGAGATTTTTTGTTGTGATGAGTTCTGCATAGTTTTTTGTGCCACCTCCAAGTCCCATTTGTATTTGATAGTAATGGGAATTAGTTAGATATAGAACTCCCACTCCCACTCCCCCTCCCCCTCCCCCCCACCCCCCCCACCCACATCCTGCCTCTTGTGTTGATCCGTCAAAATAAGCCCAAGGTTGGGAGTGATCAATGGTCTCAGGGATGATATTTCTGGGAGGAGTGTTATCATCTTCATCAGGTATATTTCTGTAGTCGGCAAGGATTTGGGTGATGATGGAGGGCCAATGGGGGGCAGAATCCAGAAAGATGATACGGTTCCTGGCTATCCAAATTTCCCAGCTAATGAGGAGGGGGAGGTTCCTTGCTTTCTGCGGGGATGTTGATGTCCACCAATTGGCCCAAACCTCCCTAATGGTTTGACCCCTCCATAAGATGGCTGAAGGGATGTGTGAGAGTGTAGAATTCCAAAGGTCGGTGGTGATGGGGCAAGAGAGAAATAGGTGATCCACATTTTCTGAGCTGTCTTTACATAGGCAGCACCAATAGGGCCCATATTGCCCCCTTTTGATCAGGTTATCTCCGGTCGAGGCTTTGTTTTTCAGGATGGACCACATAAGTAATCTTGTTCTAGGGGGGTCTTTGAGCTTCCACATTCCTTTCCACCATATATCAATATGTTGTGGTCTATGTCTATTGGCAAGGTGTAGATATCCCTCCTTTGGAGAGTACCGACCATTTTTTGCTATTGCCCATGTAATCTCATCCTCCCCTTCCAATATACGGATGTGAGACTCAGTGAGGGCCGATGTGTATGCCCTCTAGGACTGGTGCCAATGAAGGGGTAAGAGCAGGCTTTGGGTAAACTTCCAAGCTTGGTGCAGGAAGGTAGATCTCTCCTAGTCGGCAATGTGACAGATGTGTGTGATTCCAATCTCTGTTAGTTGTTGGATTAGTCCTTCAGGTAGTAAGTGTGCATTCCCACACCCTATCCAAGGGTCAAGGCCGATGCGGATAGATGTCCCATTAGAAATTCTCCATGTAAGGCCATCACGAATAAGTGACAATGAATTGCGGACTACTTTCCATATGTTTGAAATCCAAGATTTGTTTTAGCTTTTATGTCTTAGTCAATCATCGGCCTTAATGGATCAATATATTTTGAGGATGCTACTTTGGTCCAGAGGCTGCTAGAGGTGATTAATTGCCACCCTAGCTTGGCCGCTAGTGCAAAGGAGAAATCTTCCAGTTTCTTAATGCCCCAGCCTCCCCATTTCTTAGGAATGGACAGCAGGTCCCATTTTGCCCATGCAAAAATCCTCCCTATTTGTTTGCCTTTCCACAGGAATCTACAACAGAGGTTTTGTATTCTTGAAAGGATGCCCCTTGGAATCCATGCAAGTGACATCCAGTAAACTGGGGTGGCCTCGAGAACAACTTTGATAAGCACTAGTCTTCCAGCTCTGGAGAGATACTTGTGATACCATATATTAAGTCTCCTTTCTAACTTAGAGATCAACCATATCCAGTCAGCTATTTTGTAACCCATCAGCTTCAGCCTGTATCCAAGATACCGGAGGCCTTCATCTAGCTATAGCAGGGTGAATGGAAACCTTTGTAGTGCAAACTGAATCTCATGAGGGGAGCAATCAGATACGGTAATGGTGGATTTTGAGTTATTAATGATCATGTCAGTTGCAGTTTTGAATAGGTTGATAGTATGTTGTATAGTAGTCAGATCTCCAAGACCCCCATTAAGGAAAATTAACACATCATCCACAAAGAGGAGGTGTGTTATCATGCATCTGTCCATGATCCTGATGCTCGAGAGCCTACCTCTAAGGTGCATATCCTTAAGCAATCTGCTAAGCCCTTCCATAACCAGGAGGAAGAGTGGGGGGGGTAATGGGCATCCACGCCTAAGTCCCATTTCAGAGTGGAAGAAAGGAGAAGTTGCTCCATTTATCAGGACACTAAAGGATATATTAGTAATGTAGCACATAATCCATTTTATAACTCCCACAGGAAATCCTAAATGAGTTAGGAGCATTCTGATATATAACCAGCTTACCCAGTCGAATGCCTTTGATAGATCAGCTTTAAGAATCATACCTTTGATCTTCTTAGTCTGCATGGAGTGCAATACCTCCTAGGTCGTTCCTATAGCTTCATGTATCTGATGATCTTGTAGGAAGGCAAATTGTTCTGAGGAGATGTGGGTGGATAGTATAGGGCAGAGGCAGTTAGCAATGATTTTGGAGATGATTTTGTATATGCAATTGCACAGGGAGATGGGTCGGAAATCATTGAAAGTTGACAGATTGTCTGATTTGGGGATGAGAGCGATGAAAGTGGAATTGATGGCCCCATGCATTCGGCCAGATATCCTGCATTCCTCGATGACCTTGAGTAGATCTTGTCCTAGTATATCGAAAAAGGCCAGATAGAACTCCACTGACCAGCCATCTGGACCGGGGCTCTTGTCTCTCTTAAACCATTTCAGGGTGGCCTCTAGTTCCCCAAGAGTGACTTCTCTATTTAGTTCCCTAGCATCCTCTTACTCGATAAACCGGGGGAATAGTTGTGCTACCCTAATGACCTCTGCTAGGGTGGCATTGGGAGGAGCCTGGTAGACCTGTTTGAAATGAGAGGTGGCTAGGGTGGCCAAGTGAGGGAAGGTGTCTACCTCAATTCCTTGCTCATTTGTTAGTTTCCAGATTGTGTTGATTGCCTTTCTTCCATTTGCAAATTTATGGAAGAATTTAGAGTTATCATCTCCTTCCTTCAGCCATATCACTCTGCTTCTCAATCTCCAAGTTTCCTCCCTTTCCTTAAGTATGTTCCCCCGCTTGGTTGTTAAGTCTGTGAGCTTATCCCTGTGTTCATTTGATGGGAAGAGACCCCCACTTTCTTCCTCCATATCAACAATTTCTAATTCAATTTCTCTTAATATTTTCTCATCTTGTATCCTCTTGTTATGTGCCCAAATTTTTGATAGCTTCTTCAGTTCCTTTAGGTTATCGACGAACCCATCCGTGATGTTCCTTCTGGCAGCAGGTGGGTGGGCCTTCCAAAAGTCTGAGATGAGGTAGGTATAGGAATTATCCTTCAACCAGGAGGAGTTGAATTTGAAAGGGGCTCGTGGCTTGCTAATATCGCCCCGGATATCAAGGTATATCGGCAAGTGGTCTGATAAACCACCCGATCCCACCCACTGGCGGTAAGTGAACCCTTGCTCCAGAAGTCGTTCCTTGATGAGGAAACAGTCGAGTCTCTTGGCAAGACTATCCTCCCCGCTTCTTCTATTCCTCTAGGTCGGGACAATCTTTACAGATGGGATATCAATGAGACTGTGTGTATCTAGGAGTTGCTCGAAGAAGACCGATAAGGGATCTATCTGGGCATGGTGCCCCCATGACTCTGAGAAGCCAAGAGAGAAGTTTAGGTCTCCACCTAGAATGATATTGTCTGGTTGCAAGATATCGGCTAGTAGAAGTTGTTCCCAGAAGTTCTCCCAGTGGTGGCAGGGCCCGTAGACATTCAGCAGTCTGATTTTGGTTCCCAGATCAGTAGAGAAGGTATCCACCCTAATGAAACCGATGCCACCCTAGGTGCCGATCAGTTTTATCGAGCGAGGATTGTACCCCAGGGCGATGCCACCCAAGCAGTCGTTTACATCAATGGCTTGGAAATTCCATCCTGGGAGCATGGATTCTAGGAGAGGGGAGATGGCATCGGCGGCACCCAAGGTTTCTTGTAGGAAGACCATATCAATCGGCTCCTTCTGGAGAAGCCTCCACAGTGCTAGTTTTTTCTTGGGACTAGCAATCCCTCTGCAATTGAAGGAGAGGACTATCATGGTAGAGACGGCTCCACGGGGCTCTGCACTCTAAGGACCCTGTCGAGAGTAACTTGTTTGCCCGTGGAAACCTCCATTCTTTCTTGTTGTTTAGCCTTTGACAAGGAGGAAGGTCTACCTTGAGGGAGCTTCAGAGTGGTGGAGGGAGGGACAAGTCCAATGCCTATAGCATCTAGAGCCCGAAACCGAGAATGTGAGTGGAGGTGGTATCGATGGGGGATGGGATTAGATCCAGGTTCCAATTCTGATGGCACTACCTCAGAGATGGTAGGGGGGTACAGGATATAGTAGGCAGAGGGGAATTGAGGGGACATTCAAGGTGGATTAGGCTGGGTTGCGAAATAACCGGGCTCTGCCGAGGTCCCATAGCATTACCATTATGTGTAGAAGTACTAGTAATAGATGCAGAGCAAGGGATAGGAATAGACATACCTAAAGATAGCGCGGCTCCAACAGCCACCTTAGACCTGGTCAGTGGAGGTGAAGGAGGTTGGAGAGGTGTTTTCCCACGCTTCTTCGGAGTTGTCAAGACCGGCCTGGATCCAGCTGCATCAATGTCAATTTGCTCTGCCTCATCCGAGTGATCCGCCTGTGTCTGAGCTTTCAAGGAGGGAGATGACTTCCCCTTGTTCCCAGCCTTTGATTTTGCAAGAAGAGGGCAATATTTGTAGAGGTGTCCCACTCTGTGGCATCATCTGCATCGGAAGGGGACCCCCTCGTAGTCAAGTATCTGGGTGCGATTGTAATTCCTCCAACGTAGGGTAACTTGCTCCTGCAACCCTCCTCTGATGTCCAAGTGAACCAGTATCCGCGCATAGGCCATGACCCCAATGGAGAGGTAAGATCTATCATAGTCTAAATAGGTACCCAGAGAGTTCCCAATTCTCCTAAAGATGTCTTCAATCCAGAAGTGGAGTGGCAAACCGAGGAGACGATCACAAATTGGCCCAACCCTAAGCTGTTCTCTGTCTGGGTAAAATAGCAGACTCCACCTCCTTAGCATTATCAGGGCCTGTTCAATGTGCCAGAAGGAGGAAAATACCCTTTGTGTGTTCTTCTCGTACAAAACATAAAGAAAACCAGCCATGGACAAAGGTTTGTACAAAGGGCAGATTGGCCAGATGATGGCCCCAGATTTTCGTGACCCATTTCTTAAGTCTTGCCGCAGTGTAATTTCATCCCCTGACTTCGCCCACCAGGACTGTCAGCGCCATGTCCATGGTATCTTTCCATTGGAAGTCCTCATCCAAATCAATCAAAACTTCTTGTGCCTTCGGCTTAACACACCTCAACCTCTTTCCAAGTCTTGGCTCTGTGTCCTCTGCACACCCTTGAGCTTCAACGAGATTAGGGTTTGGAGGGTTAGGGTTAGGGTTTGGTGGCGACGGGTCTGGGCCAACAGGGAAGGCGTTTGGGGGGGGGGGACATTCAAGTAATAGCTAGAGGGGGGGAGCAGGAGCCGAGGGCAGGATAGAAGGAGCAAGAATGGGCGGAGCCTCTCCCTGCAGAGACTGTGAGGGATAATGCGAAGCGGCAGAGGGTTGGAGTGAAGAGAGGTCGGAAGAACCAGCTGCCGAGTCAGGGCCAGAGATTCTGGATGCAAATTGATGGGGGATCGACACCAAGGGAGGGATGGGTAAGGGCGGCCAAGAGGATGGCACTTCCGAGAGTTCAATGACTATGTTGGTCGAAGCCATGAGTGGCGCAAGAGGAGCAATTACCTCAGTTAGTTCTCTACTAAACGGGAAGAAAACCTTGAAGCTGGATGGCCTACCAAAAATGGATATGCCCTCAAGGGTGTCGTCAGAGTAGTCTATTAAGTCGGTCTCCATTGATGCCCCGGGGGTTATGCCAACTGCCACCGTTTTCCAGAGTAACCGTCACAGGAGGGGACCAAAAACAGTGGCACAAAACCTATGGACGATAAGGTTTCAATCACTGTCATGGGGGGTAAGGCAGTGGCACTTCGGAACGGAGGGAGCATAACGACATGGAGTTGAGGGCCTGTAGGGAAACGGGCATAGTCTATGGAGGTGTGTACTAGTTGTACCTCAGAGGCCCTACCTCATGTCAGGATGTGGTCGCGCCAGGGAAGTGGCCATCAGAGCCTCCTTCTCATTCCCATACTGTTACCTATCACAAAGTGATACAATATTAACTTTATATTAAAAATTGAATGAATTACACATATTTTTCCTATTATTCTTATTATGAAATAACTGATATTTTTAATTTTATTTTTAATTTTCAATTACTTTTTTTTAATTGAATATTTTATTATATACACCATTAAAATATTTTTTTGTTTTTTTCTATATATAAAAATATGTGAAGTTGATAACTCACATTACGTTTTAATTAGAGAATATTTTATTTTATTTTAAGAAAAACACATAGTCAACTCCATATTGAGTAAAGACAAAATTACACATTATCCTCATTTTAAACTATGAAATGAACCTCTTAACTCAATAAATATAAATTAAAAAAAAATAAAAAAACTAAACTAAAGCCAACCACTACTGTTTTTTAAGCGAACCACCTATATGGTGATTATCGACCTACCATCATTAAAATCGTTGTACAACCCAAATTAAATATCACTATGATGAAAAAAACTCATGTCAAATTTCTAATATATGGGTAATAATATTTTGTCTTCACGTTATAATCAGCACCATGATAAAATATGTGACCTTGTTTCCACCCATAGTAAATGCAAGATGCTACCTATTTTAATGGACTAGTATCAATGGATTAGTTTTCTTTTCTGGTTATTTCTGCCTAAATCGTGACTACCTTTAGATAATTCCACTAAGTTTCATTGCTAAATACAAGTAATTAAAAATTGATCTCATATACTTTGAAATCATAAATAAATGAAGTCAACTTGATTAACATTAAATTCCACTAAATGTTATAATAAAACTTAAAACTTACATCAAAGACAAATAAATCCTCCATATTCAACACATGTCAAACACGAAAAAAATCTTAAACATACAATGTCAAAAATAATTATAAAATTTACATCAAATACAAATATATTCAACATATGTATTTTTTTGTATTTAACATATGTATATTTTTTTGGTAAGTTTTTGTAATTGATTTCCATTAAGAACATATGATATTATTGATCTGATAATCACCCTTGAGTGATATTAATTAAAGAATTATTGAATGAAGGTGTTACAGACTCATGTGCTGGTGCGTGTCTATGTTATTTTAGGCAACGGATCGATCAGATTGCAAAATACACAGACACTAGAAAATGGAAAACAGCCAGAGAAACACAATAAGCAAATACAAGAACACAACAATTAATAAGAAGTTCACCCTATCCTCTAGGGCTACGTCTCTAGTCCAGCTTTTAGTGGTGGCCTTCTTTTATTGTGTCTTTAAAGCAAAGAATTACAATGAGGAGCTCAAATTGAGTCTCCTGAAATAGAACAATGTTTGGTAGGGTGGTTCTTGGATCCCCCAAGCCACTAGAGTACACAGAATCTTTTCCTTACCAAAACTTGACCTCTCTGGTCTTTAATGGGAGAAGCCCAATGCAGTGCTCAGTTCCCGATAGATCCTCTCAGGGATTGCTCGATGTTGCCTTGTGTTGCAGGTCAGGTCGGCTCTCTGTCCTTCTGCTTCTTGCTTCACTGTCTTTCCTTCGCTCTCGCTCTCTCTGTCTTCGTTCTCTTCTCTGTGTGTTCTGTTCTGTGCATTTTCATGGCTCAAAGCCAATTGATCTCATGACTGCTCGCTTCCTCTTCTACCCCCATCGGATTTCCTGTTGCTGCTCGCTTGGGGTTCCCTGTCTCTACGTCATCATCAATGGCTCACAAGGAGTGGCCACTTGTCCTCTTGCGAACTGCTCCAACTCTTCCTCGTCGATTCGGTTCTTTGATTACATCGGGAAATCATTCATCTGCCAACTTAGCGGTCAAAACAGAGTTCAGAATCCTTTATGTTGTGGCTTAATCCCCTGTCAAATTTGGTTTATTCATCAGGTGCAATCTCCGCTATTAGATCTAGAGCCCCCAGATCCGACGACATTCTCTCATTTCGTGCGGTTGACTTGCTCGACCTTTAGCATGCGATGAGCGGTGGTTTTCTCTCTCCTCTACCTGCCACGTGTCGGGTGCTGAATGGAATCACTCGTTTTTTTCCAAATCCGCTTACCGCCCAAGGGTGCCCCTGATATATCGCCAGTTTTGGAGTGCGGGTCCCACCTTTAGCCTTTAGCACTTTCCCCATGGTTTTCCCGACTTCCATGTGACCGAGCGCTCTGGGGATTTCCTTCTCGAGGGGTTTTTCCCAACAATGCGCGATTAGAAATGGCCTCCTTTTCCCGATCTGGGCTTCCTAAGTGCCAATTTGGCCACCTGTGCAGTCTCCATGGGCCTTGGTCAATGCAATTCGACCGAGGTCCTCATCGTTCCTCGATGGCTGACAATTGCCACTGTTTAGAGGTCTTCCTGATCGCTTTGTGCTCTTGAATTTGATGTTGTTGTCCTGATTTGATACAGTCATGGTACTGTGATAATCTTTATGGATCCAATTCGGATCATGACCTTCCGACTGAAAAAGCTTTTGGACCAACAAAAGTTGGTTTTCAAGCATTGACTGAGGGTATAGTTGTCTCACTTATCTAATCTCGATCCACTTTGCACTACTCGGCTTTGAACCCTTGAGCCCTACTCTGAGGTACTCAACATATCCTCTGCGCGTCGTCCTCACCTTCCTATCCAGAATTGTGTCTTCTTTCAATTCATTAAGATATTCAGGTAGCAGGTCATCAATAGAAGGCAATTGACTCTGCTCTTTGGGATCCTCAATTAGTGAGGATTCAAACAATCTCAAGAAATCTGCATTAACGACTGAATAGATGTGCATGTAAGCTGGTAGATCAAGGCGGAAAGCATTTTCACCAATCTTCTCAAGTATTTTGAAGGGTCCATACCTGATAGGCTTTAGCTTTTTACCTTCACCTTGCCTCCTGTCCTTGCTGATATACAAACAGACTTGGTCACCAACTTGGAAACTATGCTCCATCCAATGCTTGTCATGCCTTGCCTTGTATTTGGCTTGGCTCTTTTCCAGCTGTTCCTGTACTGCCTAGTGGATCTCCTAGATTTTTTCAATGAACCTAGTTTCCCTGTCCACATCACTGTGTCCCTCAACCGTGGTATCTTTACCAAAGACAAAATCCAAAGGAGACCTTGGAGTAAAACAAAAACAGGTCTCAAAAGGAGATCTCTGTGTAGAAGAATGTTTTGCTCTGTTGTAAGCATGTTGCACATAACACAAATGTTCATCCCAAAGCTTAGGATGCTTTTTTCAATATCCTCTGAGTAACTGGATCATTGTCATGTTAACTACTTATGTCTGGCCATCAGTTTGTGGACGAAAAGCTGTGTTTTTCTTCAGTTTGGTGTCCATCAGTTCCCACAGACTTGACCAAAACTTCCCCACAAATTGGGTGTCTCGATCAGATACAATGGAAGTGGGTAATCCAAAA
This sequence comes from Pinus tabuliformis, assembly GCA_031772625.1. Lineage (NCBI taxonomy): Eukaryota > Viridiplantae > Streptophyta > Pinopsida > Pinales > Pinaceae > Pinus > Pinus tabuliformis. Next base: position 1,114,647,589 of record CM062809.1, read on the forward strand.
TGAACCCATACATGTTCAAAGAACAGTTTTGCAGTTTGTTCAGCTATAATCTGCTTATTACAAGGTATTAAAATACAGATTTGTTAAACCTATCCACAACAACATATAGATAATCATGACCTTTCCTAGATTTAGGCAGTCCTCCAACAAAATCCATGGAAACACTTTCCCAAGGGTGAGAAGGAACTGGTAATGGAGTGTACAATCCTAGTTTTCTATTGTTGGGCTTGCTTTTAGCACACATAGTACACCCTCTTACATATCTAGAAACTGTCTCGTTCATTTTTGGCCAATAACAAAATCTCTGCAACTGTGCAATGGTTTTACTTACCCCAAAGTGACCTGATATCAGAGAAGTGTGTGCTTCTCTAATTATCTTTACTCTCTCAGTTTGTGGAATGCAGAGTTTCCCATAATGGTATAAGAGTCGGTCCTTTACATGATAATCCAATTCTTCTACTCTTTTGCCTTAACTTAAAGTTGCATATACATCTTTAAAGTCTATATCTTGAGCATATTGTTCAATGTAGCTTTCATGTAGCACAAAATTATGCTTAAGTATAGTAGAAGCATTTATAATGGGTCTAGATAACATGTCTACAACTTTATTATGTATGCCCTTTTTATATCTGATGACTAGATGAAACTGTTGTAGAAAACCCATCCATATATAGTGTCTTGATTGTTGCGACTTAGTTTGGGAGTGTAGATATTGAAGTGGTTGATGATCAGTATGTATCACTGTCTCTTTTCCCATTAAGTAATGTTTCCACTTTTTCACACTCTGAACTAATGCATACAATTCTTTATCATATGTAGGATAGTTAACTACTGCAGGACTAAAAGTATCAGAATGACACGGCTAGGTTGGTTGAGATCTGTCTCACTTCTACCTTTTTCAGTTTTGAAGGGGAGTTCTTCGAGCAAACATGTGGGGTTGCTATGGGATCCCCCCCTCTCCCCTATTGTGGCTAATATTTTTATGGAAGATTTCGAGTCCAAAGCTTTGAACTCTTCCCGGCTCCTTCCTAAGCTATGGAAGAGGTATGTGGATGACACCAATGTCATTTGGTCTCACGGCCAGGATGAGCTTGATCTCTTCTTTGATCATCTTAACAGGCAGTCCTCGGCCATTAAGTTCACTAAAGAGCAGGAAGTTGATGGATGCCTCCCTTTCCTTGATATTCTCATTTCTAGGAATGAGGATGGTTCCCTAGCCCATCAAGTTTTTCGGAAGAAAACTCATACGGAGCAGTATCTTCATGCCAGTTCCCACCATTTCCCAGCTCAAAAGATGGGGGTTCTTAGTACCCTTGCTACTCGGGCCCTGAGGATCTCGGACAAGAAGAGCTTTGAGAAAGAGAAATCCCATCTGTTGGATGTCTTTGTGGAGAATGGTTACAGTAGATACATGGGTCATAGGGCTTTCCTTAAAGCTTCCAAGAATTCTCTGGTGAAAAGGGAGCCAAAATATCGTGTTCCTGGTGTCCTTCTTCCTTATGTTCAAGGGACCACTGATAGAATTGGTAGGATTCTCAGGAGACATAGTATCCCGGTATCCTTCAGGCCCCTGAACACCATTTGTTTGTCTCTCAGATCGGTGAAGGATCCCATCGACCCTAAAGATATGAAAGGTGTTTATTTGATCCCTTGTTCTTGTGGGACCCCCTATATTGGGGAGACTGGTCGTTCCATTAATCAGAGGATTAGTGAGCACGCAGCGGATCTGAAGCATAGGAGATTTAAGTCTTCCGCTTTGGCTGAACATGTGGAGAAAACCAAGCATCAGGTTTGTATCGAAGAAGCCAGTGTTATTGCTAAGGTTCCGCATTTCCATCATCGAAAATTCAGGGAAGCTCTGGAGATTGAAAAGAGACCTAGCAATCTCAATAGAGACGATGGTTGGAAAATCAGTAGATGCTGGGTCCCTGCCCTCTCCTCCTAGTCATTTTTCCGTCCTCTGTGGTTTTTACTGTTTTTTCGCGTATTTATTTATGTCATTGTCATCCTTCTAATCGCCTTTCCTTTATGTTTCTGATTAGTTAAGGGCCTGGTGGTAACTTATTTCCTTACTTTGTTACTATTTAACTCGCTATTTAGCTGTATTCAGGACTCTATTCATCTTTTTTTCCCTTTTATTCTTATTTAGTTATTTTATTTATTATTATTAATTTATTTATTTTGTTATTTTTTTATTTTTATTATTTATTTATTTATTTTATTCGTGTATTTATTTATTATTATTACTGTTTAAGTTATGTTTTAGTCCCCTGTTTATTTCTTCAATTCTATTTATTCATTATTATTTTATTTCATTTTTATTTTTATTTCGTGTTTTGTTATTATTTTACTTTTATTTAGTTAGTTATTTTATTATTATTATTATTTTTAGCTTTTATTAATTAATTAATTCAATTAATTTATTATTTTTTAAACTTATTATTTTATTCTATTCCCTCTTAGTTATTCATTCTTATATATTTATTATTATTTTATTTCATTTTTTCGTTGTTTTATTAGTATTTTTCGTTTATTTATTTAGTTATTTTTATTATTTTATTATTAATTTTTAATATTGTTAATTAATTAATTTATTATCACTTGATTTATTATCTTATTTTTATTTTTGTGCGTTTTATTTTATCTATTTATTTTTATTTTTATTCTCGTTTAACCCTTAGTCATATCTAGTGGTTTATTTTTGTTTGATTTATCTTTTATTTTATTTATTTTTACTTTTGTGTTTGTGTATTTGTTTTATTTTTACTATTTTTAGTTCAGGTTTTTATATATTTTTTATTTAATCTGTTATTTTAATAGTTTACTTAGTTATTCTCCCTTAATCCTTTCTTAGAAACCGTCCATTGCATCTAATTTTCTTTTATTAGTAATTTGACCTTTAATTTTTGATTATTTATTGGTTATCTTTATTTGATCCTGGTCCTTTGGTCAATATTAGCGGTTGGGTCAAACTAGCCGTTGGAGGCTCTGCTCGGTCTATATAGCATGCTAAGCTAGATCTGTTTTCTTCATCTTGTCCTGACGATGAACCACACTGGTTGGTTCGAAACGCGTCGACAAATGACTTTTCATGTGATTTACGCCGAAATCTTTCTCTAACTTGATAGCATATGGGTTTATCATGTTGTGTTAACACTACTCCCATGGCATAGTCACTGGCATCTATTTGGATGTCAAATGGTCTTTGAAGATCAGGCATTGCTAGTACAGGTGTTGTACTAATCTTTTCTTTCAAGGTGTCGAAGGCTTTTTGATGTTTGCCTCCCCACTGAAACACCTTGTTCAATCTTGTTAAAGCATGTAAGGGAGCTACAATTGAGGAAAAGTTAGAAATGGACTTCCTCCAATATTGTGTTGCTCCTAAGAAGCTTCTCACTTCTGTAGTAGACTTGGGTTTAGTCCAGTTTATGGTGACTGCCACCTTAGAGGGATTTATCTTCCAATCACCACCCCCTACTATATGACCCAAATAATTTAGAGATGTTTTTTCCAATTCACATTTTGAGAATTTAACATAAAGTTTTTCTCTTTTCAAAACATCTAATGTCTGCTTAACATGCTTTAAGTGTTCTTCCCACGTTTTACTAAAAATCAGGATGTCATCCAGATACACAATAACAAAATCATTAAGAAAAGGTCTGAGTACATCATACATTAATCTCATGAAAGTAGCAAGAGCATTAGTTAAGCCAAAAGGCATAACCAGCCACTCATACAATCCCTGCTTTGTTTTGAAAGCAGTCTTCCATGCATCTTGTTCTGCAACTCTAACCTGATGGTATCCACTATGCAAGTCTAGCTTGGTGAAATAAACAGCTTCTTTCAATTGATCTAAAAGGTCATCTATGGGAGGAAGGGGATAACGATTTTTATTTTTATCTTATTGAGTGCTCGATAATTAATGCACATTCTCCACGAGCCATCTTTCTTTCTCACAAAAATGATTGGTGACCCACACGGTGATGTGCTAGGCCTAATGAACCCCTTCTCGAGTAACTCTTGCACCTGCTTCTTGATTTCAACATTCTCTAAAGCAGACAACCTGTACATTCCAATGTTAGGCAAAGGAGCATCTTGCTGCAAAATAATATCATGTACTATTTCCTTTTTGGATGGCAGACCTTTAAGTTATTGAAACAAGATATCATACTCTGAAACAACCTTTTCTAAATTAGCTTGTTGTTTAGCATTACAACCCTCAAATACATTGGTTTTATCAGGTTTCTTTTCCTTTACAATCATAAGTAAGAATTATTTGCATGAATTTATCATTCTTTTCATCTACCCTGAGTTTATGAGAGTATAATTATTCTTGAGCTTATGAGCTCTTACAAAGTATTCCATTCCCTCTTTAACAAGTATATACTTGTTCTCAGCTCTATAGAAAATAGCTTTTCTATCATACAAGTAAGGACTTCCTAAAACAATTCCATATATATCCAAAGGAATTATGTCTAACTCAACCTCACCTACAAATGTTGACCCAAAAGAAAACTTGAGTTTTCACTGTCTAGTCACTTGTAGTTGTGATTTATCATTCAACCATCCTAATGGGTATGGTTTCTTGTGAGGTGTAGTTGCTAATCCCAATTTCTTTACAATTGCTTCAAAAATTAAATTTACTTGTGAGCCACTATCAAACAAAGTATCAATCTTTTGATTTTTGGAAATAACTCGAATATGGAAAAGCTCATGTTTTTTTTCTCTCATTTTCTTCATCAATAACAGATTGTGCAGAATTACTAGTAGATGCTTCAGAATTCTTACCTTTTATACCTGTGGCTGCAATGGTTGTTTCATCTCCCGAGTCTGACCCCAAATCTTTCTGAATAGTTGTAGCAGTCTTCTTCTTCTTGCCCTCAAACTTCTTAGGTCTCAGCTCTGGATGCGGAATCCAACAATGCTCATCATCATGCCCATCCTTTTTACAGTGAGTGCATGAAGCCTTGCTTTTCTCTGCAGTGTTAGCCTTCCTTGCTTTCCACTTCTGCTTTTGTTTCTCCTTGCTCTTGCTTGCAGTGGGTTGGGATGGTCCCCCAACTTTTGGATTTTCATTCTTTCCTCTAGCTTTTAAATGAGTAGCTTGTATAAATACCTCATCTATACTAGTGGGATTAAACATGTGGATGGTATGCCTCATGTAGTTGTGTAGACCACCAATGTACTTCAAAAGAGTTTCAGGTGAGTCTAATGAGATTCCTAGAATCAATGCTCTCTTTCTAAATTCTTGAGTGTACCCTTGCACACTTTTCCCTTTTAACTATCGAAGAGTTTGCCAACTCATCATGGCTTGTTGCATGTAGACCAATGGATAGAACTTCTTTTTGATTGCAGAAACAAATTCACTCCAGACAGAGATGGTCTTACCATGTATTTTCATGTCAGCTGGGGTTCTGCCTTCCCACCAAACCAAGGCAGTCCCTCCAAGTCGTAGGCTTGCCAGCTAAATCTTGCTCTTGTTTGAGTCGATATTCTGCACTCTGCAATACACATCAATTTGTGTAATCCAATTATCCAACTTTTCTGCATTCAACTCCCCATCATATATAAGCAAATCAAATTTGACATCTAGTTTGATCAAATATGCTTTCTTTTTGTTTTCAGGGCTGTTAGGAGGTGTGAGAAAGCTTTCCTCTTTCCCTTTTCCTTTTGAGTGGTCATGGAAGTGAGACTCATCTTCTCCTTTGTCTTGTTTAGAGCCTGATGAATATTCATCCTTATGTTTTCTAAAGTCCCTATACATTTCTTCTACCATGGACTTTATGGCTAAGAAACTTTCTATGAATTGAGGGTCTGGCCCCATAGAACTTTCCTCTGACATTGTATTCTGAGGATAGACTCTCCCAATTTCAGGATTAGTTTCGACCAACTCTCCTTCTCCTAATTTGAGTTTTGATCTAGTGAGCATTCAACAGTTAAACCAACACAAGCTTGTCTAACCTTATAGCCTAGAGCTTTGATACCACTTGATCTGATAATCACCCTTGAGTGATCTCAGTTAAAGAATTATTGAATGAAGGTATTACAGACTCATGTGCTGGTGTGTGTCTATGTTATTTTAGGCAACAAATTGATCAGATTGCAAAATACACAGACACTTGAAAATGGAAAACAGCAAGAGAAACGCAGTAAGCAAATACAAGAACACAACAATTAATAAGGAGCTCACCCTATCCTCCAGGGCTATGTCTCTGATCTAGCTTTCAGTGGTGGCCTTCTTTTATTGTGTCCTTAAAGCAGAGAATTACAATAAGGAGCTCAAATTGAGTCTCCTGAAACAGAACAATGTTTGGTAGGGTGGTTCTTGGATCCCCCAAGCCACTAGAGTACACAAACTCTTTTCCTTACCAGAACTTGACCTCTCTGGTCTTTAATGGGAGGAACCCAATGCGGTGCTCAGTTCCCAATAGATCCTCTCAGGGATTGCTCGATGTTGCCTTGTGATGTAGGTCAGCTCAGCTCTTTGTCCTTTTGCTTCTTACTTCACTGGCTTTCCTTCACTCTCGCTCTCTCTGTCTTTGTTCTCTTCTCTGTGTGTTTTGTTCTGTGTTTGTTCACGGCTTAAAGCCAATTGATCTCATGACTACTCGCTTCCTCTTCCACCCCTGTCGGATCGCCTGCCGCTGCTCGCTTGGGGTTCCTTGTCTCTGCGTCATCATCAACGGCTCACAGGGAGTGGCCACTTGTCCTCTTGAGCACTGTGCCAACTCTTCCTCGTCGGTTAGGTTCTTTGGTTACGTCAGGAAATGACTCATCTACTAACTCAGCAGTCAAATCGGACTTCAGAATCCTTTATGTCGTGGCTTAATCCCCTGTCAAATCTAGTTTATTCATCGGGTGCAATCTTCATCGTTATATCTAGAGCCCCTATATCCGACGACATTCGCTTATTTTGCGTGGTTGACTTGCTCAACTGTTAGCGTGCAATGAGCGGCCATTTTCTCTCTCTTCTGCCTGCCACGTGTCGGGCGCAGAATGGAATCGCTCGTTTTTCTCCAAATCCACTTACCGCCCAAGGGTGCCCCTGATATACCACCGGCTTTGGAGTGCGGGTCCCGCCTTTAGCCTTTAGCACTTTGCCCACGATTTTCACAGCTTCCATGCGACTGAGCGCTCTGGGGGTTTCCTTCTCGAGGGGTTTTGCCCAGCGATGCGAGATTAGTGCTAGTTATGCATTAGAAATGGTCTCCTTTTCCCGATCCAGGCTTCCCAAGTGCCAGTTTTGCCTCCTGCGCAGCCTCTATGGGCCTCGGTTAGCGCACTTTGGCTGAGGTCCTCGTCATTCCTTGCTGCCTACCAACTGCCACTATTCATAGGTCTTCCTGATCTCTCTGTGCTCTTGAATTCGAAGTTTTTGTCCTGATTTGATACAGTCATGGTACTGTGATAATCTTCATGGATCCAATTCATATCAATTATATTGATGGCATTTCATATTCCAACCTCCAAAAAGACTACCTTGGGAGGTCATTGCTTCATCTAGGGTATCCAAGATAACATCATTTCTATCTGTTTAAAATTATGATACAAATTTTATGAATGTGGCAGATCCATAGAGACCCAACTATATCTGCCAAACGAGTCCATTTGTGCTCTTAAAAGTTCACAAAAAAAATTGAGGATGATAATAAAACAACTATGTTGAAACAGACTAACCAGTGTGGTCTTTACCATCCGACTAAAAGAAAAATAAAAGTATGTACCACAAGGAAAAAAGTATATATGAGAGAAGTGGCTAAATTTCCATGCCAAGAACCAATTGTATAGACAAGAGTAGAAACCATTGAATTTGTTTAGTCAGATATAATGATGGGAGAGAGGGAAGAGGAGTTTGCCTATGGAGAGGTCACAGTAGGAGAAGCGATGTTAACAGGAGCGTCAATAACTTTCGGTGCTTCATTCGTCTCCTTAGACTTAGTGGTCGAGTATGAGATAACAAATTTCTCCACCTTTGCTAATCGAGTCACAATATCATCCAAGTTGAAGCGAATTTTCCAAAGGATTCACTTAATATCCTCTTGACCGGTAAACAATTTATAGTTGTCTACCTACTTTTCTTGAAGAACCATGTGGATCAGTGTTTCCATTTGTTGGTGCACTATAATAGAATGAAGGAAATGGAGCCTACGCTTTCTAAAATTTCGTGGGTCAGATATCCATTTGAGGTTGTTTCCTCTTACCTCATAATCATATAAATAAGTTTGGTCATCGAACTCTTTTGACACTAAGAACATAATCTCCTTCCTAATTTTAGGAGGGACTGATTCAAAGTAGTTCACCACAAAATTCCATCCAAACAACCATTGGCGAGAAGAAGAAGACAGTTGCACCACCTTGGAAACTAGGCATTCTCTGTCGAGGAGACATAATAACATAGAGAGAGTATTGATACCACAAATTAGCATAAAATTGAGGCAAACAAAGAATTTGATGGACTTTCAAGTAGGATACAATCAACTAAACAAGAACGGAATCATTAGCAAAGGAATAAAGTAGAGGAAGGGAGTTTGTTCGCAAATATGGAAGTAAAGGAATTCCCCAAAATTTGAACTGACTTATCAAGCTTAACACCAAATATTTCTCGATTTGAGAGAGACGAATGAATTTGGAGACCGGGGCCCTTAAGCATGATATGGTAGTAGACATACAATTATGACCATCAAAACCAGCCAAAAAAGGTGCCTAGTTACCAGAACCCACAAACCAAAATTGGACAATTGAAGGAAATGCTCATAGAATTAGAACTTGGAAGAAACAAGGTGGGTATAACTGCCACCAGTTCAAAGGATGGACCAATCCCTGTATTATGAAGAAAAAGGATGAAAAAGACCCTTGCCTAAACTCTGAAAGCAATATGTACATTACCAAGAGGCTAGCTTTATAAACAGTGAACATGAACTGTAAAAAAAGATGAAGATAACATACACTATGACAAGGATGATAACAGTAAGGAAATGAACCTCCCACAAATCCTGTAGATATCGGAAGTAGATACCACAAGCAACACAACAAGAAGAAACCCTCTTCACCATCTGAAGTAACATAACTATGTCGCCACCCTATGAGAACGCCCATGCATTTATAAATAGACGTTGACATGAGAGGACCGAGCATTTGAGAGTAATTACAAAAGTGTTCGAAGTCCAAGGAAGGACGTGTGTAAAACCTGGCACACTCCTTAACCACAAACCTCCCATAAATTATTCGCTCATGAATGATCTCTATGCATTGTATGTTAAGATCCCCTCCAACCATAGCCAATCTATCTTGCAAAAGCCTAGCCATATCAACTGCTAAGTAGTGATCCGAGATGCCAAAGAGAATGTTGTACTCCATTAAAATTGCTACCACTTGTGAGCATTTAAAACGACGGGACCGAGGTAGGTGATCCCAAACTTGGGAACTGTATATGTGTCGTGTGAGTACCAAGAGATGACAGGGGTAGGTTGTGGCTCCCTTTTTAAAGGCTTCCAACCCACACTCCATTCTCATCTTCAACATGTTAATCATGCTTCCTTCCATTATAGTGACTCTTAATACCATCCCCATCGAGGACATTAACTTCCAATGAAGACCTATCTTGCTCCACCCATCATTTGATATCTTGGACTTCTCCCCTCAATGACGCAACCTACCGAGCTTCATCCAAGGTTAGGTGTCGTTCTTGGCTGCCCCATTTGATAGTGCA